>VWZN01022588.1:197655-216867 GCA_013396955.1 Regulus satrapa
CTTCTTCAACATGATGCCTTAAGTTATAGCTTTCATATTTTCCAGATTCCGTACTGCATTAATGTATAACTCTGAACTTCATATAAAGTGTTAGCTAGTTCTCATCACAGTTAGACAAAACAATCCTTTTCCAGGCGGAGAACCAAGGACACCAATGCAGGTTCAGACCCAAAAAGTGTAAACAACAATGAATCGAGGAGAGCAGTCTGGGAGCTTCATAACCTGAAGCTGTAATTGGACAATTAACCCCTATATGTAAATGGACCGTTGGAGCCCATCTTGGGTGGAGCCGTGGCCAGGCTCTTGCACTGCCCAGGGTGTATCATTTGAAGGCCTTTTAATAAATACCGACTTTATTCCTTTAACTCCGTCTAGCCTCTGTTCTAGCTAGCCTCTCCAAGGCATCAAATACAGCAAGTTCCTTGATCCAAATTCACATATCCAGAACAATAAATAGTGGTATTACTGCTAGAAAAGATACTGTTATTTGCATAACCAAAAAAAGTATTCTCCTTACAGTATGGGATAGTACTCCTTCCTTAGCTTCTGAGAATTTTAATATTTTGTGGACAGGTAAAAATCAAATCAAATATACTTTTTTTTTTTTTTGGTTGATGTACAAAAAAAATAATTACCTACTGCTACAAAGTAAAGCTTAAATGAATTCAACAGTACTGAATTGTAAGAACAGGTACGGAAAACTTGTGCAGTCTTGTACTTGAAGAGTACAGGACAGAGAGAAACTGGAGTGAGTGAAACAAAGAGCCCAGAAGGTTATTAAGGGACTGGAGCTTCTCATGTATCTACCTGAAGTGGCTGGCACTGTTCATCCTTGTGAAGAGAAGACACATCCTTGTGAAGGGGCATCTCATCCATGTGTATAAATACCTCATGAGGCAGGAGATTGCCCTTTTTCAGTGGTGCCCAGCTGACAGGACAAGAGGCAAGGGTGGGAAAACTGAAATACAGGAATTTCTGCCTCACCTGAGTATACTGTAATGATGAGACTGAGGAAGTTGCCACAGATGTTGTGGAGATATTGTACTCAGAGACACCCAAAAGCTAACTGGGCATGGCCCTGGGCAATCTAGTCTAGCTGGCCCTGCCTAAAGCAGGAGGTTGCACTCAACAGCTTTCAGAGACACCTTCCAACTTCAGCTATTCAGAACACCTTGAATTCACAGGCCATTTGCAGTTACATTTACCAGAGGAATAGCTGTCTTAAACATACGAGATTCTTCTATTTATCTGATTAATTTAAAAAAACAAATCAGCTGCTGTGAAGTCAAACTAAACACTTTTCTAGTCTAACAGTCTTAACAGCTTTTATCGAAAGTGAAACATGATTAGGAATTACTTGGCAACAGCCACATAGCCAGCTGCAGGTGTTTTTTACTAGTCTGATTATACAGTCAATGCAGCAAACTAGCTGCAGCTCATACTTCCTCTGCCCAAACATAAGAGCATATGGAAAAGCTAGCAAGGTTACAGGATGGGGTCAGGAAGGAACTCACGAAGCACAGACAGAGCAACTCAAGGCATAAAGAAGAAAGGATTCAGGCATTCATTCTTCAGCTAACTAATGCATTTTCATAAATTACTTTGAATGAGACTAATAAATACAAATGTCACTTTTATGTTAATTTTTGCTACTTAAAATGGAAGAAAAAACTTGCCTTCTCACCTAGGCTGCAAAAAGATGGCAGGATCACAACACTAAGTACTAGCAGCAAGAAACCAGGGTGCTATTCAGCTGGAGGATAGAAGATGGTGCAATGGCTTACAAAGAGAACAGAGGCTCGTATACTCTTGAAGTCAGAAGCAATGCAGATAACCTGTAGAGCCTGTGCCCCAGCATCCTGTTGCAAAATGGGGCTTGTTCTCCCAGTGATGTCAGAAGGATAAATACCTCCACTATTATGAGATTCTCAACAGCAGAGGTAATTGTTGCTGCTGAAAACGCTCCAGTCATCTGCATTTTCCACCTACTACATTTTGGTTTAATCTTAGTGTTTAATTTTTTATATACTCTATGATCAATATTTTACTTCTCAGCCTCCATCTATCTCTTACTTTTCTTATGCTACGGATTTTTTTCCTCTGCATGTTTCTAAATGCATCGTTTCTGCAAAGACAAAATCAAAGACACAAAAAATTGCACTACAAATTGAAAATAATGAAAAATAGCTTTTAAGCCTTGAATAGAAATGACAGAACCACAACTTATAATTGAATCATAATTTTTGCAAGTAAAAATATAAATGTTGTTAAAACTCAGGTGCCTCAAATCAGCAGTGACTTCGGTTATGTGAAATTAATGGATATACAGCAGCACGAACATAAATCCTTGCAGGATCAGAACAAAAGGCTTGATTTGACACCTGCTGAAGCTGACAGAAAAACCTTGCTTTTAAAGATTTCAGAAGTTCAGAATCAAGCCATCAATTTCTTCCTGTGAAACATGGAACAGAGACGACCAGACTTTAGTAGTGAAGGTATTGTTTCACATCCTATTTGGTACAAAAAGCTGCTAAAAGCATGACCAACCTAAGTTTCTTTTGGACTGCAATAAATCACAAGCAACCTAACTGAAGTCATTAGTGTAATATGAGGAAGCTAAGAAACAGGAGCAGGGTGTTGGTACACGAAGCTGTACTGTACCGGCCTCCCTTAAAAAGAAATTTTTAGGTAACTCTGTTCTGCTTAGAAACTAATGGTATGACACAGCTCGGGAAAGCTTCCTTTTGGAAAAGCAACTCAGAGAGCAACTATTTCTAAAACTGAAGATGCTACTATGTTAGCACTGATAATTTTAAGAACTGTGGGGTTTTAAAATTTTATCTGGAAAAAAATTCTTTAGTTTACAAGTTAACAAAAGTGTGTGTAAAACCCACTAATTTATATGTATGCACACACCAAGAAAGCAGACCTAATTTTCCAAATACATAATTTAAAAAGTCACTGCCACAAAAAGACCTCATAGCTTCCCTAAGCTATTTTTAAATACCTGAATAGAGTCACAAACACCGACTATACCAGTTGATTATGGAAGTTTCACATTTTTAACTACGAAGTTATGAACAGAATTGCTACTTTGATTCTTAAATTACTTGTAGAAAAAAGCAACATTTTTGGAAATGTATTTTGTTTGCAATCTTTTCTTTCTCAGTTAAGAACTTGGTAACTTCTTTGTTTTGTGTCTGTTATCCACATAACTGCTTAAAATCAGGTAGGAGAGCTTTCTTATTTAACTGTTCTACAGTTAAACTGAAAGGCACAGAAGTGCTTCTTATGCAGTGCAGCCAGAGGATGCTAGTATTTAGTTTTTGTTGTATGCCTAAAAGAAAATTAATATAATGGGAATGCAGTAGACTAGGTAGCAATATTTGTATTTGATTTTTACCCTCTGAAAAAAAAAAAAAACCCAGGAAAATTATGGAATTCAGGGAGGAACTCTTTCCTTTAAATGAAATATTCATACTCCATGTTGTAGTAAGACAAAAAAAAAATAACAGTTATATACACGCATATAAAATGATGTCTCAAAGGTGAACCACAGATTTTTACTGGAAGCCCTGAAATAAACCAGCCTTTAATGTTGCTAGAAATCCTAAGTCAATGTACAAAGCAATCCTTTGTATTGCTCTATCATAAATTTTAAATGTGTAAGCCTTACATGGTCCTCAGCCATTAAACATAAATGGGCCAAATTCTATTCAAACTTGCACTGTTTTGGGAAAAGAAAGTTAGTAACCAGAGCATAAATCTTGTCAAAATTTCAGCTGGCAATCAGCTCTGTAAATCCTACTGAAATTTATTTATAGGAATGAGGCTTTATAAATTATTACAAGTCTGTTTTTCCTAAATATTTAAAATCCAGATTTCTAGACAGTTTATATTGAAGATACTTGGTAAGACAACCCACCAAATCAGCAGTTATTTCATTTTACTTATTGAACAGCATGTTTTATTATTGTGCAATATTCATTTAATTTGCCTACTGTACATATTCAGGTATTCATTTTAAAGACTTATTCACAGAATACAGTAGAAGAATGAGAGAAGGAAACAGTTTTATGCAACAAATTTGTATTCTTTATTAAGAGTCAAGATAATTTAATACGAACATGCAATGATTCTACCTTTGAACAATATGCAACTTGACAGTGTAACATATAATAATCTCATTCAAATCAAATACTACAATCTAATATATTTTTTAAAAGTTTATTATAAACAAAAATGTGGCACACATTGTGTTTTTAATACTTGCACTTGGCTTTCAGAAACATGTATAGTCTCTAAACCTTAAAAAATGTGTTTTTATTTAATTTTAAAATTATATGTTCTTTCTATCTATCTATCTATCTATCTATCTATCTATCTATCTATCTATCTGTAAGAAAATTAGTATTTACAGCACATTTAATCTTGCACAAGGTATTGCCTGACTTGCCTATGGACACTTGGAGACTTACCTTGACCCAAGCACAGAACAGCAGTGAAGTGAATTTTAGCCAGGATCAATTTTCAAATTGCATGCAATTTCATATGGAAATTCTGTAAATTCTGTAAATTTACAATTCTGTAAACTTTACCTTCTGTTTTCTCCCCAATGCTTGGGCTTCTCAAAAAATTTCAGAAAATTTGAAGTAACTACTAGAGTAGAAGACAAATTACCTGTAAAATACAGCACTGAAAGTAGTATATTCTAATTAAATCACCATAGACAAGGCTTATTGCACTGCAAAATCAATTATTTATTAAGAAAAAAGCTTTATTAATTTAAGCTCTTTTTAAAGACCAATAGTATATTCAAAAGTATAATTGTTCTGCATATCTTACCTTGGGGTTGAAAAGTGCTTTTCTTCCCCAGTTATTTCCAGGACTTGCTTTTTCATACCTATTTATCAGACCACAATTAAGCTACTCTGCACCATCTTTCACAGTTAAACAACTTTGCTCAATGATAAAGAATTTTATTTGCATTAACTAAAGTAACTATACTATGAAAAATTTCCTTATGAAAAGGAAAAATTTAAACTAATTTAACTAATTGAAATTTAACTAATTGAAAGAAGCAGGCACAGCACACGCTTTTCACTTAGAAAGAACACGTTCTTAAAAGTTCATGCTGAACTACTTTTTTAAAAAGCACCTAGGGATAATAATGAAAAAAAAGGTAAAAGAGCTGTGCTGTCACCTAGTGGATAAAGGTAGTAGAATAGGATTACTTTTTAAGTTACCTACAGTTTTAACAACATTAAAATATGATTTTATATTTTATAACTTCAGATTTTATATTGATTTCCTGAAAGAGACATGTAAACATGAGAATTGGTTCTATTGCTGATGTAGGTCCTCTGAGTATTTTTAAACAGAGACCTACAGTGCCTTTGGATCTGAACAAATCTTTTCATTGCTTCATTGTAATACTGCCTATTAAATTGTAAATCTGAATGTAAACAATCTAAAGATTGCATATCTAAGAGCCTGGGATGTAGGAGGAAAGCCTCAGGTGGAAGGGCTGATTGGTAATGTAGACAACACACAGAATAAAGATAAAAAAATTCTGTCCAACTAATATTTGTTTTGATTTCTGCTTTGAACACATCATCATGTTTTCGTACTGAGAAAATAAGGTTGCACAGTGATGCTTGTGAGACATGAAAATGCATCTGCACTATAAAGTTTAAGTCACTGAGTAAATAATTCAACCTGAATATATGCATGGATTAGACCCCTCAATTGTACAATTTCAAGTAAAACTGTATTTTTCAGACAAATTCTTGACACAGGAGCAGGTAAATATTTAATTGAAATTTTGCCCAAACTTTTCCCTGTATAGTGTCAGTGATTTAGGACCAAGGGAAAAGCTTTGCTTCAGGATTTTGGTCTCAAAACTTAAACCAAGCCAATGCTGCCACTTTCCCCTGGACTCTTCTGGTGCAGCAAAAACAGAGCCAAGTCAAGACTTGTAGACATAGGATGCGACTCCATTCCACTTAGTCTAATATGGCAAGGGAGGAAAAAGGGTTTGGGAATAGGCATTTGGTTACCGACTATTAAAACCCATTTTCAAAGAAGGAAAACTAATACATCTTAATGAAACACTTAAAGGTATTATCTTCTATCTTCCAAAAGTTTGTTTCTTTCCACATTCACCAAAATAGTGCATACCACATCTACAGAGGAAATTATTAAACTTGGTAGATGTCATAGTCACACAAGCTGTAGTACACATTTTTTCTTAGTGAAAAGTATGTATTTTTTTCTTTCATATCCCTTACATCATTTCCTTCTGGGTTACAAATTGCAAATACTCAGCTTAAAACAGAACTGAGCAAACTCCTCGCAAAGAAAAATTTTTTACTGAGCTAAGTAATGAGCAGTGTACCCTGAGTTTTGTGTAACTTTGTGCAATTTAAAAGAAGGGCAAATAATACGATATACTATATTGTCCTTTGTGTGTGGGAGTTTTTGCTCAGTCTCTCCCCTTTCATACTAAACTCAGGGATTAGAACAGCTTGCAACAAATATTTATAATTCAAATTCTGTGAGCAGTCAGCAGTATATGCTAACAGCTAGTACTTGCAGACAGTATCCTTACAACATATTTGCTAGAGTATTCAAGACTGGAAAGTAAACATCAGAGGGCATGATCAAACAAAGAAATTTTAAAAAAAGATTTGGCAAAACGTTTACAAATTCCCTCCTAGAATGCAACATTTTGTTAACCTAGATTTTATAGAATATGGACTTTAAACAATATTAAAATATTTGCAATATTGAATGATATTTAAAATTACCTATGCCAAACTTTAAATTAAAACATGAAGGAGCATCTCCAATGATAGATAATGAATATTTTAAATCAAAGAGTTATTCTTGGTAAAACCTTTTTTTTCATCTAGAGAAGCAAGGCAGTTAACATTTTCAAAATTCTGGGTGTGAGAAATCCATTTTAATCCTCTATGCCTTCTTTACAAGACATTAATTATTAAAACAAAACCAGGACACTCCAGAAGTTACTCTAATTGCTCCCTAAAGCCGGGAATGAGTAGCTCAGCACAGACTTACTCATTACCCTCTCTGTATTTTGTGAAATACTCTAGAAAACACAGATGAATTAGGAACTTTTAAAGACTGGAAATAGTACAATACCTGCTAATAAGTGAAGAAAGAAAAAAATATTTCCTTCTGACAGCAGAATTATATCAATTTGGTGTCAAAGGAAATGGAATTATCTGCAACCTGTATTTCTTTGCACAGACCTTAAAAACCCTCTGAGATGCACACTGAGAGGACATACCACTTTGAAGAAAGTTTGGGTTTTTCCCTGAACATGTGGTGGAAAAGAATTTTAGAAAAAAAATACTAACAGAAAAAGATACACTTTATCTGGATTTAATAATTTTGAAGATTAAGGATTGCTTTAAAGCTTTATTGGAAGTTTTATTAACTTTATAAGAAACCTAAACTATCACAATCATGAAATTAAAATTAAAATAACAAATGATTTCATGTGTCACTATAAACAAAAGATGCAATGAGACAGAGTCAATCTTCAGGCCAACCTATGTGACCTATATATGCCATTCAGTCTATCTGATGCTGTAGTTCCTTGGCTGTGTAATTCAGCTAGAACTTCCCTGCCTCAGAAGCATCCTATGAAGCTAAAATGAATAATCATTTGCTTTTGTGTTAGCATGGTGAAATAATTTAAGTAGACTCCAAAACTGGGAATAATTGTTGCAGAATTTAATACAATTTAAAACAAAAAAACCAAGATGTTTAAAACATAAGGATTTATGATACCAGTAATTTCAAGGTTTTCCTATTTCTTCTTAAAAAAAAAAAAAAAAGAAAAACTCAACAACCTGTTAACAAGCTGATAATTATATAAACCACATAAGAGACCAGGAAAGTTGTAAATGCAAAATGCAAAACTACTCTTTTCAGCTAGGTTGATTCTAACTAACTAACCTGTACTAACTTTTACAATGAACAGTGATACTTATTCAAATACAATTGCCTGTTGTAAGTTGATTTTCTATAATACAAGGTAATCAAAGTCTAGTGTTGAGCCCTTTAATCAGAATCAGCAACCTAGTAAATAGCAGATGTCTGTAAGGCTTTACAGTCATTCCTAAAAGCAGCTGCAACTTGGGAAATTGAAGTGTCAGTTCTTTAAGAGATGTCAGGCATGAATAACAGGGAAATACAATTCAAAATGAAGTGACCTTTTATATGGTCTGTTTCAGGATGGACATAGCTTCTCATGATTTAAAAAAAGAAAAAATATTAAAAAGTTATTTAACTGCATTTACAGTTGTGACTTATTTCCATACCATTGTTAATGTCTAACTTTCAATGTCCTCATCAGAACAACAAAAGACACAATTCAAAGGTACATAGTTAATACAAGTATGAATAAAAAGATCACTAAAAATATTTTGAGAAAGGAAAGGTAGGAATCAATCAATTAATAGCTTGTTGTCTAGAGATAGAAAACGAGATTGCTTATCTACAAATACATTTAACACTCCATATCATTGTAATAGGTCAGTGAAAAAGAGCTTCACTTCAGCAATCTGACTACATACCTAGCTTGCAGTAGGGTATCATAGACTGGGCACAGCCTCTGCAATGATAGATGTTCTTAGCATTACTGCTGACACAGGCTGACTTGCCCAGTCAAGCTTTTAGTATTTCATGTGTGTCTCTTCATGTTTCATTACATAACAGTTTCTTTTACGCATCTCACCTCTCCTAGCACTGTCATTATGGAAACATTTCTTGAGTAATAGAAAACCATAAAGTCCTCCTGAGTCAAAGGTCAAATGCAGTCAATTTATTGCAAAAAAACTGCAACAACCCACAAAAAAATCTCAGCTGCAAGTTACTCCTTCACTCCAAGGAGTTTTATATTTTCCTTGTCTTTTGAAACAACCCACAAGTGATAATGAAATGCTTAAAGCAATAAGAGAGAGAATCAGGTTTCATCTACCTGGACCGTCTGGCAGCATACTGTGTAACAATAAATGAGTGTTCTTAAGTCACAGCATTTCACTGGAAATGAGGCAGAACTTGTGTATTTTAACAGCTTTTTACAACTAGTAACCACTAGCAAATTTATTTTACTTTCTCAGGGAAGACCAGTGAATGTCCCTAATTTAAACTAAAGGGCCATTCAGCCTTAAAGACAAAAAGCACTTCTGCTTAGCACCTGAGTAATACATGGAATATGTACAGGTGAATCAAGAGGACTGGAATCAAAGATAGTTTGTCTTTGGCTGGTCTGAAAGGTCTGACTCATTTCCAGTTCTGTGATCATTTATTATCCAGAAAAGAAAGGCCAGCTTTCTGCAGTGCAAACACAGTGGTGGTCTGCGGCTCATGATGAATAGATTTACCAGGTCTGCTCTGAATCGCATGACACAGAGTTTTCCAACAGGCTCTGACACCTGATGTATGTTTAAACTTCCTCACACAGAAAGCCCTGAATATCTACCTGCATGCAGTTTTTCTTAAAGTTATTATACACAAAATACATTTTTAGATGGCTTATTATTTAAAGTGATGTTACAATGCAGAAATATTTTCATCAGTACTTTCACGTCTGATAAAGACTTATTTCCCTGCCAGTATTCTGACTTCAGTATAGCACAGGAGTTTGTTTTGGTCTTAAAATATCAGTTTCCATATTTTCAAGTTCTATGTTATACAAAGTTTATACAAGAGTTGATTTACATTTGTAGAATAACAGAAAAGTAAAAGACACTGATGACATTTTTTTTATACTCAAATCAGTGCAAATATTGGAGCATTTATCTGCACTGCCTCATGATAAATAGCAGAAACACCAGCCAATTATTCCAGAACTTGGGAGTTATATGCCAAACTAAGCATTGCAAAAGTCACAAAGTCCCAATTAAAATCAAAGTATTCACTGGAGGAATATCACAAACCCAAGAAAATTCCCTGGCAACAGTTAACAGCTGTCAAATTGATAGTCACACTGTTCATTACAGTTTACTTGTTTTTGCAGATAAAAAGTAATTTAACCACTGGACTGGATGCCCACACCTTTCTTTAGTTTTAAAGAGCCTGAAGTTTGAGTTATTTTAAGTGTGGGAAGAGAAAAAAAAAGCAATATTAAAATATTATCATTAATCAAATATTTTGAATTATCAGTTTAAAAAGGCCAAACCAACACTGATAAGCAGTCTTTGGGCTGTAAGGAATAGGATCAAAATATTAAGCAACTGTGTTAAAATACATAAACCCAAAATTACACAAAAGAGAACACAATTTTAAGTGCTTCTTCCAACTATGCCCCCTCTGACATTCAATTTAAATATGTAGTCCAACTTTTTAAATAATGAGGCTTAGTTGACTAGCCCGATAACTACACTGAATCCTGCACACACAACAAATTGAATCCACTAAAAAGACAAAAGAAAGAACAACAAAATGTCTTTTCATGCAGCTCCCAATAAATCAATGCTAGGAAACACTATGCAGAAATAACCAAAGTGTTTATTACTTTCTGAGGTACTCAAGAAAAGTTCATTATGCAGAAAGATGAATTCGCTGAATACATTCATAATTGCTGACATAACCTGTTCTTTAAAATACTTAATCACTTATCACTATCTGAGCTTTAATCTAAAAATTCTTCAACAAAGATCCACATTCACATATTCTTACAGTTATACTGAAGTTCATTTGTACTCATTTCAAAATTTTGTAGAGCATAGAAAATATCATCCACTCTGCTTTATAAAGCTTAATTTCCTTCAATTAGTCCTCCCTTTTTACACTGTCAGTTCATGTATCTATGACTCTTCCAATTCTTTAAATTCCTTCTTACAAGGATGTCTTTGGTCTTAGCAGAAAAGAGTGTGTTGTCCACTCGATACCCTCTCGATACCACTACCTGACTTCTACATTCACTTGATACACTGGTAAGAAAGAAAACAAAACTTAGAGCACCCTAAAGAATATTAAGAGGGAGTGTACAGTGCATCAGGATTACCCCTTTATGGATTTGGATTCAGAAGATGGAAGGGCAAATATCACCTCATTAAAAGGCTTTCACCTTTATTGTAAGAACATGAACATTACCAGAACATGAATGGAAAAGATTCTATATCAATTTCCTTCAGGAGTAAAACCAAGTGCATAGAGCAGACATAATTCAGCTAAATTCTTCCACATAGGTCCTGGTAAGTGAGAACAACTTTTAAAGAGATTAAGCCCTGTGTCTGTGGAAAATCTAAGAATTATAATATTAATTTTTAAATATAGGTGTCTATACAATGAACATCAGACAGAAATCTGGTCTTTTCAAAAAACAAATGTCTGAAAAGACCACACATCCTTTATTTCTCTGAGAAGGCCCATGAGCCAAGATTACCTGATCCACTTGGGTGTTATTAATCTCTCTAACTTTGTTTTTCTTAAGGTGTGGTGAAAAACAAACAATGTATAAAATATTTGGCATTTATGAAGAATAAGAGGACTTAAGTCTGTCATAGTATATGCTGAATTGCAAGGGATGTGCAAGGTTCATCGAGTCCAGCTCCTGGCCCTGCACTGGACAGCCCCAAAGGTCACTGCACTGAGACCCACCCCATGCCTGGGAGCACTTGTTGCCCTTTTAGATTACCTGACACACAGCTGTATCTGAAACACAGAAACACACAGGTCTTTTCAGTCACTTATTTTAAAAGATTTTTTGTTAGATTTCCTTCAGACTTAGTTGGATTACAACCACATAATTTCCCTGACTATATCTCAATCAATATACTTCGATGATCCAGGGCAGGCAGAACAGTTTTGGATTCTATGTTTTGTTGGCACAGCTAATGAAGGGGAAAGTTTTTAGTAAGCATGCCCCTTTTATTCCTAGTCAATTCTCTGTCAGGAGAAGTACCCTGAGTTTACAGTTATACTTCCTCTTATTTTCAGACAAGGAGGATGAAAGCAGACCAACAAACTGCATAATATTTCCAATATACTGATACACTTTTTATTTCCTGAATAAAAATTCAAGGAAGTCTCCAGAAAGCAATTCAAGTGCAATCTCAAGGGAGCCAAAGTCATACCTAAAATGTTAGGAACAAAGTTGGTATTAGGATCTTTTGATTAGTTTTGTTTAAACTTTTAAACATCCAACTTTCAGATTCAATGTCAGTTTTGACTGAAAGGTATGTAGAGATTCCAACTTTAGCTAACAAAACTGACTGAAGAACCAAAAACGTTGTCATTTCACACATATTACAAGTAAGAGCAACGTACGTGTTGTAGTTAAGATGAAAGCTGAAGTTTCACACGAATACAAAGAATGGCTTTGAGTGTAAAACACTTCATAATTTTAAAATAAATTCAGTATTTAGATAAGTAGATACCCGAGTTGAGAGTTCATTTTAGCCTTAAGATTTTGAATGGGAAGTGAGGTTAAGAAGAACCCTTCTTCCACTGATTTTATCTTATAGAAGTAACAAATCAACTTCTTCATTAAATACCGATACCACCTTTTCAGTTCTTCCATTTCCAACCCTTGGGTATAGATATCTTTGGATCCTTTTTTTTTCCCCCGATATATTTATTTAAGAGAAATTAAAAATAGCCAAATATAAGAGAGATCTATTCAAATTACATGCTAACTGTTACTGTCATTTTCAAAAAAAACCTAATTTCTGTAATATTTGAGCAGAAGGTTGATCCCAGAATCCTTTTCTAAATATTGCTTATAATTCTGCTTTGCTCATCTAAATTTTCAGTTCAAGTGAATACATTTAAAGGAAAAAAATATTTCAAGAAAATAGTATTTATAAAATAATTAAAGAGCATCTATATCCTGATAATCACAAGAGAGGAAAAATACAGAAATTTCTTCCAAGGAAAAGAAAAAAAAAAAAAAAGAAGAAGAAAAAGAGACACTGTATGAAGTCCCAAACTGGTCATACATTTTGGTACTGGTCAATAAACTAGACCACCATATATAAACAAAACATTCCATTCAGCATTATGTCAACCTTTAACAAAAAGATCATCAATCAACTGCAAATGCATGTTCTATGCACCTGTAAAATCTGATGGACATTCTTTCAAGTTTTTATTTCAACACTGTGTCTGTCAGAATTACCCCCCACTATAAACTTATTATTAATGTTGGGAGAAGTTTTCCAAATGTCACCAAAATGAATTAGTATCACACTGAGCCCAAGACTTAAGAGAGTCACCATGTGCATTTATGTATTTTCCCTCCCGTAATACTGACACATTTATATCTTTTCCACGTCTGCTCCAGGTCTGGTGAAACTGCACAGTATGGGTCTCATTTATTTTGCTAGAACACAGTGACACAGGCAAAGATTTCGTTGCATGCAATTCGTTGGAAAATTGTTAGCAACAATGTCCACCTATGAGATGCTCTAAATTAAAGTAAAGCAAGCAAGCAAAAAGGTTTTTACTAATGGTATGACAAAGTGAGTTAAAATACCGATTGCACTACACATAGTTTTTAATGTGATGTTGGAGCTTTGCTATGTTTCATGTGTATGTATTGGATGATGGGTTTGACAATAGAGGACTCATTTTCATGGAGGATAAAGCTGTAAGAAGATCCAAAAAATGGAAACCAAATCCAGATAAATTAAGACTAGAAATAAAATACTTAACACAATGACTTTTGGCCCTCAGAACAATTTCCTAAGTGCTTGTGGATCCTGTGTCACTAGGATACGTGCTTTTAAAAAAAGAGACAGAGCTAAGCAAGGAAAGACACACAGTGGTTGTTTCATCAGAGAACTCTACCTCAAAATAGTGCTTTCCTAATTTGTACTCCTTTATTTTATATTCTGTTTACTACTTATGAATTTAGCGTTCAAGAGAGAACTATAACATACTACAGCAGCAACATGCTATTGCTTATTTAGTTACTGATAAGGCAACAAATTTCAAGGTGAAACAGGAAGCGGTGTTTCAAAGAAAAAAGGCTGCTTTCCATTTACATCTCCACTTCAAACAGCAAATATATGCATTTTGCAGAACTACTTTAATTTTGTCTGTCTACTTCATAAATACAGGGAAGCACAAGACTTAAAGACTTTACAATATTCTTAAGAAACTATACATTTTGGTATGTACATCTGTCTTCCAGAAGCAAAAACTGTACTTCTCAACTTCCTCTTTGCATATACAACATAAAAAGTACATTCTCCAAGTGCATCAATTAAGTATGCCTGATTTCCTGTAATCTAGCTAGATTCCTATTTATGCTTTCCCCTACATCACTAATTCAATAATCTGCTCTGGCACAATTCAGCCTTCTACAATTTCTTTAGTCCTTACTTTGCAATCTAAAATGCCTTTATTACGAAGAAGGCAGAATTCTGAAAAAAAAAATATGGTGACTCAGCTCAGAACTCTATTGATTCTATTTACTTACTGTATTAAAAAGTCAATAAAAGTCATTCAAGGTCATAACATGAGACCCTCATTCAGATTTTACTGGAGCAAAATTCTATCTTCTAGAGACTTCAACAACAGTTTGCCTGCAGAAAATCTTACTGTAGGTTTTATGATTTTTCCTGAAAAATAGTTACTGTTAGTAAGGACATAGACAATAAATTGATAAATTTCATAAAGATTAAAAAGGGAAAACAAGCCTTTCACGAAGCAAGTTTTATGTCTTGTGTGGTTTAGGAATTCTTTGCTGGATTCTGAAATTGTTTCACTTGGACTAGGTGTTAGATTTCTCTCTACAGCTGTGTGAATCTTGCAGGGTTCAGTTCACAAAATGAACCCCTGCAGCTTGATTCAGAAGGTTTGGAAAGGAGCCAGCATTTCTTTGTTCACTTACAGATTCAAGCATTTGGTCATCTCTTGAATTTTTAGCACCTTTACGTGACAGCATTTATCCCTTTAACCAGTAATGAATGAAGGCAGCCCAACGACTCCTTCTACAAGGATGTAATTCACAGGGCTCCAGTCTTTGAGTCCCCTGAGGATCTCCCTATAAACAGGAGGGATAGTAGAGTTATCCTGCTCTCATTTTACTCCAGGGAACTCAAAAAACCTATAGAGCTTCCAGATCTAGAAAGTAAGGTGGCAAATGCTAAACAGACTCTAAATCCAGTAATTCAAGAAAGATCATAACAGGGAAATCTCCAACTGGTAACTTGGATAATTCTACTTGAGGAAGAAGACTCCGAGTTATGTTCTGAGGATGCTGGGAATTAACAACTAAAGTCAAGTCCTGTAGATTCACAGAATTGCTCTTTAAAGAAAAAGAACAAGTGTTACATAATTTCATGAATAGAGATGCTTGGCTCTAAAAAGAATATTGCAGGGAAGTTATAGTGTAACTGGTGACAACCTCCATAAAAAGAGATACAGATTCCTAAAGTATCAGATCTGAAATTAGCTGAATTTTGTATTTGATTCAAATAATTTGTGAATCTTTTCCATGCATGCCGCTTCACTTTTTGCTGTAACCTACATCGTTATTTTTCTTTTTCCAAGCAGTAAGAACCTTGCAAAATATCTCCAGTCCATAAAGTTATCTTTTTTTACTTGTCTTGGCCTAAAAGTGTAGCCATCTGTGGCTATCAAACACTACATTAAACAGAAATTTACATCTTGCATTTGTGTCTCCTTTCAGGCTCTAGCAACATCAAATCAGACTGGAGTATTAGGTTGCACTAGCAAATCATTTGTTCACCAACTCTACAGCTAAGCTATCATTTATACTAGGAGAGTTGTGTATCACATTACTCACATGCTGTGCTAGCTTCTAGCATTTCTACAAAACTGGCTGAGAAATTAATGTAAGTGACTGAAACTCATCACCATGCATTGAAGGAGCTGGTATTAATCCAACAGTGAATCATCTTAAATCCTCTCCCTGATGCGGCTGAAATGCCTGTATGTTTGTTGGTGATTAGAAATGATATTGCAGAAGCAATTTTGGAGAAATCTTCTACGTGTGAAAAATCTTGGCGAGTTTGGGAAGAAAGTTGTGAACAGCAATAAATAGAAAAATTGAAGAAGAACCTAACTATTAAACCGCCAAAATGTCTGTGGAAAGATTTCCCCCCCCCTCTTCTTCACTAGGGAAGAAGAAGAAATAAGGGTTCCATAACTAAAAAAATTAAATTATATCAAAGGTTTTAATTTGATTAATTAGTCTCAAATTACAAAAACTAATTTTCTTTTCATTTTCCTCTTCAGTAGCTCCTTCAACCAGTAATCTTCAAACCAAATTACTATAACATGACGTCTGGCAGCCTGTATCTGAAAACTACTCTGAATGTTGTGTGGAAAATGATAATAAAAGCAAATCAGGACCTTTGCCTGTATAACCAGTTTTATACCTAATATTTACTGTGAATGAAGGTTTGGGTTAGAGAACAGCTTCTCTGAATAGAAAAGGGTAAAACAGAGTACTTTCAAATGGAAAGAGAATAAGTAGAAAAATCTTACTGCTGAAGGCCTCGAAGCCACTGAATCACTGGGATCAACACTGAAAAAATTCACCACCTGCACTGTCCAACTGAAGTTCATGGCATCAATTCCTTTGTCTTATGTTTCTATCTTCATTATCTCACACTTTTGTTTCATTTGTTGGAACCATACTATCTTCTGTGTACTCACACTGTAAAAAATACTGATTATGAGATATCCTTTATGTCTGTGTGCCTGATTGACAATTATTATGGTTAATGTGCATCAAGGCAGCTCAAATGCTTTGAGGCACTGAGAACACTGATAAAAGTAGAAAGTAAGTGTTAATTTATGAGCTGTTCTCTCTGCTTAATATAAAAGGGGGAATGCTTTTAAACCAGTGTTCTACAAGCTGAAAACTAATCTCCTTGTATGAGATGTCAGGGTGAGGTAATATACAGCCAAGGAAAGCATAATTTAAAAGCAGAATCAGTAGTTTGAATGTCTGATAAAAATCTTTAAGCAGATAGTTCATTGGAAGTAGTTTTCCTAATCAGAAAGGAATGTTGTATTAAATCATCATATTTTGAGACAGTTTCTGGAAGCATATGTGTTGCAGATTTTTTACTAATTTGGAAAGCAGCAAGCTTCTATGAATAGGAAGGCACACAAACCACATCTGGGAATGCATAAGTAGTCCTGTGGATGCTTCCATGAGCCATGAATGCTGGCATGAAGCCAGCATTAGGCTAGAGCTTAGGTGTTAGATCTAAAAATGATTCAGCACATGTGGCCACACAACCAGTATACTTTAACGATTACTTAAAGATTTAAAGTTTTATTAACTACATATACCAGTATTGCAAATCTATAAATTTGGCCAAAATTTTGCTTTTTTTGTCTCCTGACCATGGAAGATGAATACAAAAAATCATTAACAATTGCTATTCCTGCTCTTACGGAATAGCAAGAAAAGAAATAAAGGTGGTTGGTGAAAAAGAGTGAATATTTCTCTTAAAGGCTTCATAGAAAAACCTTTTATATAGGAAATACATCTATGATTTTACAGTAATGATATGTAGATAGCTGTATTATCATGTCACCAGAAAAAGAAACAGTGTTTGGGCCCCTAACTGAGTTTTCCATGTCATAAATTATCTGGATTTCCATCTAATTTAAGCACTGCTCGACCCTCTTGAGTTTCAGTGTATATTTTAAAGAATGACTGCAAAATTTCAAACCATTGACACACTGTACTTTACATTCAGTTATATGCAGGTTTAGTCTCCAGCTGCACATACTAAAATAAAAGCAGGTAACTTGCTGAGGATCTGTGCATGAAATAAGATTGGAGGACAGCATTTGCCACTCTTCTTCACTGGGATAATCTGACCACAATGTAGGCTAACTCAGGTTGTTAACTCCATCTAGCCCAGTACCTGATAGCAGATATTTGACAGGTTAAAAACAGAGTGAGAAGAGTGCTACCCTTTCCCTCCAACAATTTACAGCTGAGGGATTCCTCACAACAGAGGTGGTTCCTTCTGTATTTCATATTCCTCAGGATTTCTGTACAAAACTAAAATTTGACTTGTTTATATGTCCCCTGTATGCATACTGCTTCATGGTGAGCCTTGCCACCAGGCCCCGAATCTTTCCAAGTTCTAACACATCTTTATAGAGGCAGAGGGGGACCGAAACCTCATATGGTCTTCAAAATACAGCAATATAACAGCTGTACAAAGAAATATAAATTTTGTTATTCTGTTCTATGTTCCCTTGCAAGTAATTACAAATTTAGAACTGGTTTTCTTTTGATTGATACTAAGCTAATGTTTTTGCAGGACTACTATTACTATTTGTATCTTCTGCTAAAGGAATATAGTACAAATGTTTTTACTTCTCTTTAGATGTATTATAAGCCCAAGATCTTTCTACAGAGTGAAGAGATATTTCAGACTCTGTCTTTTTATATGTAAGGTATACTCCACCTCCTCTGCCTAATAATGGATAGTAACCTACACTGATTTCATATAACATTCTTTCACAAAGCCATGAAATGGTCTTTGTAACATCCTTTTGCAGTTCTCTATATTTAGTCTTTGTTTTAATTTCTTTCTATAATAGAAACACTGACTGACGGTCACCCCATTATTCTTCCCTTTTTTTGAGAAGACTACCTGGTGACCTCCATTTACTGTGAGAACTGACCATGTATTCTTACTTTACATTTCATTTCCTTCAACTGCTTATCCAATGCAAATACTTGTTTCCTTATTTTCTGCCAGTTTTTAAACAACTTTTGATGAGGACCCTCCTTGAAAGTCTCTTAAAAATCCAGCTATATTACATTATTTGTACCCACTTTTTTGACTCCCTCTGAAATCCCATAAGTTACTTGGTGGTCAGGTGAGGTAAACTATGTAAATGGTTTAAGTAACTTGGCTAATTTTCAAAAAAAGAGCATTGGAGGATGCACAGGTGTGCTGCCATGGAAGTTCCCCATTCTGGAGAACCACAAGCAAACAGTATCTCAAAGAAGAATAACTGAACACAAAATACATCTTGGTCTAAACTTCAGTTCTACTTACAGAACTACTTTTATGGGTTGGGATAGATGCTAATGCAGGGGATTCTTATAACAGTCACTATTTGCTCACAGTAAATGTAAATGGAGTCATTAAGTTCTTCTAAGTAATGACAGAGGTGAAATAAAATCAGACCCCACCCTAGAGAAAAAACATCTCTAGGGCA
>VWZN01022594.1:265-86945 GCA_013396955.1 Regulus satrapa
AGGAATTCCCGTGTCAGGAATTCCCGAGTCAGGAATTCCCGTGTCAGGAATTCGCGTGTCAGGAATTCCCGTTTCAGGAATTCCCGTGTCAGGAATTCCCGAGTCAGGAATTCCCGAGTCAGGAATTCCCGTGTCAGGAATTCCCGGGCCCGGGCAGAGGGGAAGGGGTGGATCAGGGATGCCTGGGAGCAGGGAATTCCTGGGTGTTCTGCTTTTGCATTAAGTGATTTTTTTTGGCGAATCAACTTTAATAACTTCTTTCTTATAGCTTCTTCTTCCTTCAGAAGATTATTCTAAGAGTACTGAACTGATTAAAAATACTAAATTTCTCTTTTTACCTCGTCAGTAACAAAAAAAAAAAAAAAATAAAAAGCAAGCAGGAAAAGTGTTCCAAAGTTCTGAAAAAACAAGAGAGAAGTTAGAGCTCAGGGATGTTGGGATGGAGCTGTCCCACACTCAGGGATGCTGGGATGGAGCTGTCCCAAGCTCAGGGATGCTGGGATGGAGCTGTCCCACACTCAGGGATGCTGGGATGGAGCTGTCCCAAGCTCAGGGATGTTGGGATGGAGCTGTCCCAGGGCTCAGGGATGCTGGGATGGAGCTGTCCCACACTCAGGGATGCTGGGATGCTCAGCAGCTGCTCTGTGCCCTCTCTCTGAAGAGGGGACAGATGTTCCTCCCCCCGTGCTGGCTCCTGCCTTTTGCAGTGGCTGCAGGTCATAGGGAATGGGGATTTTGCTGCCTTGTTTTAGCTGCATTTCTAACAAAATGCAAGCCCAGAGTTAAATGGGAACGAGGAGCAGCAGTTGGAGCTCACCCAGGAATGTTGTGTTCTCCACGTTTTCACACTTCCAGTTTCAGAAATAAAATAAAGTGAAGGTTTTCAGGATGGTCCTTTCCCTCAGGAGCAGCTTTGAGTCATTGCCTGCTCCCTTGGCTGTGATCAGATGAAAAGTGCTGTAAGCCCTTGAGCTGGCCGTTTATAATAATTGGCATAATTAAAGCCCCGGTGCTTCATCTCCTCCCTCTCGGTATCAGGGCTGTAAATGCAGTTTTTTCTCTTTGGAGTGTTTGGAGGTGCAGATTAAATTCCTGCTCTCGGGATGGTGAAGTACCAGAGTTGTACAGAGACACCTGTACAACAAAGAGCAACACAAAGATTGCTGCTCGGTCTGTCTGTATTTATAGAGGACAAAGTCCTCTGCTCCATCAGTGCCAGCTCTGAGGAGCCCCACGGAACGTGGGGTCGGTGTTTGGAGCCTTTCTGGGGCTGGAACTCTCCGAGGTTGTGTTTTATGGAAACACTGCACGGGTGACTGCCCTCTCCATAAAATCCTTTGTCCCGTGCCCTGTGTTTTCCAGCCTCCCTAAATCCATCAACAGGTAAAGAGGAATATTTGGCAGTGTTTGATTCTACTCTAAACAAGTTTCCGACAACGAGAGCGGTGTTTTCATAACAGAAATGCCTGTTGAGAAATCCACGGCTGAGCAGTCGCGTGTCCTGTGCCTCCCGAGTGCTGTAACGCAGGAAAATGTCTTTGTACGATTCTGGCCTTTTAGGGACAATGTAAACAGGTTTTTTGTTTTTATAGTACTCTGCAATTAGCATGGCTGAAAAATTTCTTGCTTGTTGCTGGGCCAAAAATAGAGCACCAAATCTAAAATGGAAAAACAAACCGTGAGGAAAGATTAAAATCCAGCACTTACCATGTGTGAACTCTGCTCTATTAAGCTGATCGTAAAACTTCGGTTGGTTTCTTTTCTTTCTACTTTTCTTCTTTCTTAATTTTCTGTAGAGGAGGTGAAATCTATTGCTCTCTCACTGCAGTTTCTGGCCAGCTGGCTGCATTTGGTGACTTTTCTTGGCCGTGTCACCTTTGTGCTCTGTTGCTGTTCTGGGTCAGTGAGATGCAGCATTCTCCACCTGGAGCTGAGAAGGAATGAAAAGACCTTGAATTATCTGCAAGCAGAGGCTTCAGCATTCCCAAAAAATCGCTGATCCCCCTCCTGGTGTGGATCTGCTGGCCCCGGTGGTGCTGCTGCTGCAGAGGTGGATTTTGGGGTGCATCTGCTCTCTGCTGCAGCTGGTGGTGTTCGAGAGAAAACCCCTCGGGCTTGCAAGGTTTGAGCTGAGGCTCTCCTGCCCCATCCCTTGTCCACCCTTCATTGGGGTGATTTGCATTTGTTAATTGCAGTCGGGTGATAGATGGCTGTTTTTAAAGAGAAATATGATCGAATTCAGAGTGAGATTTGGGAGACATTGGGGTGAATTTTTGTGTGGTTTGGGTAAAATCTTGGGTGAAATTGGGTGAATTTTTGAGTGGGTNTGGGGTGTTTTTTCTGCACGACTGGAATGAAAGGAATTAACATCTGGGGAGGAAGAACTCAGAGGATAATGTGAGTTTGAGTTGGGAAGGGGTGGAGAGAAAGCAGGAGGATTCCTGCAGGCCTGGGGTTTGCTTGCAGCAGGGAAGAATGACTGGATTACGTTTTTACTGAGGACAGACACATCTGGATTGTGGACAGGTCAGTGCTGAGAAAGTGTTGGGAGTCCTGGGGGCTGCTGAGGAGGGAAACGGAACAATCTGAACGTCTTTGGGGTCTAAAGTTTCACGTCTGGAGGAGTTCAGGGCGGGGAATGTGTGAACCTGTAGCACATCCTGATCCTGGTAGCTGGGAAAGAAAGCCGGTGGCAGAGGAAGCTGGTGCCTGTATTCTTATTGAAGATCAGAGGAAAGAGCTGGAATTTTATCTGGAAAATATTAAAACGTGCTGAAATGTTTTGCCCATCTAAAAAAAAGTGTGTTTATAAAGACTTAAAAGACAGCTTTCCATATTCATCAGCATTAATGCCTTAGAACAGTGTTTGTGAAACTCTTGCCTTGTTTTGTAAGCAGCCTGGAGTGACTTTGGCTCCGAACAGGCCCTGGGGTTGCAGGGGAGCCTTTCACAGCTGTGAAACGCGCTGCCCTGAGGCAGATGTCACAGTGACAATCTTTGTGTCCTTCCCCCCAGGTGAACGTGGCCATCAGGTCCTCGCTGCAGAGCCTCAGGGAGAAGATCGAGCAGCTGCGGGAGCTGCTGCTGCGGGCCGTGTCCACACGCCAGATGTATCTGGGAGCAGCACCTGCCCCCCGGGCACGCTGCAAAATGGGCCCTCAGCCCTCTGCCACACGCTCGGGCATTGCCCTCGCTCCCTCTGCGGGAGACTCGGTCCCCAGAGCTTCCTGTGGTGCTGCTGGTTGTTATTTCATGGCTTCGTGGGAAGGGCTGGGCCTGAGCCTGCCTCTGGCCACCTCTGTGTCACCATCCGTCAGGACGGGCCGAGAGGAGCTGAACGAGGTGTCTGAGCCTCCTCAGAGCTGCCCTGGTGCTGCCTGTGCCCTGCAGGTGTAGGAGCAGGGTCACTTGTCCAGCGCTGACCTGGCCAAGGTGGCATTCTCTCTTGGCATTCTCTCTTGGCATTCTCTCTTGGCATTCTCTCTTGGCATTTTCTCTGGGCCAGGAAGCTCTGTTCAGGCCGTGGCCAGGGCTGGGGTATCCTGACTTTGACAGACTCAAAAAACAGCAGGGCTGCAGCTTCAGATTGATCAAAATGCTGTGAGGTACAGCTTGGGAACAAATCAGATTTTCTGCTGGGAGTGTCACCCACAGCTAGACTGGGCTATGCTGGAAGAGCCAGGCTAAGGATTAGGTATGTCCATCTCCCTGAAAGTATCCAGGAGCAGTCTGGTTTGAGGAAGGAGTGCTGAATTCCAGCCTAGCACAGCAGGAATCCCTCCTGAGCCCCGACCCTGAGTGCTGTGCTGATGGCCAGGGCTGAAACTCCCCTCCCCAGTGGTGCTTGAGCAGGCAGGCGCTGCTTGCTGTGGCAGAAAACGCAGACAAACCACTTCAGCCATTGCTGAAGCCTCTCAGCAGACCTCAGGAGACAGTTACAAGTCCTTCAGGATAAGGTTAATTGTAAAAAGCCCCCACGGCTCCCCCGTGGAAGCCACAGCTCTTCAGAGGCTCTGTGGGAATTGTTCCTCTGCTCACCAGTGGCTCTCGGGTGCTGAATTGCAAGAGGAAACAGACGCTCAAAGGGAAATTTGGGTTTTTTTTTTCTCTGATCACTTGGTTGGGAGCTGCTCCCCTGGTCTGTGTGAGGAGCCTCCAGTGAAGCGAGATGAGAAATACCCCGCTGATTTTAAAGGCTCTGTTCTGCTTGGCCCTGCCCTGGTGGTGACAGGGCAATCTGGAGCTCTTTTAAGAAAACTCATCCTTCCCTGAGCTTAACCTGTGCAGTACTGCTGCATTGTCAGAGACCAAGAAATAAGCAAAAAATTACTTTGGTTGGATTTTGGAGGGGGAAATGCTGTTTTTAGTGCTAATATGGCAGTAAATGTCCTTTCCGTTCTCCAGTTACTTTGAGAGGATGACATAAAGATCATTCTATGGCCACTGTATGAAACTTTTTGTGCAGAGACCAGAAACACATTTAGAATAACAGCAGGTTTCATTCTGAAAACGTGACCAATCCTCTTAGATCTTGGAGCCTTTTTGAGTTAAAGATGTTAATTTTGATGCTCAAGTAGTCTGATTTGTTTTAATAATGTACAACAAGTATTATTTTATACAATGAAATGAAAGCTTTTTGGTGTTTCTGAGCTTGGTCCTTAACCCAGAGCCATCAGCACGCAGCTGGAGGGAGACAGGAGGCAGAATTTGGTGGACGACCTCCTGACACGGCACAGACAGCTGGAGGCATCCTACAGGAATGAAGGCCCGGAGCCAGACGTGAGCAGGTATGGCACTGTCCCCTCAAATCCCAGCAGGGTCTGTGCTGTGGGTGCCTCTGAGGTGGTGCAGGTAACAAGGGGAGAGTGGTCTGCTTGCAGGTGTTGTGGTTTTGTCAGTGACAGCACATTCCTGCCGCTTCTCCTGGTGCCTGCAGAGGCTCCCTGGAGCAGGGGCTGGGCAGAGCTGAAGGAATAAAGCAGGGATTTATTACCAGCCCTTCACAGGATGCACCTTGGGCAGGCCAAGAGCCCGGCCCTGGCTGCAGCCAAGGTGGGCCCTGGCTCAGGAGTTTCCCCCTTGGATCAGTTGGGGTCCATTTCCAGCTGGGCTCCATTGTCCAAGGGCAGCTCCAGGTGCTGCAGTGCCACCCTCCCAGGCTGCTCTCCTGCCCTGGCTGCTGTTGGCACTTGGTGGGGCTGAGGCTGCAGCGTGTCCTTGGCTCTGGGGCTGGCCAAGGATTGCTGGGAGTGCCTGAGCTGGGAGGAGAACTGGCCAAGCCTTCACGTGGAGCTCAGAGCCACACACCAGCGCAGGGCAGGGCCTGGGGATGTGGAAGGGAAAACTGAAAGAATCACTCAGTGAGTGATGGCTGTTGGGCACTGGTTTTGGTGATACTCAGAGTGCAGCTGATGCTTTTCTGCATTCCTGGGTGTTTATGTTATGCTGAGGGTCTCTTAGTGAGGGGGTGAAGGGCCTGGTGTCAGTGCTTGTGGTCTATGGTGTGTTTGTTCCACCCAAAGCTGGGCTGCCCTTGCTGCCCAGAGCAGCTGGAGCTGCCCCCTGGATCCCTGGCAGTGCCCAGGGCTGGGTTGGACAGGGCTGGAGCAGCCTGGGACAGTGGGAAGTGTCCTGCCCATGGCTGGGGTGACACTGGGTGGGCTTTGGGGTCCCTTCCAGCCCATGCCATTCTCTAACATTGTGATTTGTTTGTCATCTTTACGTACCCAGATGTCAGGGCAGCACCTGCTGCAGGTGATAAACCTCCAGCTTGGGGTTGAGCCCAAGCCATTGTTCAAGGTTAGGATTCTCCAGAGCTGAGTGCAGCTCCTGTTGTTGTGCTGGCTCTTAAATCTATCACTGAGTCACCCAAGACATGTAAAACAGCGAGTAGGCAAAATGTGGGACTGTGATGTGGGGCAGCTCCTGCGTGTCCCCTGCTCTGAGCAGTCCCTGAGCTGGTGTGGCCATCCTGGTGTGGCAGGGCAGTGTTGGCAGGGATTGGCACTTCAGGGATTCAACCTCAGCTTGCCCCAGAAGGTATCAAGGCAAACAGGAGCAAAACACCAAAATCTCTTGATCATTTCAAGCCCCGTTAGGAACAATCAGGGAATCCGGTATTTTCCAGCAGAAGATAACATCAGAGAGAGTATTTATTTGCTAGTGTTGCAAGGCTTGATGTTTTATAGTTCCCTTTTAAGTCATGTTATTAAAAATGGATAAAACTATGCAAAATATTCTGTCTGGTGGATTCCCACCCCTTCCATGGTCTCCCCTGTGGGTCTGGTTTTCAGGGGTACAGGCAGAGACAGCCCAGGCCCTGAATCTTGTGCCAGGAAATCCAGTTTTGCTCTCTTGCCTGAGCTGGGCCATGTGTGGGTCTGTAGGGAAGGGGCTTGGAGGGATCTTGGAATTTGGAATCACTCAGGAGGGAGCTTGGAAGGATCCTGGCAGGGTCCTGGCAGGGTCCTGGCTGGGGCTGGGGTCAGACCCCAGGGCCTGCAGGGCTCCGCTGCTGTTCCCAGCTCGGGGTCCCTCTGGAATCCTGGGGAGTCCTGGCCCAGCTTTGGGGTTCCGGAGGTGGCAGAGCCCACCCTGGAATGTGCCTGGAGCTGACACTCAGCTTTTCCCCGCATTAGAAAAATCAGCACCTGGCGTTTGATGGAGCTGAGCAGTGACACTCGCCTGGCTTGTGCTGCTTTTCCATATCTAATCCAGCCCTGATGTGACAGCCCACGGTGCCCAGGCCCTGTTCTTGCCAGCAGCCCTTCCTTTCATTAACCTTGCTGCACCACTGATCACAAATTGGTTATCCCAGGCCCGGGGCTGGGAGGCTTTCCCTGGAATTAAGCTGGTTTCCGTTTGGTCACCACTCGGTGAGCTCTCCATCCTTTGAAAGCTGCTCTGGAGCTGTTTCTGGGCTGCAGGGCTGGCCTTTAATGCTCTCAGGGTTGATGCCAAGTGACAACTGTGGCCAGGACGCTCCATGGCTGGGACAGCATTCCTGCCCCCGCCGGCCTTAATTAAGGTGCTGCTGGAATTTTCCAGGGAAAGGTTGTGCTGTGGGACTCCCCTCGAGCAGGGCCAGTTGCATTTCCTTTAATTGGGTTTTAATAACAATTTCAGTATCTTCTGCCCCCTTTTCTCCTCGGGAGAGGTCTGTGCAGGTTGTTAGAACAGGGGCTTTGGTGGGGCAGGGTTGGAGGGTTTCACTCCATTGCAAAGGCAGGGGTGGGAGAAGCAGCCAGGAATGCTGACTTTCGGGATGGCACGTGCCAAACTTTTAGAGTATTTAAACATTTGTGGAGACAGAGGAATGGGAATATTCCTGCTCCTGTCTGAGCAGGTCTCAGGCTGGAGAAGTCCATGTCAATCACCAGAGGATCAATAAATTGTCCTTCCTTGATGTCCCTTGGAATTCCTCAAAAATGGAGACAGCTTCTTGTGTTTGTGGGGCACAAAGCACCTTCAGTAAGAGCTACTACCCCAGGTACATTTAGAAGGGTCCATATTCATTTTTCTCTTCGGTGTGGGTCACCTTTTTACCTGGTGGAGCATTTTCCTGACAGATGGGAGGTATTTCAGCCTTGGTCCAAACAGGAATTTTGCCCAATGCCAAGCAGGCTTCAATCCACAAGTGCCCGGCTTCAGCTGTCAAATGCTGTTGGGGATCTGGCTGTTGTTTGTGGGGGGCAAATGTTCTTTGGGAAATAAGATCCACAGGGGGTTTTAGGTGCCTCTGAAAGTCCTTCCTGGTGTCCTTCCTCCCTCCCAGGTCCTGCTGGAGGCTCCTGGCTGCAGCTGCAGCATCCTGAGCTGGGATGGGGCTGGCCTCAGTTCTGGGAGGTGGATGGGAGGGGTGGGAAAGGAGGGAATTGTCCATCCAGGAGAACACCTGAGCCCCAGGATCAGCTCTGGGCCTGGGCCGGGGCTTTCCAGGAGTGGTGTGCTGCGTGGTCAGGATTGTCCAACACGTCCTCAGGCAGCACGTGCAGCTCCCAGTCCTTGAGGCACTGGGACCAGTGAGCCCAGGCACGGGGAGGTGCTGCCAAGAGCAGCGTGGAACCTCCTGGAACAGGGAGCAGCACTTCTCCTGCTGGGGGGGCTGCGAGTCCTCTGCCAGCTGCAGGGCATGCTGGAGGCTTCCCATCAGGAGAGGCTCTTGGGATGCCTGGGATGGTGCCTGGAGGGGATTTGGAAGTGCCTGTGCTCGTGTGGCCAGTGGTGGGGTTTTGGAGAGATAGAGAGGGTTTCTGTTTTGTATATTAAAATCATATTTGTTTTATTTACCAGCTTGGAACTTCCTGAAAATACAGGGTGAGCACTGCAAGTGAGAGAGTGCCCCGGTCCTGCAGCACCCCTGTGGAGAGTGACCTGCGAGGGCAGGCTGGGGTGCCCTGGGTGCTTCAAAGAGCCCCTCTGCAGTTCAGGGAATGTTCAAGTGATCATCCACGCAGTTGTCATATGACCCAGGTTTTGTTTAAGGCTCAGTCTTGCTGATCGCTCTTGCAAAGCCCTAAGCCTCGATGTGTGGCCTTGGCCTAAAGTAAGTGCTGGTTGAGTAATCTAAGTTACTTGGGAGGTGTTCTAAGAATTATCAGTGAAACAAAAAGACAGGCCCTCCCTTGTTAGGCAGTGTCAGAGCTCCCTGATTTTAAACCCCATCACCTTTTATACTCGGGCGCATTGCTGAGCCTTGTAATTAGTTAAATCTGCTCCCATCATCAAAAGCCATCCCCACGCTGCTGCAGTGCTCAGCGAGGCTCCCAGATTTGCGTGATTAACTTGGCGGAGGCGGTGGGTGGCTAATTGGATAAGCTTTAATCTTCACACCAGCCAGGCGAGGCAGGGCAGGATCAGAGGCAGGAGGAAGTGCTGCTGTGGAGTGTGGGAAGGCAGTTACCAAACATGTCACAAAGATTATTGTAACGAGCAGACCACTTGTCATGACCCACCCTACAAGACCAGGGCAGAGCGCTGGTGGGAGGGAGAGAGACGGAACCACAAATCATTTCAAATTTGCTTGCCTTGGCTGTTTTTGAACAGGCAGCAATAGTTGTGATCTATTTGGCAAGCAGAGAGCTTCATGTTTCCTTTGCTTTAGTTAAACAACTTTGTCAGATGCTGTTACCCGGGGTTTTGTGTCCTTCTAATTGAACTGAATTGGGTGAGCTGCAGTGATGTCTCCATCTCCAGCAGCCTCTGTCGTGTGTGCAAACCTGCTGCCAGTTGTGGGACTGGGAGACAAAAGAGCATATTTAATCCCCCAAAGCAAGGAGGAAAGCTGGGTAATGGCTAAAGCTGCATCCCAGGTGTGTCTTCCTGTCTAATCAAGCCTGATTGCCAATAAATACATGGAAGTGGAATGCAGCAGAATCCCAAATTCCTCTCTAGTGTTGCCCTTGACACCCAGCACAAGCAGGGCAGGCTCTGCTTTGGGGTTCAGCATCACTGGACTGGTTAATGGAGCTGCTGAGATTTATAAAAAGTGCTTTGTAGCCACTTTTATTTTTTAAAAAGTTCTTTTGTTTTTCTGTTTTCCCTTCTGACTTCCCCGTGTGCCGGAGCGCAGCGCCCGCGGCGCAGTGCCCGGGGAGAGGAGCTGCAGAGCTCTGCTCCGGGGGTGATTTTCCAGCAGTGCTGCTCCATCCCACGGCCAGGAGATGTCCCCAGCTGCCCAGGATTCCTGCAGGAGCTCCGGCCGAGCTCGGGCTGGGCTCGGACACCCTTCAGGGCCAGCAGGGCCCTGACCCCTCCTGGCCCCGCTGGCCCTGTGACCTCCTGCCCCGGGGCTTTGGCCACCGAGGGATGGCCAGCACATGTGGCCACTGGGCAGCCTCCGAGCAACAACTCAATTAAAAACTCAATTAACAGCACCAAAACAACTGCAGCATTCAAATTCAGGTCGCGGTGTAACTAAAATCACTGGGAATTGGAGAGATCCTAAAAGCCCTCTCTGTTCTTGGGTTGTTTGTGGAGGTGCTTTGGGAAAGAGCAGGGAAAAGGTGAAATGTGGATGAAATACGGAGTTTTAAGAAAGGAAAGCAGAAAGCAAAAGCTGCAACTTGTGGAAATCTGTGGGGGGAGCAACCTTAGCACGCTTTCCCCCAAACCTGAGTTGCACTTCTGGGTTCAGGGGACTCTCAGTCTGCCCTGAGGTTTGTCTTGTAGGAGAAACCAGTGAAGAGCTGAGAGGCAGAAACCAGAAATCTGCTATTGAGGAAATATTTAAGTGGGGTTTCATTTTACTGCTTGGATTTATGTGCCCTGGACATGGAAAACTTGTTTTCTGTGGTCACCAGGGAAGTGTCTGTAATGTGAACAATCTCAAGTCATAATTCTTTGAAAGGAAAACCCATTATTTAATTACTCTTTCATGTAAGAGTGTGTGTTCCTGGCTCGTCGTTCAGGTTGATGCCAGACTAGGAAATGCAGGAAAGGAGCTGTGTCCATCTACGGTTCTTGAAATTCAGCAATGTTCCTGCTCAGGTTTAGTCAGGATTGCAGGGAATTGAAAGTCTCATCTGATTTACATCTCTCTAAACAAGTGGATCCTTTCATTGTTTGAGGCTGTAGCAGGTTTTTTTGTAAGTTTGTGCTTTGATCATGTAGCAAACGTGGGAATAATGTGGATTGCCAGGGATGGAGTGTGTTCTACAGGCCAACAACATTTTATAAGGATCTGTTCTGCAGTCTGTGGGTATATCCTGCAATCTGTTGATCCCTGTGAAAAGAATTCTCTCCTTCCTTGCCACCTCCAGCCCGTGAGGTGGGTTTGCTATTGGGGGTTGCTTTTGGCTGATTCCTCCTGGGAGTGCACAGAGCCCCAGGGAGTGCTCGGCCCTGTGTCTGCCAGGGGGGTTGGAAATCACTCACTGGGACTTTTTTCAGGTCCAGCCTCATGGCAGGAGGGGCCAAACGAGGCGTCACCAACCCCTGGCTCTTGGAGGAATCAGAGGAGACCAGAGGACTTGGCTTTGATGAGCTCAGGCAGCAGCAGAGAAGGATCATTGAAGGTACAAGAGCCGAAATTTCTGGTTGTTTTGAGCATCTCTGGCACTCAGAGGAGCTTTTATTTGAACCTCAAGCCACCAAGCTGTGCTGAAGCTTTGTTACTGACAGATGTCAGACGCAGCAGCTCCGGGTTGCAGGAGCAGCACTGTGCTTGCAATGTTCTTAACTGGATGCAGCTTCTTAAATTCAATTTTGGAAGTCCTGATTTTGCCCCCCCTTCCCGGTGTTGGTGTGCAGTGTGATCACATGAGTGCACTGGGTGTAGGGGGTGGTGCTGGGTGCATGGAATGTCTTGTTAAATAGGAGCGAGGTCAGAATTAACTCATCCAAAAAGGGTCTTCAGGTTCTGGCCCTCTGCACGCAGAGGGAATAAGGAACCCTACACCCAGAAGGGATCTCCCACTTTGGAAGTGTTGGGAACCCTCAGCCTGAGGAGGTCAGGTGGTTAATGAGGCAATTTCCAGGCAATTAAAGCATTGGCAGAGGTGCAGTGAAATCAGCCTCCAGATAAGGCCTGCTTCCCTCTGCACGGGAGCAGCTCAGGAGAACCTGTCTGCATGCTCCACGAGGAGCCCCAGCTGCGTTTTTAATTACACTACAGGTCATTAAATCAGGCCTGAAGGAGCTGTTGGAGGGCTGTTGAAGTGAAGGGTGTCCTGGCCACCCCGTTTGGGCATCTCTGCCGTGCCCTGGGCACCGAGCCTCTGCCAGGAGAGATCCTCCTGTGCCACCCTGGGCAGGGCGAGCTGCACTTCTTGGCTGAGGTGGTGCCTGCAGGGCACAGGGGATGTGGCCCTTCCCACAGGAGGGTGAATATTTTGATATTCAGGCTCTCCACACGGGAGTTCTGCAGAGCTCTGGGAGCCTGTCACACTTTCACTGCCCTCATCCCCTCTCCCTCAGCTCTCCCCACCCTCTGTGTCCTCTCGCAGCTTTAAAGCTCTCTTTGAGTTCTTTGGTGTTTGCATCACCTGTTTTCTTTTATTCATGTTAAGAGTTGCTTGGAAAATTTTAAAAGGCTAATCAGGAGCTCGCTGCGTGTGCCAGAAAATCCCCTGCATTTATGATTGAGTAACAGCTGAATGTTAAATTCTTGGATTTGATTTTTTTTGGGTTTTTTTTTTTTTTTGGATCCTCAGCAAAATGTTCCAGCCAGAGCAGAGAAATTATTTACCCATCATTCAGATTATTTCAAGAGTACTGTTGCCATAAGAATTAATTTCATGTTATTTTCATGTGTTTTTCTTAATACATTTTAGCCCTTTAAGCACAGAGCAGATTTATTTTTTTTTTTCTTCACTTCTGCCTATTTGATGTAGCCTGGCGTTTCAGCAACTTCTAAAAGTAATTTAATATATTTTCCTGGTGCAGAACAAGATGCTGGACTCGATGCTCTTTCTTCAATCATATCCCGGCAAAAACAAATGGGGCAGGAAATTGGGAACGAGCTGGATGAGCAGAACGGTAAGGACAAGGTTTTGCCTCACTTTTATGTAAGACTGGGACTTTTTTTATTCTCTCCTCACACAACTGCTCCTTCTGCCCGCAGAGCAAGCAGCTGACACTAAAGGTTTATGCTCAGGCAGCCACTGCAGATTCTGCCCATTCATCACCTGATTTTATTGTGCCTCACTCCCTTCCCCGTGGGGCTGTGGCCAGTGTGAAACACTTGGGGTGTTTCCCCAAGCCTGACTTGCAGACAAAAGAGATTGGTGATGGCTGCCCCAAAGCAGAGAATTCGTTTTGCACTCCATCTTCTGCATTTTTCCATTTTGTGACAGCTTTTATGTGTTGCAGGGCTTCACTTGAGCATTCTCGTTCTGTGTCTTTCCTGATGAACTGAATGGAAAAGCTCTGAGCCAGCCATTAGAGGAGAAGCATTGCCTTGTTTGCTCCAAAGGAATGGGTTTGGGAGGGTTGGTGGCCAGTGGATGTAGATCAAATTAAGCAGAATATTGAACCAGGAGAGCACCTATTTCCTTTCAGAGGAGCCACGGCCAAGTGGAATTGCTGTCGTGGTCAGTCTGCTTGGTTGCTCCCTGAGCTCCTGCCTTTCCCATTCCTCCACTCTGCACTATCTGAGAGCCCCCCCAGCTCTCCCGAGGGCTGCACCCGGCAGGGTCCTTCTCCTCTCTCAGGGGGACAGCCCTGGGATCTCAGCCATGCTCCTCCTGGGAGGATGCCTGCCTTCCCTCTGTGTCTGGGAGTCTGCTCGGGGCTCCCAAATCCACGGCGCTGCCTGGGAGCTCTGCTCTGAAGCACAGGGATGGATTGCTCCTCTTTGCCACGGCTAAATCCAGGGGGGATAGGAAATGCCTAGAATGTGCCTCTGTTTATTAATCTTCAGGTTGTTAAGGAAGGCTTTGTGCAGCTGGGAGAGGCTGTACTTAGTGCTCTTGCCATATTTTGCTCCTCTGCCTCATGTGAGGAAAGACGTTTTCAGTTAGGGGTCTTGTCTCATAGGTTTCTTTATTAATCATTGCTTTAAAAGTCATATTAATTGCTTTTTTCTGGGCTCTAAATAGGAAACAGGTGGGAAGCATGGGCATGTTTATGGACTCTCTGTGAAACTTTGGTTTCTCCTCAGGAAAATACACGATCTGTGTCCCATTTCTCTGTTGGGGGTTGGGGACGGTTCCCCTAATTCTTATGTTTTGGGAACCCTGAAGGTTCTGTGTTTTGTGCCACTGCATTTTTGCCAGGCTTCTTCTAGCAGTGAGGCCTGGAAATTGGGGTGAAATGGAATATATTTAACCCTCCTTTTCCCAAATGCTGCAAATACTGCTGGTGTTGTTTGTCTTACAGTTACAAAGCCTTGAGCAAACCCTCTGTGTTTTCGTGGGGGGCTCTCCCTCGAGCTACAGACAACTCTTTCTCAAAAGGGGGAAACTTTGCTGAGTGCTTGGAGTAGGAAGTGGGGAGGATTGTGTTTGCTGAGGTGCTCAGAGCCTGAGCCTCGAGCAGCAGACCCGCCAGCCGTGGAGCAAGTGTCATCAGGAGATGTTGGAGCTGTCCAGGGGAGTTGGGAAATAGCCTGACTCTACAGATGTGGGGGCAGATCGCTCAGCACTTGGCTTCAGCCCTGCCAGGCAAGTGGAACTCCCATGTTTCCGCTGACTTTATGCAATCCCTTTTTTTTTTTTTGGGCTTTTTTGGCGGATACGTGGGGGGGATAAGGTCAGACATTTTGTTGCCACTGGCACCCTGGAAAAGCTGAAGCCCTTAGCAATATTTTCCAGGAGCTGTTTTCCCTGTGCACATCTTACTTCATGCCCTGTGCTTAACCATGAGCAGACTTTGCTCAGGCACTCTGCCAAGCTCGTGTCACTGCTGCACGCTCAGGTTGATGAGGATAACTGCCCTGTAATTTCCCCTTCCCTGGAATCCCTTTCCTTCCTAGTGCTGAGTGATAATGGCATCGTCTGTATTGTGGGGAGGCAGGGGAAGTTCATCTTCATTAAGTGCTGCTTCAACATTTCTTTTTCCTCCAGTCAGATTTTCCATCAAAGCTCCCCTTTTTCTGTGGGAAGCTCGACTTCCACTTGCCTGACCTGCTGGGGATGCTCCCACCTCGTGCAGCTCAGGAGCTGCCCGTAGCTCGTCCTGGTGTTCAAATAAAACCCACCTGAATTCAGAAGTAGCTGATAATGTGCATTAATGAATTAGGCTTTAGGGAGTTGGGTACTGATTTTTCCAGACCCATTCCTGGGTTCTGCTTTTCCCATCCCAGGGCAGCTCCGGCTCTCTGGAGGTGTTTGCACTTCCCAGCTCTCCGAGGTGGCCAGAGGCATTTTCCCTGAGTGCCAGCTGGTGTAGCTGTGCATTTGCAGATGCACCAGGAGCAGGCATTGATTCATCAGGCCAAGTTTGCTCCTGGCAGGGCCGGTGCTTTACTCAGGTTTTCACCCTCTCCTGCAGGTTTTGTGGCTCTGCTTAAAGCTGGTGGGCCTCTGCAAACCTTTGCACTGATGAGCAAAATAGAAGCAGGGTACCAGGAGACGTTGTTTTTGTCCAGCCTCAGGAGTCTGCTAGCAGTGGGGATTAGCACAAGAATTTTCCCATCATTAGCTCCGAATTTAGCCCCAGAAAACTTTGTGATCCTTTCATCTGTTCCATAAAAAAAAAAAAGTGGAAAGAAAATAGTGTAAATGGCCTCTGGCCCCGGTGATGAGGCAATCTAATCTAGTGCAATAATTGTGGAAGAATGCTTTCAGAAATTGTGAATGCTGTTTGTTTTACCCTTATAGAGATGTTGTTTTCTCATTGTGACATGCTTGCATGAGAATGGAGTACTCTGGGATGGATGGTAAATATTGGGAGCTTGCAAAACTTGCCCTGTTTGGCATTTTTCCCCCTGCAGTGTCTGCTTGCTTTGCTCTGTTGAGGATGGGTTCTCTTTGCTTCCGGCTCCTCTAAAGTTTATAGCAGAGCGTCAATAAGTTCATAAATAGATAAGCTGCAGAATCAGACACTTGATGTGCTTTTCCTGGTGAGGAGAATGCTGAACCCAGTCAGGGTGTTCTTACCCAGAACGGATCGTTTTAAATAAACTGTCTCTCGTCATAATCCTTTAATTATATGGTTATGTAACATTTTGGATTTCTTGTCAAAATCGAGTTTCTGAAACCGACCAGAAATTGTAGCATGATGTTTTTGTTTACAATAGCTTTGCAAATCAAGGTTGCAGTGTCACCTCTGGCCACAGTGGGTGGCACAAAATCCTCCAGGGGGACTCGGCTCAGCCTGGTGTGAGATTTTTGTTACCCTGACACTGCCATCCAAATGCTTGAGACTTGGAGCCCTGTTGTGGCTGCTGCTCTGCACACACCTAGAGAATTGTCCTGGTTTCACCAGAAAAGGGAGTGAAAATACTCCTGGTGATGCAAAGACTTCTTGGAAACAGCACCAGGAATGGGATTCCCCTCTGCCAGCTCAGCCCCAAGCTCCTGGTGCAGCCAGCCCAGTCAGGGTATGGACAGGAAGGGGCTTCTCCTAAAGATTTAGGTTTTGCAAAACCCAAAAGTCGTTTCACGTTTCTGTTTATTAAGAGCATTTTTGCTGCAATACAAACTAATTAGCACTGTGTATGGGCTGTGCTTGAGTTATGAGCCTCAGACCAGTGGGGCTGGGGATGCATTGCACCATTGTTAGGATTAGCTTGTAAATCAGAAATGATTAAAGATTGAATTTTCAGAAATGTTCATCATCTTGTCTAAACAGTGTCTGTTTTCACCCTATGGATCCCAGCCCTGCCTGCTGTGACCCCCTTGGAGAAGGCTCCAGCCCCGCTTCGTGGGCTCTGGAGGTGTTCAGCATTCCCTGGGAAAGGCTGAGCACCACCAGCTTTGCTGGAAACCTCCAGAGAGCACCATATGTTTTTAATATTCAGATTTGAAATAACCATCCCTAGCCCCAGTGACCTCAGACCATGCAGATAGATTTTAATTTTGCTTCCTGAGCTTATTGTATGGAATAGGAACAGCTTCAGTGTTACAGGGGCACAGCTCTGTCTTTATTGCACATTGTTTAAGTGGCTTTAACCCTTCCTAGGGGAAAAATTAACTTGGCTTTTTGTCTTGAGTGGTCTAAACAGTGCAAATGTTGGGCTGGATATGAGCACTGAGAAGTGGCAGACCTGAGGTTACACGGCACTTCTCGGGTGTGTTTCTAGTCCCAAAACACTCACACGCTGTTTTCTCCAGGTCTTGCCTCATTTTGTGCACGGGACTCCATCTCTCCTGGGGTTGAACCGTGCACACGTGGTGCCAAAAAGTGTTTGTAAGGTCCCTGCCTCGTCCCTTCCAGTGTGGAAAAATGTTCAGAGGGCGATGCCAACGGTGAACCTGACACTGCCGAGTCCACCACGAAAGCACGGCCCTGAAATACACCAAAATCTATTAAATACTGCTTGGAGAGGTAGATATGGTTTGGTCTGCATGTGGTTTTAAAAAAAGAGAGGTTCAAGCTCTCTTTTGCTGAGCATCCAAAATAAACCTTAACTATTGCTTTTCCTATTTTCCGTCTGAGTTGGAATAATAGTGTTTGATCTCCCATGGAAGCTGTCAAAATCAAAGTGCACCCAGACCTGCTGTCAGGAGGGCCATCGTGGGAAGGTCTGTGAGGGAGCTTTAACTCTTCAGAGCAGAGCTGAGTTGTGTGCAGCCCATGAGGAATGCAGCCTTGTGCTGGGTGATGAGGATAAAACAAATTATTTGGTATCTGTCAAGGAAGTAACCCTGCCTGTGCTGCCTGCTGGGTGATGGAAACCCAGGTTACGCTGAATTTGCATTGCTTTGAGGAAAGTATCTACACAAAAAAAAAAAGTATTTATAGGGTTTCCTAACCTTTTAAGTACAAGACTTTGCTGCCTCAGTGTTTCCAGTGTTTATTTATCTGTGAAATTTCCTGGTATTCTTCAAATGAACGTGGAAAAAGCAGGGAAGCTGCTGCAGAATGGATCTGTCTCCAAGCCTGGGTCAGCAGCCAGATGGGAACCTGCACAGGGAGCTCTGGAGCTCAGGCTCAGGGTAATTTCAGCAGTGTTGGGTGATTGGAGCAGCACGAGGGAGGTGTGAGGTGTCCTGCCCACGGCTTCACGGAGGGCTGCTGACAGCACGGGGAGGAACACGGGGCAGCCATCCTGGTGCAGCCTCTCAGGCTCTGCTGGGATGAGTTTCAATCCTGGTGCAGCCTCTCAGGCTCTGCTGGGATGGGTTTCCATCCTTGTTCAGCCTCTCAGGCTCTGCTGGGATGGGTTTCCATCCTGGTGCAGCCTCTCAGGCTCTGCTGGGATGGGTTTCCATCCTCGTGCAGGCTCTGTTGGGATGGATTTCCATCCTCTAACAGCTTCAGCTGAGTAGAGCAGGAGCTGGGCTACACAAGTTACTGTTTTCTGTTGGGGTCTTCCCTAGCTTGCTCTTTGCTCTCTCTTTGATAACTTGGTTTCCTTCAGGCTTATCATTCTGCTGCTTTTATTGATTTGATCTTTAATGTCCCCTTCTGAATGTGTCTAATCCTCACTTTTAAAACCAATCCATATTCTAACCTGTTCCCCTCCTGGGTCCTTTTCCATCCCCCTCTGTCTTTTGTGTGTGTCACTGAAAACCTTGGGGGTACTCCTGAGGCCACTGCTGAGTCTTAACATGGAAGAAACACCATTGTTTTGAAACAGATCAGATATTTTGGCTGAAACTTGATTTTATTGCATTTTTGAAAATTTTTCTGGAAGCAGGCTCCAAGCTGGGAATCTCCAGCCTGGGTTGTTACAGCTTTTCATTATTTTAAGCGACTGAAAATAGGGTTTCTCATGGGAAGCAGCAAATGGCCTCAGCAGTGGCTCCTGCTTCCAAGCCTGTGATGCCTGGGAAGGCTGACTTGGAACAGAGCAAAAGGAATAAAACAGGGATTTATTGCAAGGCTTCAAAGGCTCCACCTCGGGCAGAGCAAGAGCCCGGCCAGGGCTGCCCCCAGGGTGGATCCCAGATGGATCCCGGGCACGAGTTTCACCCTTGGATCAGTTTGGGTTCATCCCCAGCCTGGGCTCAGTTGTCCCATGGCAGCTCCAGGTGCTGCAGGCTCAGCCCCTGCCTCGGCCCTGCCCTTGGCCGCTGGTTCTGCTCTTGGGGTGACGCTGTCCTTGGTTCTCTGCTGGGCAGGGATTGTTCTGTGCCCCTGCCTGGGGAGAGAACTCACCCACAGCTCATGGGAAGGCTCAGAGTTACACACCAGGCAGCAGCGAGCCTGAAAAACATAAATCTAAACCCCAAGGCATCACCTCTGTGTGGTTTTTTCTGCTCTCTGTGGAGATGCTGCTGCTCCTCGCAGGGTGTTTGAGCGCTCACAGCCACACCTGGGGGATGAAAGCGCCGCTGCTGCCAGGGCTGCTCACACACAATGAGCCTGGCTGGCCCCTTGGCACGGGCAGCCTTTTTCCTTGAACAGTTCAAGCCGTAAAAGAACTGTTCAACATTTGTCTTCTCAATTATGTGGATTTTTCCACAGTTAGTCAATCCCTACCTCACCCACCCCGCGCTGGGGAGGGGGAAGCTGTCTCCCTCCATCTGTCTGCACGGGGACCAGAACTGCTGGGGAAATGAGTTTCCAACTTTTTGAAGCCTTTCAGGATTTTTTGATAAGAATTATGATCTTAAACATCTTCTTTGTTAAGCCTTGTCTTTTAGTTTCCTGATGGAGAGCTCTGGTAGAAGCCTCAGCTTTTAGCACATGAGGGTTTCCCATCTGCTTCTTCGGGCATTTGATTTAAACTGTTTAAAAAGAAAACAAAACCTAACTGTAATTGTAGATATTTCAAAACACTGATGATTTTTTTCCATGTTAATTTAGCTTTTCCTCCGTTCAAGAAAATCTCCAGTTGAGACTGTGGAGAGGGGATTTATTTTCCCAGCCTGCTTTCTTAGGATGTCTGTCATGCATCGTAAAGGAGCAGGAAGGGACAAACCCAGTCTGTTCTTCTTTACAGCCCCTTTTGCCTATAGAATTCCTACCTGGAATTCTATATCCTGACCTTGCAGTCGCTGCTTGGGGCAAAGAAAGGCAGGGGATAAATTGCCCTGTGCAGAACAGCCTTTGCTAGAGGGTCTAGGAAAATGTAATGCAATTTTCTGTGTGATTTCATTCGTTTTACCCTTGTAGATACACCAAGGTGTTCTGCCTGACTCGTTCTCCTGTGGCTTTTGGCTGAATCAGGGAAGGTTTAAAGGTCTGAGACAGGATCCCAAAAGCTTTCTCTCTGCCCTGAGCTGGTGTTCACTGAGCAGGACACGGCTGCTTCAGCGTTTTTCTCATGAAGACATTTCCCTGTCTCTGGCCAGTGCTTTATTCTCGAGTCCTTAAGCACCACTTCGGTTTTATTTTAAAATATTTGCTATTTGTGGCAGTGAAATACAGCTTGATGGTTTCTACTTCGGTGTGTACATTAAGGACTCTGACTTCAGTGCTTCCTCTGTGCCTTCCCCTTCTCAGAGGGCTCTTTGAGGTGTTTTAGGGGCAAGGAGGAGGTGGCCACTCTGTCCCACATCCCTGGAGGAGCTGCTTGCCCAGGCATTGCTGGGGAGGAGGTGACAGCCAGCCTTTGAAGGGGTCATGCTTGGTGGGAACCAGATGCTCCCGTGTCATGGTGATTTCGGCGCTGGGCACTCCGTGGGCCTTTAATAGATTTCCCAGAAAACCTGTAGGGCTGGAAGCTGCACGGTTACGGCGCAGGAGAGGAGAAGAAAACCCCATTTCTGGGCACGTCGTGCTCCTGAGGTATTGCTGGAATCTGAGGAGTGCTTTGAACTGGGTTCACTCGGCCCGAGAGGCTGCTCAGGCCTTTCCAGCACATTCTCCTGCTTTTCCCATTACCTCCAAATGCCTGGCCAGCTCAGCCCTCCTCCCAGCTCCTCTCCTGTGCTCCCCAGCACGGTGTTTTGCTCCTCTGGCTCTTCTGCCCAGTCCTCTGGGGATGCTGATTTGCCCCAAAGCCCTTGGGGAGGAACTGTTCCAGCACAGCTCTCAGCTCCAGTTTGTTACCCCTGACAAGTTGGGGTGAGGTGACAGAACCAATTCATAGGTGCAGCTCTGAGGGTGAGTTTGCCCCGTGGTTTTGAAGTGTTAAGTTTAAAGAAAGCTGAAGTGCCAGGTTGTGCCCCCGGGGTTTGTGGGAGCTGATTTTTCACGGAGGGGGTTTGGGCTGTGTCAGAGCTGTGTGTCTAATGCCAGGCTCGTGGCAGCTTGAGGGAGGCAGAGGCAAAGCTGGGAGCAGTTGCTTCCTCAAAGCTGTGTTTCAGTCAGAAACGTGATTAATGTGATGTAAATGTGGAATTCTTTTAAAACTGATCGTTTTGATAGTGATTAATTGATAGTAATTGAAGTTGATCTCTTAGAGCATCTTGCTATCACTTATAAACTGATAAAATCATTATGCTATTATAACTATAATAATAACCTTGATATAACTATTATAAGAACTATAATAATAACCATTACTATAAATTAAAGTAACTTCCTTGCAAGCCTGGATGTAACCTTTCTGTGTGAATTGCTGATGTGCTAAATGTGTTCCATCCCTGTGCCTCCCAAACCCAGGTGCTGTGGCTGTTTATCCTGTTTATGCCATATGTATTGTGACAAATCTTCTGCCCTGCTGCCTGCCTGACTCCCAGGAGCTGTGGGAGGGAGGGGGATGTGCTTGTTGTTCCCAGTGAACTGCTGTTTCCAGACATCAATAACTGGAATAATCCTCCAGCACAACAGTAGTACAAGTCTTGGATGTGGAAGCAGACAAAATTCCACTTCCCTTTCTCCCAGCAGTTTTACAGGGAACACTTCAGCATGAAGGGAATAAATCACCCAAGGTACATGAGGTCCCATAACACGAAGTGTCTGGCATCAAAGTGCAGGGGCACAATCAAATCTGGCTTTTGGCTGCGTGGATCATTGTGCTGAAACAGCTCCAGGGCTGTTTGATCTCAGAATTTTGTTGGAAATTCTCTTACAGGACCAAGTTTGCTGAAAAATGCTGATTTGGGGCCAGCCTTTAGTCTGAAACATCTGGGCCTGACAGCCTTTTTCCAAGCTCAGGGTAGGAATTCAAGTGATACCTTTGTGATAAAAAGTGATGGATTTGGCTCTGAGATACCGAGGCCACATTTCCCAGTTTGGAGCAGGACACCCTGGGCTGGAATGGGATCAGGGACCCTGGGGTTCCCCACAGCTGCATCAGCTCCTCCAGGTGTGAGCACAAATGCTGAAAGGAATATTGGTTTCCAGTCCTGCCAGGATGTCAGAAGGTTTGGTTTGGTCTGGCTTGGGCAAATCACGTTAAAATAAGATAACAGCTGGCATAAAGTGCCCAAATGTTTGTTCTGAATAACCCTGAGCTTTGTGTTTCTAGATGTAGAGAGTGCAGCAGCACGAGACAGCCCAGTCCCAGGACAAAGCCCCAGATCTGGGTCAGCACTGGGGTTGTGGTGCCCTGGGTCAGCACAGGGAACAGGGATCAGGATCCAGCTTCTCCTTTGTGGAGCAAAGAAGCACTTCTGGGTGTAGAGGGAAGATTTTTGTGACAATGACAATCGTAGTGGTTGATTGTCACGGGCTTTGTCATGTGTGTCATTTTGTGTGAGGGAGTTAGGGTGGGAAACATGGGGCTTTGGGCAAAAAAACTTAGAGATTGTTAATTCTACCGTGTTAAAACCCTTTTAATGGTTTTAATTGTATTGCAGAGGTCTGTTATCTCTGCTGTAGCATTGACAGGTACTGGTGGGATGGTCCTTGGCTTGAGGAAAAATCCATCAGGACTTGGCTGAGCTTGGAAATCTCCTGGGGGATGCTCCAGCAGAGTTGAGTTTGTTTGTCTGCTTCATTTTCTCCAGATGGTCAAAATACTTCCCCTGGGCTTGCAGGGGTGAGCAGGACCTTTCCTTGCTCCTGGTTTGGAGCTGGGACAGGGAAAGAAGGAGGTGCCCACTGGAGGGATCATTCCAGCAGGGACAGTGCCCCAGGCACTGGGAGGACTGGCAGGGCAGCTTTAATTTTGGTGTTCCTTGCCTCTCCAAGTCCTGCCTGCCCCTGGGAGCTGATGTTAATAACTGTGCCACCTGCCCTTATTTGGGGCTGCCAGGGTTTCCCACATCCCCGTGTCCCCCGGTGGCTGTGCTCTGGGTGTCCCATTGCTGCAGTTGGGTTCTCAGCCAGAGCTTGCAGATAACCTGGGGTCTTGCCAAGGAAAATGAGCTGTGTGAATTGGAGCCTGAAGTGGCCTTCCGAAACCTGGTATTTGCAATGAATAGAAAATCAGATAAGCTGGGAGGAAAGCTTCCTTCTGCTTGAGCTTAGGACATGGGCTACCTCATATGTGCTCATTAGAAAAAAGTCTTTTCACTTGGAAATTATTATTAGGACCGAGCTGCCTCGGAGCACCAGCCTGGGCACGGAGGATGCAGCATGGCACACATTCACATGCTAAATTCTCCCAAGGTCTGAGTTTTGGGGCTGGATGATGGTCAGTGTTGGGTTTTCCAGCTGTTCCATGTCACTAATCACAGGTCGTTTTAGGGCTGCTCAGGCTTCAGTTGGAGCTTCAGTGTGGTTCTTTCCTCTGGTTAAGCTGTTGTGACTTCACTGGCTCGGGAAAAGCTGCATTTGATGCTTTGTCCCAGTGGGAACTGCAATAGTTTCGCTGATGGCTAATGTGGGTGGTGTGCTTTCAATGAAAGGAAAATGACTTCCATAGCTGGAGACCACAGGACTTTGGGGAGGGAAGGGCTGAGGGTTTGAGGGTGAAATCAGTGTATTCCTCCCTTCTGTTCCAGGGCCAGCCTTCACCCTCAGTGCCTGGTGATGCTGCTAAACCTCCCTGAGCACTTGGAACTGGTTTTCTCTCTGGGCAGGTGCTGGGGAGAGGACAGCAGGGCTTGCAGCAGCTCTGCACTGCCCCGTGCCAGCGGGCAGGACAGAGCACCTGGGAGCTGTCCCCACGGGCAGGGACATGCTGCACAGGTTTCTCTTTCACTTTACCCAGCTCTGCAGCTCCTGCTGGAAGGGAATGGCAGCTGGTTTTATTGAGTGAGGGAATGTTGCATCCCTCAGAAGCAAACATAAATCAAAAATACAACAATCACAGCCGATTTAAAAGAAATCATAGAGCTTTGTTGTATGCATAAGGTAGATTTCTCACTCTGCCTTCTTGGAGTGTTCACAGTGCAAGTGTGACGGAAGCTACCCTGAACAGCTGTGTCTCTACATGGTTTTATTCTGAAGGTAAAACTTCTTCCTCAGCCCCGGCTGAAAGAGAAACTTTCAGATTTCTGTGAATAATGCAGGAAAAATCCCATCAATCCGTGGGCTGGGAAACCTTTTAAAGGTTTTTAAGGAGAGCACACGCCAGGCTTGCTCTGCTTCAGGCTTTCAACTCGTGCAGGATGCCAAGCCCAAATTCATATGATTTCTGATAGGTGTGGAACTTTTGGTATTTATTAAAGCTGGTTATATTTTTTTTTTTTTATCACAATGGGTATGTACTTGATGCGCAGCTGAGCTGAAGGAGGAGTAACATTCCTGTCTGCGAGTGCAGACGTGGGCCTGACCCTGCAGAGCCCTGCAGAGATCACCTGTGCAGGAAGGCAGATCCACTTCCATGCCCAAAATGCCCAGAACTTTGTCCTGCTCTCCAGGTCCCGGTGGGAGCTTGGTAGCAGCACGCTCCTGGTGCAGAGGGCCTTCATGAGCAGATCTCAGTCAGTGTTTGCTGGAAGGGGCTTGGCTCTTCTGCAGGACTGCTGGGGTGTCAGAGCAGGGCCAGTGGAGTGTGGCCTGGCCTCTCCTCCAGCTCATTAATGTCACCCACACCGTGAGCAGTTTAGCCCCTGAAGTTAGCAGGAAGATTAAGGAAAACTCTCATTTCAGAGTTGCCAGGAGCCTTTATAAGGGTTGTATTTTAAACAAGCCTCCCAGTAGTGCTTAAAGAAATCGGAAGGGGAAAACCAGTTTTAACAGGGATTAAACAGAGCAGCTGGGCATTAGAGGCAGCAGATCTTGTGTGCCTAAATCATCCGAATGTACAGGCATTGCCAAACACAAACACAGCCAAACCCCCATCCTTCAGTTCGGGATGAAAACATTGCACAAACTGAGTGGCACTGCTGGCTTCAGTGAGAGGTTTGGTTTCTGAAAGGGGGAAAGCTCTCCAGAAGTTCTCACTAACAGTTATTGTGTGAAAATCAACCACAGGCACAGCTCTGGCCCTGCCCAAGTGTCCTTGGTGACTTGGGCTGTCCATGGCTGCTCCACAGAAGCTCCCATCACATCCTCTGGTGTTTCTGGATCAAAGCAATGGTGATAAACACTGAATTCTCCAAATTTAGCTTTGCTCAGGAGATCTTGGGTAAAAGGTGTCATTGCTGGCAGCAGCTCTTTCTGCTGTGAACTGAGGAGCTGCTGCCACGGCCAAAGCTGTCCCCAGTGCTTGCAGGGCCCTGGGTTGGTGCTCCCTCCTGCAGAGGATGCTCTTCCTCTTGTTCCCCCAAATCAAAAATGGTTTTAACACCAGCTGCTGTGTGGAGCACAGGGGCTCCGAGGGGTCCGTGGATTTGGTGGTGCTATTCCCATGCACTCTGCTCTTCTGGTCTGCTTTAGGGCTTGGAAGACTCCCTTCTTCTGGTAAAAGAGGGGGAGGAGTGGGGCCAAGAGAAATGCAGCAATTTAATATCTTTCAGTGTTCCCGCATGTCCTTCCCCACATCCTAAACATGAAAAATATCAGTGAGTTTCCCTTTGGCCCTGGGGGGAGAGAAAGGAGTCTCCAGCTGGAATTCGTGAAGGTCTGCTGGAGGAAGGAGCAGTGTCATGGGCTTGGGGTGATCCCTCAGGAGCACAAGTGCTGTGCTGAGAGTGAACAGCCGGTTCGTGCACGCTTCAGCTGTCCTGAACCACCACCCTCCCCAACATTTCTTCATCCCTTCCACGTGGGAGAGAAGCACAGGAAAAAACCCCGCAAAACATCGAAAAAGGAGAGTTAGAAATCCAAAGGTACATTTTGTCCTTTGTAAAAAAGAGGGCACTGCTTTTCTCCTTGCTTTTAGTGTTGCCTGAGATAATGGCTGTATTTTATTTTCAAGGTGCTTTTTAAGCACGGGGTCAGCAGTAAGGTTGGATGATCCTGCAGTCCTGTGCCTGGCAGTGATGCTGTTTCAGAGGAATGTGTTTTTTCCCTCGTGGACTTCTTCAGACAATTGCCCAACTGTTGGAAGAGAAGGTAGTGCTGCCTGAGGGGAGGAGGAGGCGGAGGTGGAAGTGTTGCAGCCCGAGCACAGCACTGCACACCAGGGAAGCCTCAGCAGGTCGAGCACACCCAGACTCTCAAGTCTCTGATCTTGTCCTGGCTCCTGGGCCTGTTTCTCCATCCCAGCACTGAGGTGCCCTCGGGTGTGTTTTGCCAGGAGCTGAGCCCCCAGCACCTGGCAGCTCTGGCATGGCTGCCGTGCCCGTGTCTGTCCCTGCTGCTGGGGCTCTGCTCATTTGCTTCTCCTGCTCCTGAAAACAGCCCTGAGTGTTTGGGTCCACGCCCTGCCCTGCGCTGGTGTGTGGCTCTGAGCTCCACGTGAAGGCTTGGCCAGTTCTCCTCCCAGCTCAGGCACTCCCAGCAATCCTTGGCCAGCCCCAGAGCCAAGGACACGCTGCAGCCTCAGCCCCACCAAGTGCCAACAGCAGCCAGGGCAGGAGAGCAGCCTGGGAGGGTGGCACTGCAGCACCTGGAGCTGCCCTTGGACAATGGAGCCCAGCTGGAAATGGACCCCAACTGATCCAAGGGGGAAACTCCTGAGCCGGGGCCCACCTTGGCTGCAGCCAGGGCCGGGCTCTTGGCCTGCCCAAGGTGCATCCTGTGAAGGGCTGGTAATAAATCCCTGCTTTATTCCTCCAGCTCTGCCCAGCCCCTGCTCCAGGGAGCCTCTGCAGGCACCAGGAGAGGTGAATTCCTCGCCGAGGGCTCTGGTGTGCACAGGAAGGGGAGGCTGCCCTGGGAGCGGGGCCGGCGGGTCCCGGCGCGCTGCATTCCTCCAGCTACTCCCCATGGGTGCTGGTGGGATGATGGATATCTCAGCATCTTTGTTCTTTGTTTTCCTTCTAACACTGGCAGAGCTTAAATCACGGCGAGAGAGGGCCTGCCACGTCTCCAGTTACACAAACAGGAGGTGCTGCTCTGGGCAGAGCTGAGGAGTGTGCCGGGAGAGGTGCTGCTCCTCGGGAAGGGTCTCTCTGGGAGGCACGGCTGTGACAGGGGCGTGAGGCTTGGAGGTATTGCAAAAATGGGGATGTGACTGCAGGGCCTGGGATGCTTTCCAGTAAGAGCCTCCCGAGGAGCTTATCACCGTGTGGCGTTTGGGATGGATCCCGACAAAATATACTGCGTGTTGTCAGACGCTTCACTGAAAGAAAATAGAAGCTGTTGGCTTACCTTTGTGCTTCTGCTGCTTCTTTTCTCTTAAAATAATAATTCTTAGGGCGGTATTAATTTGTTCCAGCTTCCACGGAGCGATTCCCCCGTCTCCCCAAACATCAACAAGAATAAATACGACTGCGTAGGTGCAGCTTCGCCATAAGGAGGAGATCTCAAGTTGCACATTAATGTCAGGCTCTCAGCAGTAGCATGTGAATTTAGAGGAATCCAAGCTGTGCTATCAAAGGTGCTCTCTCCTGTACACCCAGGAGCAGCTCTGTTGTGGCTGCCGTCGAGCGGTTGTGGTCTGGTGGTCGCGTTCCTGGCTTGCCCAAGGACTCGCTGGGTGGTTTTGGCCAGGGTTCTCTACCTTGCCCTGTGTTCTGGGTCCCCCCAAAAAAAGGTGTTTCCCCATGGAAAGGTGCTGGTGAGCCTGGGCTGCTCCTCTCTCAAAGCTGGTTTGCTGAGATGGATCCTCAGTGTGCCAGGAGGTTCCTCTTGCCAGGTCCTTCGTGTTTTCTTCAGCGTGGCTGGGGTCGGTGGTGTGATGAGGGTGGAGTTCCTGAAATGCTGTGAGGATGAAGCCTTGAGTTTGCTTTGGATCCTCTGAGCTGCAGCAAGGCACTGACCAGTACAGTCCCAAACCTGACCAGATCTTTGCTGGTTTGACAGGGAGAGAAAATGAGGTGGAGCAGGTGCCAACTGTGCCTGGGGCCAAGACAAGTCACTGCCCTGGATGCAGCCTTGTGAAAAATGCTCTCTGAACTTTGTGCTTCTTGTTTCAGAAGAATAAATTGGAGGAGAAGGCCCAGAGAAGAAGTGAGGGCTGTGCAGGTCACTGGGAAAGCACAGAGAGGGCTCTGCTGCCTGGGCCAGCTGGGGATGGATTGCAGATAATGGTTTGCTTTCTGTTCGTGTTTTGGCAGTAAAATATCTGGGAGAGAAAAAAAAAACCAACTACTGCAGCTGAAGAAGGATATTGGTTCAGCATAAAATGGGAATGAGTTGACCATAAATAGTACAGATGAGAAAATTTCTTTTTTTCTTTTTTTAAGTGAGAGATGAAAAGTTCCAGAGGAGCTTCCAGAAAAAAATGGTCAAAAAATTATCAGTTTTTAAAGTTCAGATTAGTAAAATAGTTTGTGTCTTGACAAGGAGGGAACTGGCCTGGATCTGTAGATCTTTCTGGGGTTTCTATCTGTGAATATGTGCTGCTATTTCAGAGTAATAAAACCAGCTAAACCATGTTTGAAGTGAATCATTTAATGTATAATAATACACCAACAGCAACGAAACAGCTGTATTTTAACTCTAGAGAGTGGCAAACCCAAGCATCAACTGGAAAGATCTGATTATCAAAAAATTGTCAGAAAATCTCTGTGCATTCTGAGAAAGCCACTGGACTGTGTAAGGCACAAAGATGCGTGCAGGGAAGGAACCTGCAGTGCAGAGGAAGGAAGAAACCTGCCCAGCTTGGTCACCAGCTCTGGGGGAGTGAGGGAGATTACCATTAATAATTCCTAACCTTCACGAGCATACATTATGCTGCTAATTTTTTCCTGCTGCTGATTCCATGTCGATGTTGAAAGTATAAACAATCCCCTGAATAAAATTGTGTTTGGTTTGCCTTGTCCCACGGATTAACAAATCTGATTACCGCATTTAAATTTAATGCCCGAAAAATTCCCTAAATGAATGATTCAGTGTGAGGCCGTGAGCAGATGTAATTATCTATGAAAACTAATGAATCATGTCGTTAGGAGAGTTCTCCTTGCAGCTGTCTCCAATTAATCCGTCCGTCAGTGCCGGGGTAACGCCGCCGTCGTCCCGGGGCAAGGTGCTGCCCCAGCTCTGCTCTGCCACGCTGGGCAAGGAGCAACCTTCCCTGGCTTTTGGGTGGTGGTTTTGGGAAAAGCAGAGCCCCGAGAGCGTGTCCTGCCAATGCCCCTGTGATGGAGAAGTGTTTGATTTGACTGCACCCCTTTCATCTTTGCCCAGACAGCCGAGCCTTTGCAGGAGTGAGCTCTGGGGAGCATTCCAAGCTTTTCCCTGCTGGTTTTTGCCTGTTGGTGTCGTGAGCTGGGATCGGGGTGTTCACCTGGGAGGATTGTGCTGAGCAGCCCCTTTTTCTGTGTGAGGGGAGTTGCAGTTTGCTCAGGGAGCTCTGGTACTACAAGAGTGGATCCGGGAGCTTTTCCCCTCTCCGGATAAGTGGCAGAGGATGTTAACAAACAGCTCAAATGCCTTGGAAACAGCTGAGTGAAAAAAAGTATTGAAGGAAGCTTGCAAAAGCCTGGGGAGGAGGATTTCCTCTTGCCCAGGTTCCAGTGTTGGGTACCCACGTGGCCCTGTGGCAGCTGCTCCCTGCCTGTCCACCAGGTCAGTGTGCTCGACAATGGTTTTCCTTATTTTCTCTGTCAGTAGTCGAAGTTGTTCCAGGCTGGGGGTAACGTGACGAGAGGATTCCATGCCAGATGTAGGTGTGGAGCAGCGCTAAGTCAGTGCCTCAGTTTTTCTGGGCTGCTGCAGTTGGGCTCTGCGCAGCAAACCGAGGGATGCCCAACGCTGCTGTCAGTGCTGGAAATGTGTTTAACCGTGTGCCTGCTGGGCACCTGAGAACTGCTGAAAACGGGGTGCAAATAAACCCCACGGTAGCTTACCTTGTTGCAGAACAAGGGTTGTGGAGGGAAGAGAGAGCAAAGGCCTCACCTGGAAGGAGGGATGTGGCTGAGCCTTTCAGGGTTGGCAGGGTGCTGCAAGAAGTCCTTTCCCACATCGTGTTCCCGGTCCCAGTGGATGAGGAGAGCTTGGATGGAGGTGTGTGGGGTGAAGATCTGTCAGGAGGAGAGGGGGTACCCCCGTCCCTCCCTGCAGGGAGGGCAGGACTGGCTCAGCGTGGGAGCTGCTCCTGCCTGAGCGGTGCCCGGGCGGTGGGAAGGGGCTCCCTGCTGGAGCAGAGCTGGATTTTCCTGTGCCAAGGGAGCTCCCGCTGGGCCGCAGTCCTTCCACCTCAGGCTCCCAGTGGCTGAGGATACATGGCTGGGAGCACAGCCTGGCTAAAAGCAGGATTGAGAGGGGAAACCCAGCAGATTGCAGGGAATTCACAACCTGTTGGCGTTCCTGGGGCTCTGGGAAGGGGCAGAGGAGTGGGGCTGCCGGGATTCCCGGTGAGGAACGTTTGCTCCGTGGTGCTGCTGGACACGCAGGGTCCCAGCACGGCCCTGGCAGGTCAGACTGGGGGCTTTGGGACACCTGTGATTGCAATTAGCAGCAAGGAAACCAAAAAGTCACCGGGCTGGAGGAAGGGGGGAGAGTTGGAGGGGATGTGCTGGACTGGGGAGGTGGATGTGAGCGGCGTGGCCTCTCCTCAGCACCAGGAGCGTTGTAAAAACACCCGAGGTCCTTCTCAGCCTGTCCTGCTGATCAAAGCCAGGCAAAACGGGATTTTCCTGTGCACTTAGGGGGACTTCCTAAAGAAGGTTTGTTTATGGAAGTGCAAAGCTGGAGAATTGCAGGGAGCAGGGGTTGACAAAGGAGAAGCAATTCTTGCTTTTCCCAGTGAGAGTGCGCTCGCAGATCCACGGACGGCGTGACCCCAAAAACAACTGGAGTCGCTGTGCACGGAGAGGGAGCTGGTTTGTTGTACCACCTGTACTGCACTGTGTTCTCTTAGCTATTTTAATAGCTAATTAATCTTGATTTGCTTGGATTTAAGAGTTTTTTGAGGGTTTTTTTTTTTCTCTTTTGGCACATATGTGCAACCTATTATATCATAAATCCCACACATTTCAGCAAATGTCATCCTGATTGTTCCCTCCAGCACAGCATCCTCCTAGGGAAACATTCAAGGTCAGGAACTCGGATTCTTTAGCCAGTGTATTCGAGGAAGCCGATTTATTGTTCTTTTGCAGCAGAACAGGGTGATTTCTTTTGGACCTATATCACCTTGGCAGCCAACCTGGAGAGGTCAGGATTGCCTTAATGCTGGAGGGTCTGTGGGCACATTAATCTGTCTCCATAAATTAACCATTGCACCCCCCCAGATGCCAGCACAGGGCATTTCTGAGTGTTTGGTGCTTTTATATTCCTCTAGAAGCAGGAATTCTTTTTGTGCACTCAGTGTTTGACCTGTGTCTCATATCCTAAAATCGATACAAGTATTCCTTGTCCTTTTTCCTTGTGTCTCTTAAAGGGTTTGAAGGAGTTTGCTTGGGGCTGGAGGAAGTGACCTTCATATCAAATAATCCTGACGTGGCGACTTGGGGCTTTGGGTAGCTTTTTTGTGGCTATTTGTGCTGTGAAAGCTGAATAAAAAATTTGCAACTGAAAGTCTTAAAAAGTGAATTAGGGAAGTGTTGACTCCGAAGAGCCGTTAGCGTGTCCTCAGCGTGGGATGTGCCTTGTTTTTCCTTGCTGCTTAATGTATAGCTGTGTCTGACCTTTTCCCCGGGTGGTTTTGGTGGGCCTGTGAAGGAGATGTGAGAAGGAAAATGGGAATTAAAACATCTTGCGTCAGGGAATGACATTCCTGCTCTTCTCCAAAAGGGGAAAAACCCTGAAAATAAAAGAGGAGGGAGAGTCCTCTCTTAGTGTGCCGTCTGTAATATTTTTAATTCCTGTTTCCTCTTGCTTTGGGGGTTGTATTTTCATTTTTCAGGCTGTGGTGCTGGGGGCAGTGTGTCTGTGTGTCATGCTCCGAGCAGCATCACACCAGAGATGTTTTCTTGGTAAAAAAACCCCAAAAACCTCCTTTGGCTCCAGCAGCTGAGTGTTCCCTGAGGTGGGATTCCCTTCCCAGGTAAAACACAGCTCATTTCAAACTTTTTGTTAAGTTCAAGTGGCTAAACCAAACTTTGTAGAGATTCCAGTTCTCAAATCTCTCTGTGGTTGGAGCTCAGAAGCTTTTTATTTTATTTTTCAGAAATCTCTGGAGTGTTCTTTCTTCTCTATAGTCTGTATTGGATTTTTTTGAGTCACGACCAATGGGTTTTTCCCCGAGTCGGTGATTTTATTTTATTTTTTTTTGAGATCTGTGATTTTTTGGAGTGCTGCTCAGTGGTGTTCTGGGTTTAGGGCTCCCGAGCAGCTCCTGCTGCAGGGGCTGTTGTGCAGCTCAGCCCTTTCACAGCCAGAGCAGGCTTGTGCTCATGTCAGCAGCTTGCCACTGCCGTGGCAGTGATTTGTTAAAGCTTCCCCACACACCCCCGTGAGCAGGGGCAGACAAAGGGGAGCACGGGCAGGAGCTCCCGGAACGAATTGGGGTTTGAGGGAGGCTGGGCTGGAGATCCCTGCTGGGGCCCAGGGAGGCGTGGTTGGCACCAGCAGCACCGGGCCCGTGTGACACAGATCCTGGATTCATCTCAATTCCCTGCTGCAAAATACACCGGGGAGGGGCTTTGGTTCATCCTCTGGAGAGGAATCTGCACGGGGCAGGGGAGAGAATGGCTGGAGCGTGGCTGGGAGGAGACTGAACAAAGGTGGGAGCTCTGGCAGGGCGTCCTGAAGTACAAACAGAGCTCTGAGGTGTTGAGGGTGGGCATGGTGGGTGCTGTGGGTGCTGCTGGCACGGCTCCTGCCCCTCCTGGGCTCTGAGCTCCTGGGAGCACCCACGGCACGAGCACAGGCTGCTCTGGGAAGGAAACCCCGCAGCGGGGTTTCCATTCAAAGGGTGATGGGGTTCTGCAGCAGTTTTGGAAGATTTTCTGACGCAGAGGCATCGGTCCTGTGAGGATGTGACCCAGTGTCACAGAGCGGTGAGTGTCCTTGGCTGCAGGGAGACTTGGAGTCAGAAGGAGCCCAGGCAGGAAAACTGATTTAACACAGAGTGGATCTATGCTGGCACAGAGGATCGAATGCCATCAGCCCCTATCCTGGTGTAGAAAGTGCTAAATTCAGTTAATCTCCATAATTCTTGGGGTCTGACTCCTGCTGGCACTGGGAGATCTCGTAGGTAAAGGCGAATGAAAGGTGAAGTGCACCAAGTACACAAAAATAGGTAATTTTTTCAAAAAATAGAAATGCTTGTGAAGAGCGGAAAAAAAGATGTATTGGGGGTAAGCTGTAAAAGTGGCTCTTGCACTGCTGTGTGTCCTCACAGGAGCTGAGCTGTGGTTTGGTGTGTCAGGAGGGACCCAGAGGGGGCAGAAGCTGTGGCTGGGCACAGTCAGGCAGAGGGCAGCAGCTGGCAGGTGAAACGATGCACCAATTTAGGTAATTCCCATAGCCATCCTATAATTCTATGCCCTGCTCCTGTGTCTGTACAGAATCACAGCCTTTGCAGAAGCTGGGGAAATGCAGCGTGCACTGAGCCCCGGGGACCCTGCAGGGGAAAGTTCCTGTCACAGGGGCAGTGTTTGGAGAATCCCAGAATCCCAGGAGAGGTTTGGTGGGAAGAGACCCCAAATCCCACCCAGAGCCCCCCCTGCCATGGCAGGGACCCCTCCCAGTGTCCCAGCCTGGCCTTGGGCACTGCCAGGGATCCAGGGGCAGCCCCAGCTGCTCTGGGCACCTGTGCCAGGGCCTGCCCACCCTGCCAGGAACAATTCCTGCCCAATATCCCAACCTAAACCTCTTCTCTCTCAGTCTGAAGCCATTCCCTGTGTCCTGTCCCTCCATCTCTCAGAAAAACCCACCAGGAGGAAGATGCTGCTGCTGCCCAGGTAATGCAGAGTCTCAGCACGGCCAGCAAACCCCGTCCCTGCAGTGGGGCCTGGGCTCTCTCCGTGTCCCAGAGCTGCTCTGGGATGGGAGGCTCCGTGCTCCAGGGTTCCCTCATTCTCTGGGCAGTGTGAGGTGGCCCAGAACTGGTGCCCAGAAGCTCCTGCCAGCTTTAGGTGGTGATTGCTGCCTGGGGCTCGTGGTTTTTACCTCACAGGTCAGTCTGGAGGAGCAGGGGGGGCTCAGCTCCGGGGATGCTCCTCCATCCCTTGGTGGGCACAGCTCAGACCCCGTGGGCACGAAGGGCAGCTCTCCTTTAAACCTCCTTCCAATCCAGCTGCCCACCCTGTGTTTTCTGCTGCTGACACCCAAGTGAGCACACCAGGGTTGCTCCCATCCCTGGTTTCAATCAGGAAGCGAGGCGGAGAGCAGCTGAGGAATAAATACTGCCTCAGATGAAACTTAATCTGTTTTTAAAGAACTCCCACTGAAATAGAGAGGGCTTTTCCCCCTGTTTTTAACAGTCCTCCCCTGAAAAACCTCTCTTGGGGTCTCTCTCATCCTCACTTAATGATGCTGAGGTTTTTGGGTTTTTTTTCTTTTTTTATTTCAAGTTTCTGGAAGCTCCGTGGTTTTCCCTGTTACACGTTTTTAATTCAGAATACCTCAGCGAGCCTTTCCTGTTCTGAATCTCCAGAGTACTCCGTGGGGGAAAATTTAAAAAATAACATGTAAGCTTTACATAATTTACTATGAGAGTAATTGGGTTTATACAGCAGTTCATAAACCTTTAGCTGGTAAAAATCAAAGTACCTTAATCTCAAAAGCAGATGGGGGGATGTCACGGTGAAGGCTTATAGAGTTTTCAAAGACAAATTGTTTAATTCCGTCACTGCTAGGAAAATAAATAGTTCTGCTGCTCGATTGAAAACAGAAACATCTCAGAAACGAGACTTTCTTCGCTTTCAAGCATTGTGAGCTCCACAACAAAGAAATCCAAAGGAGCTCGGTGGAAAGATGTGACGGAGTTCCAGTTTATGAGAAATGAAAGGCGAAAGCCTCGAGCCCACATTTGATCATTCTTGGGGGGATTTTCAAGTGCCTTTCCTGTGTTCCCAGCCGGGAACGGGGGAGGCAGCGTGGGATGTGTGCAGGTCCCTTCCCTCCATCCCCGCCCTGCTCCGGCCTGCGGGACCCGCTCCCCAATCCCGCTTTTCAGAGCTCTCTGCAGGGCTGGGGTGAAAGCTGCCAGCCATGCCTTGCCTGAGTAATGAAGGCTGCGTTTGTGGCCCCGCAGCTCGCAGGCCAATCAGGGCTATCTGGCCAGCACATCCCTCCCAAGTGATGGTCTTGCTTTAGTCCTAATGGCCTGATGAGATCACCTCTAATTTGTGTATCAAGCTGGTTTGTATCACATCGTTCAGAAAAAAAAGAGAAAGGGGGTAGAAAACCCCACACAAACCCAACAAAACCTTCTTTTTTTTTCCTTTTTTTTTTTTTTTTTCTTTTTCTCGCTGGACTTCAAAAGGTTGCATTGTAGCCAGTGTGCTGTGCCCTGAGAAAGCTCCGAGCCATTACCTCAGCCCGGAGCCAGCAGAAAACGAGCGCCCGCTTTGGTGGGGGCTCCTTTGCTCCAGAATTATGACAGGGCTGCCAGCCCCTCAGGAGATGCTCCGAGATGGCTGCTCTGGTGGCTGCCTGGGCTGGGGAGTGCTCTCAGCATCCTCCTCCAGTGGCCAAGGGCGCGGAGGAGCCGAGGGTGGCAGCGCAGAGGGGATGTCGGGATGGCTCAGGATGCTGATGGCAGAGTGCGGGGGGGATAACGAGGTGCAACCACGCCGTGCCTGGGGTGTCCAGGTGCTGATAACCACATTGTGTCAGTGTGGAGAAAAACCTGCTGCGTTCTCTTGCTCCTGGAGGGAAGAGGCAGGAGGGACTGGGTGTGGATGTCGTGACTCTGTCAGCAGGCTGGGTCCTGGCAGGTGAGGGCGTTTCCTGGCAGCCTTCCTGCAGCAGCAGAGCCCTGGGGTGATGCTGTGAGTTCAGCAGAACTGGGTGCAGCCGATTGTGAGGGGTGTTTTTGCAGTTTTTGGGAAAAGAGGGCTCGGCCAGTGCGGTGTTGAGCAGTGACGGGGCCGGTCCTGGTGGGCTGAGAGCGGTGGGGACACGGGGAAGCAGAGCTGCAGGAGCAGAACAATCCTCAGCTCTGCACTGTGCAGAGGGAGGCAGAGAGATGGGATCAGTGCTTCGGTACAAAGTGTGAGAAGTGCTGGAGTCGGGCTCTTGGACAGTTGGGAAGGGAGCGCTGCCAGGGGAGAGAACCAAGCACACCACTGGTGCTCAGCATCCTCTGGGCATCAGCCAGGCCTGTCTTCCAGAGCTGAATTAACCGCAAGTTGTCTTTTTCCAAAACTGCTTTCCCTCTAAAGGAAACAAACTATTGGCAGAAATCGATTTCTTTTTTAGCAGCTAACCTTTAAGTCTAAAAATCTAAGAAATAAATGCTGCAATGATCAAAAAATGTTACATTAACACTTTTTAATGACCTTAGCTGAGACACTTGGTAACGTGCTGTTGTCCTGGGCGATTTTGATTTTTTTTATTATTATTATTATTATTATTATTTTTACTGTTCTACACCCTTTTGTCACTGATTCAGTTTTGCATACTGCAGTGCTGGCATTTGGATTCCTCTTGAAATCTGGCTGGAGGAATTTCAATTTTTTGGAGCTCAGCTTTTTGGTTTCTCTCTCCTTGCCCCACGTCTGTCCACAGCAGGGTGGGCTGGAGCTCTCAGGGGCTGGGCACTCAGCTCTCACAAAGCACCTTAGGGAGCTGCACTCTGCTCGTGAAATCGGGGTGCTGGCTGTAGAAAATGGGGCAAAATTCAGCTGTGAGCGTTGCTCTCAGCGGGCTCTTAGGTGTCTGGTTGGGATCGAACCCAGGTGGGTGATGCTGCTTCAGTCTGAGGTGTTAGAGGAGGGTGGTTTGCTCTCTCAGACAGCAGGATTCGTTTCCAAAGCTGTCTTGGGGCTGCCTGCATTGCCTTGGCTTTTGACGTTGGCTTTCTTGCTGAGCTGGGCCCACAGTTAATGCTGAGTTTTGATTTCCATGACAAGTTCTGTTCTGGGAGATTTACAGCTCAGCTGCTTTGGTTTGCCAGGCTAATGCTGTGGAATGCAGGTTGACAGTCCAGATGTGAAACCTTTCTCCTCGCAAAGAAAACAAAGGATTAAATGCGTTTTAAGAGGGTTTGAAAAAAAATAATTTAAGGCTGAGGCCCCGAACCCAACATCTGAAGTCTTGAAATACTGCTGGGGATGTGAAGCTTCAAAATCAGGACACTTGGAAGTGTGGCCAGGCTGTGAGTTCCCTGTGGCTTTTGAAGCACCTGGCACTGCCTGTACAGGGGCTTCCTAAGGTTTTACAGAACATCAAGTAATCAAATTTGTGTGATCAGTGCAGGTTAAAGGGTGCTTTGGGCTCTGCTCCTGCCAAAACCTGTGGATGTGGGGACAGCTGCAGGCACTCGCTTGGAAATGAGCCAATCCCTGATTTTCATGGCTAAGGATGGTAGCTGATGTTTTGTGATTTGACAGACTGACAGTTTCCCTGATGGGGGAATTACCAGGGGCATGGAGGAAGGCCCAGGTTTGTTCAGCAGCATCCCCACTGCAGGGGGAAAGGTCTGAGCAGGCTGCAAGGTCACGACTGAACTGGGAGAGGGTTTAGCAGGGGTGTTTAATGTCCAAAACATCTCTTTAAAGAGAGAAACACAATGGCCTCAGCCAAGCCATTGAATGGGATCCTTTGTGCTCGTGAAGATTTGTACAATGCATCTACCCATGAATGCCCGCTTGGGTTTCAGAATTATTTGGGTTGGAAACAATGCAGCGAGAGTTCATTGTCCCTTCAGAGAAATGATGAAAACATCCAGAACTTTCTCTCGGCCCATATGGGAAGAGCAAACACGAGCAGTCTGTACTAGCAGATGTCTTAAAATTGAGATCACAGCCTCAAAGGTAGAAAGGGCAGACCTTGCAGGGCAGGTCAATCTCAAGTTGCCTTGGGAAATATAATGGGGCTTATTGGGATTTATTAAAACTGGAGTTGTAAAATGCTCGTGGCTCTTTATTTGGGACTAATAATCCTATTGGTGTTCTGTTCTGAGCAGGTTCAGGAAGCCTCTGCAGAACAGCGACTTTAGTGCAGCAGAGGCACGTTCTGTACACTCAGATATTTGATATTTGCTCTGTTCAGAAAGATCTCTGCCTTTATTCCAGGTTGTGGGACGACACGTGAGTACAGGTTGCTAAAAAACAGGTTTAACAAATGACAGAAATGGCTTATGTTTTTCCTAGGTAAAAATCAGGGAAAAAAAATTAAAAACCCTGGGCTGAAACTGCCTTTTGTAGTATCCATGTATCTTTCTTTATCTTTTTATCCATGTATCTTTTTTATAGCAGGATGTTCTAAACTGAGTAATTAGGAGAAACAGCTTTGAGACTACGCCCATTGAACTAGGAGTTAATTTTTTGCCATATACATATATAGCTATATATATATATATATTCCCTTTTAAAAATTACTTTCTCTTAGGAATGTGTTTTGGCTCAGAAGCTGTTGTTTGGTGTTGAGCTCTGGGGCTGTGCTCACTTGTTCCCATGCGTTGAGAGCCATCAGGGCAGCCGTGCAGGACTCGTGGCACAGTGAGCCCCAGCAATCCCTGCACTGTGATAAACCCTCTGTTTGTGCAGCTTGATAAAGGGGAGAGCTTTCCTTCCTGCTCTGGGCTTTGTCACGCTGCAATTCAGGACTGGAGAGCGGAGAACCAGAGCAGGCTTCAGCCCCAGCAGCGTCCCCAGCCCGGGGGGCTCGTGCCAGTGAGCCCCTCCGGTCCTTCCGCAGCTGGGGAAGGGCTCCCTCTGTGCAGCAGAGATCCACGGGCACACAGCCACCCCAAACACCCAGCGCTCAGCCACATCTGCACAAAATCCATGGGAGGGCATGTGGAAAGTTGGCACGGCTCTTGGTGGAAGGAAGTGGGAAGAAAGAAAATCATTAGCTAAGGCTGCCGGGGCCGCGTAGGCTCGAGGTCGTCTTATCTGTGGAAGTTCTTCTTCCACCCTTTCTGTTGTTTTAACCACTTCTCTGAGCAATCAGAACCTTTTCCCTGCCCGCAGGTTGGGAATGGAATATTTCCGAGCCATCGGCTCTGGAGAAGTGTCTCAGCTTTTGGCCCGTCCATCTCGTGGGCAGGTGGCTGGGCAGGCAGGGCACCGATGCCAGCGAGATCCAAGGAGTGCCATCACTGCAGGGCATCCAACTCCCGCTATTTGCCCAGCTCTGAACATGTTATTAGGTGATGTATTCCTCCTGCTAATTTACTCAATTTATCACTGATTCCAGTAGAGCTTGATGAGGGATGTCAGCTGGAGATTAGTCCCAGATGCCTGGGTTGACCTTAGCTTTATCAGCTGCTTTCAATACTGTAACCGTGAAGCACTCGCAAGTTTTCTGGTTCCTCCCATGATTGATAGCCCGATTCTGAAGTGGCTTTCCTCCTCGTTTGTGATCCAAGAGGATAATGCCCTGCAGCTGTCCACAGCATGATGCTCTTGTGGTGAGCGCTCTGATGCTCGGCTGGCTCCTTCCCAAGGCGGGTGTTTATTAAAATGGCACTTGTGTTCTGCAGGCCTGACCTCCCACTGACGCCTGGTTCTGCCTTTTGCTCTGCTCTGAGCGCCTCGAGCAGGGTGAAACGAGTCCCTTGATGCTCAGGTGAGGCCGAGGTGTTCAGGAGAGGTTTAGCTGGGGAGGAGGAGGATGGACAGGCGTGCGCAGCCCTGTGGCTTTCAGCATTTAAAAATGCCGAGGTGTTTGCTCATTTTGAGCGTGGCTCTGGGGAGCTTCCCTGGGTTTCTCAGCTGCTGTCGGTGTAAGGGCTGGGCTGGTGAGGAAGATCTTCCCTGCTGACCTCTCCTGCCGATTTGTCACTGATTTGTCATCACGTGGGGACCTGCTGCAGGGTGGCATCTCCCCAGGCTGTGTACCTTTGGGTTCCAAAGGCTGGGTGAATTCTCTAGTTCCCAGGATGAAGGGCCAGGACTGGACCAGTGGATTTTTATTTTTACCCCAATTTTGCACCTGCTCCTGCCTGATTCTGGGGCTCTTCAGAGGGTGTTGGTGGGGAGCTCACCCTGGCTGAGTCACTCGGACACAGCATGCAGGGTCTGGCGTCCCTTTCCTCGGAGGTGCTGCTGGCAGGGGATGGGAATGGGTGTTTTGTCTTGCTGCAGGAAGGTGTGGAGCTGGGAGGAGGTGGCTGTGCCTCCTCACTCTCGTGTTTGGTGGTTTTCTGTTTGCCACGGGCTGAGGCTGGGTTTGGTGGTACCCACGGGGATTGTGTTGCGTTCCTGGGGTGGGTCCACCTTTTATGAAGTGTAGGAGCAGGAATTACCAAGGAGATCTTAAAGGTGGCAGCAGCTGCATGGAGTATATCACAGGTTTTTAAATCTAGTTTTTAAAATGTTTTCGGTTTGATTTTGGTTTTTTGTGCTTTGCAAAAAGGACTGGAAACCTCAGCTTAGGGTGTTTTGTAGCCAGTGTTTCATGGGGTATAAAGCAGCTCTTTTGGACTTTTTTTGGTGTGTTTTTGGGTTTTGTTTTTGTTTGTTTTGTTTTGGTGTTGTTGTTTTGGTTGTAGGTATTTTGGTATTTTTATAGGGTTTTGTTGGTTTCTTTCTTTGTGAAATAGACTGGAAACCTCAGCTTGAGGTGCTTAGCAGCCAAACCAGTGTTTTATGGGGATTTGCTAAACCACCTTAGGAAATTGTGGCAACTGATGTGCGTATTTGTAAGGAAAGCTGTTGATATCTATGGAAAAGGGTTGCAATGGTGTAAAAACTTGGGAAAAATGAGAGTTGCTACAAGAAAGCAGGGGTGAGCGCTACCAACAATTTCTGAAGGCAGTATTTTAAAGAATCCTGCTTAGATTTTGGATAAAGGGAAAACAAACAAACGTGGAGTCTGAAACAGCTTCTGTCCTTTCCTTTTCTGCTGTGAGTTTGCAGAGCACGAACACATTGCAGCAGGAAAAGTGTTTTGCTTGGCAGGAGTTTGTTATAGCCATGTAAGTGGCCTTCCAGCCTCCCAGTGCTCCAGGCTTTCCTAGACATGCAGATTTTATGGGTATTTTATCTATTAGCAGGATTTCCTTGCTTTTTCCCAGAGTCACGTCTGTAGGAAAATAAGTTGGTGACATTGTCCCTATAACCCAAAGATTTTGCTGGAAGTTTGGGTAGTGTGGCCCCAAAGTCTCTGTTTGTGTTGTTGGGGCACTCGGGTTTGGGATTTGAATAAAAATAAATCTTAATTCCAAGTGCAAGGAGCCCAGTGAGTGCTGTGAGCTTGGAGAGCCCAGAGCAGGGCCCTGGCTGGTGGCACTGGGCGCTTCAGCCACTGCTCTAAACTGCAGGCAGCTCTACAATTCCTACGGGAATCGTTCTGTTCCAAAGCTCTGCTTGGTCTCAGGTGGCTGCTGTGCCTGGAACACGGCGAGTAAAAGGAAGGGTCACTTGTTTGGAGCAGAGGGGAGGAGCAGATGGCTTTACACTCAAACATTTCCAGGGAAGGAGACTTTTAGACTTTTATCTCCTGGCAGGTAGGTGGGAGAGGAAACTCCGGATGGCGTATCATGTGAATATAGTTCTTGCCTGCCCTGTATCACTGCGAGTTCTCAACACATCTGGGCTGAGAGCAGTTCCAGTAACATTCAAAAGTACTATTTTGGTTGGCACACTGGGGCTGTGGTAGATGCCAATTAGTAATGGCTCTTGGAAACAGCCTGCGTTAAAGCTGTCCCTGAACCATTCCCCAGAGAAATTATTCAATTAAGTACAGCTAAAATTAATGTCCATGGGTTTTGTTCGAATCAAACCAAATAAGCAGCTGGAGAGGGGAGAACTTCTCAGTGTGTGCTTTTAAAATAACAGCTCCTAACTAATAACTGCGTGAGCTGGAATTGATAGCAGTGTTTGTTTTTCCCGGTGTTGCTCTGTAGCTGCGGACGAGCCGGTGAGGGTTTCCACAGCTGATACCCTTGGCTGGTTCTGTGTCACCTCCACGCCTTCTCCAGTCACCATCTGCTGCTCCTGGGCCTGCTTTCCTAAGGAGAGGACGAAGCGTTGCCCGGGGGCACCAAAGCGTGACCCAGATCCAGTCGGGTATCCGAGCGCGGATGGACGCCCTGTGGAGGGTGGCGTGGGGTGGAAGCAGCGGGCTTGGACACGTCCTTGGAGCAGGTGGCAGGTCCTCTGTGGCAGAACAAACAGGTTCCTCTTGTTGTGGCACGTGTTAGCCCTGAGGGTGGCGAGGCTTGGCTGGGGGAAGGAGTTCTGAGCTGGGTGCTGGGGCTGCTCCTCACTTCCCACGGGCGGGCACAGGGCTCTGGAGCAGCTCGTTCTGTCCAGGCTGTGCCTTTGTCCCTGCTGTCGAGACAGGAGCAGGTCTGAGATGAAGGAGTTGCTGTTCCTCTGCAGAATTCCTCGGGCAGGAGCTGGCATGGCCTGGAGCTGCTGTTGGGAGGAGCAGAACCTTCTGCCAGGAGAGCATCGGGCACCTCGGGATGTGACCTGGGCACGGAGCAGGGCGGGGGCTGTCCCAGCTCCTGGCAGGTCACAGCTCCTGCCCTGGAGCCCCCCCAGTGCTCCTCTGCCAGCAGGGCAGGGACAGGGAAGGGTGAGAAATGTCCCTGTGTCTCCTGGAACCCAGGGGGCTGCGGGGTGAGATCCCCTCTGGCCTCCCTGCAGCTCTGGCGCTGCTGTGTTCACCTTTGGAACAGAAATACTGGGGTAGGAATTGTAAAAATTGCCTCCAGTTCACATCCTGACACGCTCCCAGCAGGAGCTCAAGCAGAGCTTCCAAACCCTCCTGTCCCCAAGGACCATCAGGATCCCTGTGAATTAAAAAAAGAGATGAAGAGTGAGACAGCTGGAACACGGAGGAACAAGTTGGTTTGACCCCTTGGAGATGTTAGTATTTTTGGGGTTTTTAATGCTTGCAGGAAGTTCTGCCAAAGAAGAGATTAAATGTCCTCAGTTAAATTTGGGATGCCGGAGGGAGGAATGGTGGTGTTGGAGATGCAGAAGTGGTCAGAGCAGTGCTGCTGCCCCGTGGAGCAGTGAGCACCACGGGGACTGGAGGTGGAGCTGAAGGAGGAGAAGCCCAGGGCTGCACTCCTGTGTTGCCTTTGGCACAGGGAGCTGCACACCTCGGAGGGGCTGCAAAAACCCCGCTACGGAAAGAAATTAGGATCCCTGGCTTTGTGGTTTTCACTGTGTTTTTTCTCTTTTCACTCTGCCTTGACATTACAGCTGGCACATCGTGCTGAGGTTCTTCAGGTTTCTGATGTACTTACGTTAGTCGCAGTCTTCATTTCATAGCCCTGGCACTTGGAACAATGCTTTGCTTTCTTATTAACATGTAATTATGGGGTTTGGACATATAGAGGTTGGCATTCCCTGTGTGATTCATTTCTTTGGTATCCAGCTCTTCTCCGGAGGCACCAGAGACCTGAGGGAGGGAGGGAGGGAAAGCCTGCTTGGCTTCTCCACTGAATTCCAGCCTCACTGTAATTGGTTTTGTGTCGGGATTTTAGTTCCCCGTGTGTTTTCTTAAGGCTGACCCGAGTCTTCCATGACTCAGTGGGGTAGGCCATGGAGGTGCATTACTCATCGATAAACGCTATTGAGTGATCCATAAATTTCAATCCACGGAAAATCCAAGCAGTTCTAAGGAAATGTTCGCTCAGCACGCTCTGCTAAACTGATCAAACCCCAGGTTTGCTTCTCTCTCCCAGTGCTGAATTTCACGTGGCTGCTTTTGCTCGGCTTTTGGGTTTCTCGCTCCGCAGACACGACGGGCGCAGGTCAAAAGATGGAGTTGCCAAAACCAAATGTGGCTTTTAATGCGTTTTAAAGAAAAAAAAAACAGAAAAAGAAAATAAGTCAATTAGTGTAAAGTCATGTATGCAGAACTCTGAAACCTGCTCCACTTCACGGGAAGAGATGTTCATCCCTCCCAAGGAATTCCTTGAGTTAAGTGCATGAGGCTGCACTTCCAGCCTCTCCCTCCTCTTCCTCAGGGATGCTTCTCCTGACCTGGAGCCACGCTCAGCCTGCTCTGCACTGTCCAAAACACATTGCCTAAGATCAGAAACTGCTGCTGTGCGATTTTGAACAAAAAAAAAAAAAANTTTTAAAAAAAAAAAAAAAAAAAAAAAAAAAAAAAAAAAAAAAGAAAAAAATCAAGTATTTCAGAATGGATCAACCTGCATTTTTCCTGTCACGGGCTGGCTTTGCTGCTCCTTCCCTGCCTGTTTTCTTTGTGAGTCCCGTGTGTGGAATTGATCCCAGTTTCCTGAGGGGCTGCAGGAGCCAGGGCAGCGTTGCAGCCACACCTGTGTCCCCAGAGAAGACCTGCCATGGCTTCTGTCCTGGTTTCAGGTCTGTCTGGGTTCACCTCAAGAGCCCGCCGTTATTTTGCCATCTGACACATACCTGAAGAAATCCTGCCCTTGTTGAGGGCTCCATCCCAGATTTTACGGTTTGGATCACCAGGAAAAGCAGCCAGATTTGTAGGGACAGGTGGAGGGAGGAGGTGAGGAGACCTGGAGGTGCCTCTGCCTTCCTGCGGGGGCTGGACACTTCCCGTGGGGAATGCTGGGCTGCCTCAGCTCCTGCTCAGCTCCAGAACCTCCTGCCTGGCCCCAGGGACACGCGTGCAGGGATGGGGACAGCGAGCAGCTCCTGGCCGAGCTCACCTCCAGCACTGACCTTCAGACTTCTCCCACCTCAGCTGTGCTCAAGGCACTCCGAAGTTAGTGCTGGGGTTGGGCACTGGGGTTTTTATCTTGTGCCTCAAGATCTGCTTCCCTGAAAGGAGACCGTGGCTAAATGAGTGCTCCTGGCTGAGCTGTGGTTTGCAGTGCCGTGTTACAGGAGCGTCCTTTGGAAGGTCACCAGCAGCCAGCCTGCCTTCCCCGTCTGCTCCCTCCCGCCGCAGGGACCTGGCTCCTGCCCTCTTTTCAGGTCTCTCCCCATCTTTTTTTAGCCTTTTCCTTGCACAGCCAGCTAAATGGGAGGTGGCACAACGTGGAATTGCCAGCTTGAAGGGCAGAGGTGGGTCAGGAAAGGTGGGAAGCTGTGGAGTGTCAATGCTCTGAGCATTCCCTCAGCCATGGAATGCTTGGTGCCCACCTTAGAAATCCAGGACTAGCTTTCAGCCCTGCCTTATCCAACACTGATTTCCTTTGCTTTGGAGTGGGGAGAAATATTTCATTTACAGGGAGGTTGAGCACTGCCCTGTGCTCAGGGTGTCACCACAGCAGGGGTTTTGTGAGTGCAGAGAAGGGATGGATGGATTGATGGATGGATGGATGGATGGATGGATGGCTGGCTGGCTGTTTCTCTTCTGGGTGTTTGTGGTCACAAGGGCACTCTGGCCAGGGGAACCTGCTGGGCTGGACTTGTGGTTCAGCTGGGAGTGGAAGCACAGAACCTCCTTGTGCTTCCTCCCCATTCCAGCTGCTCAGACCTCCAGGTCCTGCCAGGAACACTCCACAATTCTCCAGGTCCCAAGTGAGACATCAAAGGGCTGGGTGCTGGTTGAGCTTTGGGCTGCGTGTTGGGCAAAGTGCCCTGCTCCCCTGGAGCCTGAATGTGTCACAAAACGTGTGTGTATATAAATATAAATATAAATATAAATATAAATATAAATATAAATATAAATATAAATATAAATGGAGAAATGCCTCTTCCAGGATGCCCAGGCAGCCCTTTGGTTCTGAAATGAGTCCTGGCAGGGGGATGGGAAAGGAGAGGCTCTACACAGAATCCTGATTGCAGTGCCTTAGGCTTTGAAATGATGACAGAAAATTTTCCTGCTCGCATTTGTTCTCTTTTAGCTACAGCTTGTTCACCAGGATGTTTTTCAAGGAGGGTCTGGTCAGTGCTGGCAGAGGAAAGTCTCCAATTTCCCAAGCGTGCTTATCACTTTGTCCTTGACAACGATGGGAACTTGAGGCACTTTTTTTGGTGGAGAGGCAAACATGAGCAGTCCTGCCCTTGCAGGCAGCATTGTCCTGCTCTTCCTGTGTGCTGAATCACGCAGGACAGATAAAGTTTCCCCAAAATATTGTTGGCTTTGCAGATGTCCGACCTGGGAAAATTGGGTGGAGGGGGGAGGAGAGCGAGTATCTGAACTGCAAACTGAACAAACCTTGTAGCTCAAACAAAATGCCTCCCAACCCTTGGGAAAAGGTGTTTTGGTGTAGTATGAGCAATATTGACTGTAATAATATCGATGAACAATGATTTTAAGTATTGCAAACAACTGTAGAAGTACGGGGGGTTTGTGTCTGGACTAGAGCAGTGCTGGTGGGGTGGATGGGTCACATCCAGAGGATAAAACACAGGGAGGGGGCTGCTGTTTGCCCTCAGCCTTCCCTTTGTGGGGATTTGGGGATGGTTTGGGCTGCAGGACAGGAATCAGGAGCTCATGTTTTAGGAAAGCTGTACATTTTCAAAGCACAGGGTTTTTTTAGATGCTGATATCATTTTACATAGGGATTCACTGGAGATGACAGAGTGTTTGTGCAGCAGACAGGAACATGCTCTGCAAGGATGATGTTAAATGTCTCAGCTCTCCAGGAGAGCAAAACCTCCGTGCTCCATGTGCCTTGGACATTTCCTTTGTGCCTGCAGAACTTTGATAATTGTATGTGGTTTTTGTTATCTCTGTGTACGATCAGGCTGGTTTTATCTGTATTTGATACAGTGCTTGTTCCTTGATAAGGCTGAGAACATAAACACCCTCCATAATGAACATCTGGGACCTGAGGGAGCAGCTGGAGCTCAGTCAGGGAGGTTTGAGGATGGATTTCAGGGAAAGGCTCTTGCCCCAGAGGGTGCTGGCACTGCCCAGGCTCCCCAGGGAAAGGCTCTGAGGCCGCCAGAGCTCCAGGAGCCTTTGGACAGCCAGGCATGCCCGGAGTGGGATTGCTGGGGGGTCTGGGCAAGGCCAGGGGTGGGACTGGGTGATCCTGGTGGGTCCCTCCAGCTCAGGACTTTCTGTGATCTGCTCTGGGAAGGTGAACGGTGGAGAAAAGCATTCCCATTCAATTCCCGGTGTCCCAGGGAAGTTTGGGAAGTACAAGGAATGCCCTCTTCACTGTCATCCCCTTTCCCTTGTAGAGACATTTGGAAAACCTTCTGTTTGAAGGAATACAGTCAAAACAATAAAGGCTTAATAAGAAGGGCCCTGTCCTGCTGGTGAGAGTTGTGTTCTTTAAATGTTCTTTAGCCCTCTACCGTCATCCCTACAGGGTTATGGGCCACCAGTCTGGGCAGGACATCACTTTGTCTTGCTGACTGCATGCTGTGTGCTCCAACTTCTGCTTTTGCTGCTTAAGGGCCAGTGCAGCCAGGGTTTCCCCAGGGCAGAGCTGCAGTGCCAGCCCTGCTGGGTGCAGGGGAGCCCAGGCTGTCCCCAAGCCTGGCTCAGAGGCAGGCAGCACTGGGGGATCAGTGCTGGGGAGAGTGCTGCAAGTGGAACCGGAGCAGGAGGCTGTGAGCAGCACTGGGGGCTTGGCTGCTGTCCCCTCCTGATGGTTCATGCACAAAGGAACCTTCCCTACCTGCGGGGCTGAGGGCAGCCAGACACGGTGTGCTCACACACCAGGAGCACTGGCTCTGTGTGTTCCAGGGAAATCAGAGCGTAACAGGCACTGAGAGGGAAATTTAGTGCCTGAATGTGGCTTTCAATTTCTGTCCATCCCGTCAACCGCTCTCAGTGTAACCAGCTCTGCTTTCCATGACAAAATTAAAGCCATCAGCTACAGGAGGTTGAGGGTGGCTTGGCTTCAAGCTTTCCTTTCTCCTCTCTTAGAACTCTCTTTAAACTCTCTTAAAACTTTGCCCACTCTCCTTTTCCCAGAGGACCTTCTGGGCTGCAGGGAGAGCTGGCAGACCCACAGCTCCAGGAGGGCACCAAGGCAGGACTTTGTGACCTCGGTGGTCACAAAGTGGTCAGGACTGCACCGAGTGCTCTCAGGAGCCTTTAGGAAGATGGTGGATGTGGTTCAGTGGTGATGTCATGGCCAAGTGTTGAGATGCTGTTCCAGGGACTGAAATTCCAGATTTCTGTAGCTTAGGCAGTAATGCCCTCACTTTTGGCTCTGTGAGGGAATTCACCTGAGCTTTGTGGCCCCCATCATGCTGTACTCCCTGACCTCCTAGACTGATGCTGCTGTTTCAGGCTGTGCTTTCTCCTCCACTCTTGCAGTGGAGCACAGTCTGAAGTCTCTGCTGGGGTGTCTCACAGGATTTGTGAGCCCTGCTCTGTCCCTGTTCCCGTTCCAGCGGAGGGTGGTGGGCAGGAGTGCTGTGGGCTCAGGTTTAACTCTCCTGTTCCCCTTCCAGAGATCATCGACGACCTCACGAGCCTGGTGGAGAACACGGACGACCGGCTGCGCACCCAGACGCGGCACGTGAAGATGGTGGACAAGAAATCGACGTCCTGTGGTAGGAAATGGCTTCAGCACAAACCATTCCAGGCCAGGGCAGTCCCCAGCTGGGGACCTGCACTTAATCAACCGCTGCTAATTGCTGTGCACTGTGCTCCCACCCCAGGACACAAACCCCAGCCCTCCAAAGGTCTCCAGCAGGTTTGACTGGCAGTGCTGAAGTGCTGGTGCAGTCAATTCCCTTGAGCCGTTTGACTCCAGCCTTGCCCAATATCCCAGTGCAGGGAATGGTTTGAAATTAGAGCGGTGCCTGTTAATTGGCTCGACACAAATTTGCTACCAGCCCTCACAAAGCTGGCACAGCGGGAGCGAGGCCGCGTTCCTGGGGGTGTCCTGCAGGAATTTCTCTTAACCCAGCGGCGCTCAGAGCCTGCCAGGCACGAAACCCTTCCTGGGGACTCCTGGGGTGATGTGCAAGCTGCTAAAGTGCAACTGAAAATCTCTGTTTGGGTGAAGAGCTGAGGGCTGGTAGCACCGACCAGGAGAGGATGCTGTGGATGATGGCAGAAAATGTCTTTATGGGGGGGAGAGTGCCTGGCTGGGGGATGGAGTCCCTGGGGACATGGTGGCAGTTCAGCCTGTCTGGTTCTGGTGCTTTTTACCGTGCTGGAGGACTCACAGTGCTCTACAGAAATCAGACTTTCGGTCAGAAGTTGTTGGAATTTGGTTTTTGCAGTTCAGTGGTGAGAAAGCCAAGGGCTGGTGTGGTCCCAACCTGTTGGTGGCCGGTGGCAATTTCATTCTGTGGAGGGAGCTGCTGGCTGCAGGAGCTCCCCAGCTGAGACTGGCAAGGAAGCCCCTTTCCAGCACTGACAATTCCAGGGATTTATTTGCTTCTCCATCGGTGATAACGTTTGGAAAGCTTGGCTGATGTAGGTTGATGAAAACCTGTGGCTTCTTCTGGAGGTTAAAGTTGACTTGTCAGAGTCATTTGTCTCTGAGTTCTCTCGTACCAACTGCAGATGGAATTAAAGGCGTGACTGCAGAGTTCATGACTGACTCTTTTATTTTAGATCTCGAGTGTTGATGCAAGATGGATTTAATTTAAAACTAAGTGCACTTGAATGATGCTGAGCACCCCTGTGTGCCTTTGGAGTCTCCCTTTAATTCCTGTGGCTGCGTTTTCCTCACGAGCCCAGGGCAGCTCAGGTGGATACGGGGGGAGGCAGGGAGCCAGTCCCGTGTCATCCAGGAGGGGTTTCTCCCCATTTTTGGGTTCCTCATGCCCCAGGCATGACGAGGCTGCCTCTTTAACTCAGGAACCCGCGCAGGCTGCCTGGGGGATTTCAGAGGAGGAGGATGGGAGAAGCGAAGGCTGGGAGGATCCAATCTTACCAAAATTGGGGGTGACCTCTCTCACCCTTTGCACATTGAAAAACACTTTGCTTTGGTGAGATGTGCTGCCCCTGGTGCCTGTTCCCTCTGCTCCCATAGGTCTTCCCGTTGTGTTTGCATAACAATTTGGGCATGAGTAAACAGCACGCTGCCTCAGCTGGCTGCTTCCTCCTGCCCAGGCACGGTGAGCTCTGCAACAATCGTGCTCAGGACACAGGCTCCAACAGCTTTCCTCCCATCCCCTTCCCACCCTTCTCCCTGGCGCTGGAGTGAGCTGGGATGAGAAATACCCTCCCTGTACATGTGTGGTTATCCCTGGAATGAGGCCAAGCAGCAGGAAAACTGGCACCTGCCAGGGGGCTCTGTCAGAGGGCCTTTTTTATCATTGCCATTGATAAAACCTTCAGTGGCTCTTTGGGTTTGGTGCCCTATTTTGGATTTAAAGCAGGGTGAAGTGCTCAGCCTTCCCTCTTGTTGCCCAAACCATTCCTTACTCAGAGCCAGTCTCCACTCATTTCCAGCCTGTGGCTGGTAATGTGTTTTTCCCTCCTTTGTGAAGGATGCCTCTTTATTTTTTGATGTCTTTTTATTTTCCCGATGAGTGCCTGTGCTGGAGCCACGGGCTGTGGATACAAGCGGAGCACACTGGCTGGAATAATGGAATAATCCCTGTTTTACAAGCAGGAATGTAATGCATTAATGGGTGTGTCTTTGTTAGCAGCCAGTATAATCATACAATCAAAGTATTGCTGGGTGAAACCCAGTTTTAATCAATATTTCAACATCTCCCTCTCATGCAAACCTCGTTTCCAGCTCTGGGGGCTGGGGCTGTGCCCTCAGCGTTACCTGCCTGGCCCAGGGGCTGCCTCAGCCCGGCCCCTCAGGCTCTGCTGGCTGGGTTGTTTCATTCACAGCTCTCTTCCAGCACCGTTTTTCTCGCTGACCAGAGCTGCTGACAGCGCCAGGCCCTGCTGTGCCCTGTCCTGCCTCCCTCGTGGCCCCGGGCAGCCCCACACTGGCAACTCCCAGGGAGAGAACAGCCCCGGCATAGACTCCAGCCTGCTGCATTTATGAAATTATTGTTGAAAATCATCAGTCATCCGCAGGCAGATGTTTGCACGCTGCCTGGCATTGTTGTGTCCCTTCCCAGTGAGTGCTGGCCGTGAGCAGTGGGTTGGTGGTGGGATGTATAAGTTTCTTAGATTTCAGGGATCTGCATTTCACTGGAAACTCCCACAGATCATCGCTCAAGTGTGGGGCTCCATCCTGCACAGCCCTGGCTCTTCGGCCTCACCACCAGCGCTCCTGGGTCGGTTTGTCCTCTCTCTTCCACTTTGGGCACCTTTAGGGCTTTCTGCAGAGTAACACTCACTGACCATTTCTCAGTAACTCTTCTCTTAGAAACCTTATTCCTTAGAACGTCCTCTTAAGAACTGCCTTTTAAAACATGCAAATAAATGGACGTATAATTAATGTAGAGATGCTGGGGGATGTGATGATTTAACCCCAGCCCCCTAGAGCCACGCTCTCCCTGTCCCAGGAACTATTCCTTCAGCCTGTGGGAATGTCTGTGTGTAGCCCATAACAGCCCAGAGGACGTTCCTTGAGTTCAGGGAGCCCATGGATTCATTTCCTTGAGTTCTTTCCCTAAAGACATGAGTAGGCAGCTCCCTGCAGAGAGGAGGGTTAAGCCAGGCTCTGGCTGTGAGAAGAACATCCTCAGGTGTTTGTGTCTGGAGGAGCCAAGGGGATTTCAGTAGCTCGGGCCACAGCTGGAAGCCCTGCTGGCAGATGTGACCTGTGCAGAGGGGATTGCATCTGAGCTGTGCCACGAGTGGAGTCAGGAATGCTCCTCAGGTCCCGCTGATCCAGGCCACGGACTGGGGAGGGGACTGGGCACTGCTGGTTCCACTCCTGCTCCCACCCCAGTCACTCTCTGGTGTCCTCCCGGAGCCAGGGAGAAAAGCTGGGGAAGCAACACAGAAAATCATGACTTTGGCACAGTAAGAACAAGGAAAAATATATTTAAAAAAAAGAGAGAGCTTTTATTTCTGAGAGCTGAGTCTGTGTCCATCCCCTTCCAAGCAGCAGAGCGTGTTCTGCCTGCGTGCATCCCTCTGCCCTCTCAAGGCAACCAGGAGAGGGAGGAGCACCCACAGCACAGCCCCAGGGGCAGGAGCTGTGTCCTGGAGAGCAGCACGCCCTGCACAGGGTGCCTGAGCAGCTTTTCCCCGTCCCTGCTTTCCTCCTGCTCCACAAGATGGCAATGCAATCTAATCACCTCCCTCGGCCCCAGGTGAAGGCTCCCAGCTCCCCCTTGCCTTCCTCAGGGAAGGCTTGGGGATGCCAAAAGCAGGCTGGGAACTACATCAAATTAATCTGTACCAGGTGGGGTTTTTTTTTTAATCTTACCAAAACACCTGAATTCAAAACAGAGCTTTGCTAAACCCATTAATTGGAGTTTTTGGAAGGTTTGGTTTGTTTTAAAACAGGGTAGCTTGGATTATATAAGGTTTCCTCTAGAAAATAATGATTCATGCAGGCTGGGGCCTTTTCCTGCCAGGTTCTGTGATCTGTCTCTTCTAAGTTTTGCTTATTTTTTGCCATGGATTTAATTTGTTTTATAAATTACGATGGCAGTTGCTCAGGTTTGTTTCTCTGACATATCCTGTGTGTTTAGATGAGCGAGTCCCCATCCATTTGTTTTTTTTCTCAGCGGAGAGGAGGAGCTGGTTCAGTTGCCATGAAATCAGCCTTTCCTGCAATCTGACTCTCGGAGAAGTTACACTGATATTCCTCCCCAGTGCTGCCCTGCTCTGAGTCACCTGTCCCGCCTTTGCTGCGATGAGATTTCTTGGCCTGGCCACTGATCTGTTTTCCTGAGATGAGTGGCAGTGTCCTGCAGCCTGCTGCTCACCCCTGCAGTGCCCTTGTGCCCTCCAGCCAGCTCATGGCCTTCCTCTGCCTCCCCTTCCTCCTCCTCCTCCTCACCCTCACTCCATTCACGTCTCAAATATTCGCTCGTGCTGAGGTGTTGGAATGGATTCAGCTGATGAAAGGGGATGGACCTGAGCAGTCACAAGCAGGTTTTTTTGTTAAAGAAGGTGGTTTGGATTTGCTTTCTGGCCCCCCTGCCAGGTGGGAAGCACAGCATGTCCTGGTGCTGTGTGTGTTGAGCAGGAAAAGATGGGACCTTCTGGGTCAGAGCATCCCTTCAAGATACATTTCTGAGAACAAGCTTGTTTTTTCCCCCCCATTACTCCTATTGGAAGGCTGAAATGGTCATAAACTTATTTCCAGCCTGGACTTGTCAGGGATACTTCATGATGTCCACGTGCAGCCCTTGTTCTGCTGTCCTGAATAGTTCTTTCCCCTTTTTTTTTTTCAATTTTTTTCCCCTCAAATGATCTCAAGAGATCACTCAGTGTGCCCTCCCAGCTTTTCTTGTGCAGGGCTGAACAAGCATCCTTACGTTTTAATCTCCTAAATTAACCTGTTTCCTGCCAAGTCTTTTTTTTTGACACTTCTTCCCACTTCAACATTTTGGATGTTTAACCACGGGAGCCAAGCGCAGCATCCCTGGAGCCTTTTCACAGTTCTGGTTTCTGTGAACCCCACAACCTGCCTTGTCCAGCAGCTCCAGCACTTCTCTGGCTCTTGGAAATAATGCACCTCAGTCGTTTTGGTTTTGAGCTGTTTGCTTGGGCCTTTCTCACTCTTGAACGTTTTCCACTCGAGTGCATTTTCTTCCCAGCTCCCAGAAAAACGGATTGTCTACCCCCAGTGCGTGGCTTCCTCTCCCATCCCCTGGAATTTCAGCCTTCCTCCATTCATCTTCACAGTTATCCATTTTTTCCCCCGTCCAGTCCCAGCTTTCCTGTGTGCTGGTGCTGCTTTCCAGCTTTGTGTCAGCAGCAGATTTCATTAGCACACCTCGTGCCAAGGTCATTAATACAAATATCTAACGAGATCAGCCTGCTGACCGCTCCTGGGGGAGCTCTGCCCGTGGCCTCCATCCATCCCGATCCTTCTTTCAACGCCGCTCCCCCTTTCAGCGCTTTCCTGCCCTTCCAGTTCTGCTAATCCCCAGTTTTTCCTTTCAGCCTTTCCCCTGTGGGGCTGGATCACTTTGCTGAAGTCTGTGTGGGGAGGATCTGTCTCACTCCCTTTGTCTAGGAAATCCATTGCCTGACCAGCTGACCCGGCTAGCTCCGGGTGCTCTGCTTTCCCTCGCTGCACTCCCAGTGTTTTCTGCCCTCTGTGCTCTTTGGTTTCATGTTCTACCTAGTCTTGCTTTGCTCTGGAGCCTCCATCCTGCCCAGGGCTTGAATCAGGCCTGGGGGTGCTCACAGCTCTTCCTGCCTTACATTCTGTGGGTGCTGCAGCTCCCCTCTGGTTCTGGAGGGATCCCTCATTTTGGATACGTGTCCTGGCTGAGGCTCAGATGAAGGGAAGGGCCTGGCTGTGTCAGTCCTGCCTTCATTAAGCAGCTCCTTTCCTTTAAGGAGGGTTCATCCTGTGGCACTGAGACCCTCCAGAACCACCACAGCCTTTTCCATGCTCCCACCGAGCCCTGGCCAGGTGGATTCCACCAGTGGTCATTTAAAATCCTGGAATCGGGGTCACCAAGGCTGGAAAAGGCCTCTGAGGCCATCAAGTCCAGTTGTCACCCCAGCATCACCACTAAACCACATCCCCAAGTGCCACATCCACACGTTTCATGAACACCTCCAGGGATGGGCACTCCAACCCTCCCTGGGCATTTCCAATCCCTGGCCACCCTTTCCATGGGGAAATTCCTGCTGTGCCCCCCCTGCCCTGCCCTGGCCCAGCCTGAGCCGTTCCCTCTCCTCCTGTCCCTGTTCCCTGGAGCACAGCCCGACCCCCCGGCTGTCCCCTCCTGGCAGGAGTTGTGCAGAGCCAGAAGTTCCCCCTGAGCCTCCTTTTCTCCAGGCTGAGCCCCTTCCCAGCTCCCTCAGCCTCTCCTGGAGCTCCAGCCCCTTTTCAGCTCTGGACACTCCAGCCCCTCAGTGTCCCTCCTGTCCCTGGGGGCACAAAACCAACCCCAGCCCTGGAGGTGCCCCAGCAGCGCCAGCACAGGGATGGGCACTGCCCTGGCACGGGGACAGCGCAGGTGCCACTGCCCACACGGGCACCCCCGGGCCCTTTCCCAGCAGCCCTGCAGCCCCTCTGTCCCCAGCCCCTTCCCATGGGCCTCTTTCTGTGTGTGGTGACCCAGGAGCACCTCCCCGAGCATGCATGGGTGGCACGCAGGGGCAGGAGGGAAATGCCTCCCGCAGGCTGCCCAGCAGGTGAGCTGCAAACCCAGGGAGAAGGGCAGCCCCAGCTGGGTCAAACCAGGGCGTGGAGATGGCAGAATAAATCCCCTTTTAAGGACACCCCCAGAGTGGCACTGCTGGTTCTGGGCTGTGAGGTGTAAATCAGGCAGGGGCTGGAGGCTGGAGCAGTGAAATGCCATCCCTCCCCATCAGGAGACAGGCTGAGGGGAGAGGGGCAGCAAAAGGCAATAGAGATCTTCTTAATTGCATTTGCATATGTGGCTGTTCAAACAGACTGAACTTCACCAGTGCCTGGTCATACCTATCAGGAGATTTAGAGCAGCTGTTGTCAGCCCACGTAGCGGGATCCTACAAATCTGGTGGTAAAATAAGCCCCTGGGCACCCTGCTCACCCAAGCTGTCCATCACTGCCAAAGGCCAAGCAATTAATTGTATTTCAGTACTGAAAAAAATGGGAGTGTGTGAAACATCCAAGGGCGACTGCTTACAGCTTGGTTTCCAAGGATACATGTTGCAGAATTAAATCATTAATTTATATTTCTGAAAACGGTGATGAAATGTGTTAATTTGTACATTACCAAAGAGGCTCAAACTTGCCTCCTTCTGCCTTTTCTTTCCTAATATGCTCAATGACGAAATAATTGCTCTCGCTGATCTGGAGCTGAAATACAACGGTGTTCAGGCTCGGGGATTTCGTGCCACGTTAAAACCTAAATTAGGGAGGAAATCATCTGGGTTAAACGTTTGTAGCGATTCCTGCGGACTGAAATTCTGCCTTAATCTTTGGCTCCCGAGTGCTGAGCCTTCTGCAGCCTCTCTTGGTCGTGTTAGGCTGAATCCCCCGAGCCAGAGCTGTGCTGAGCACGCAGTGCCTGGGCAGAGCGAGGGTCCAGCATCTGGAATTCTGCTTCCCAAGCCCCGGGCGCTGCAGGGACACAACAATGCACGGAGGATGTGGTCAGTGGAGAAATTGGTCTGCTAGGGACAAGTGGTTGTGTTGCCTCTTCAGGGCTTTGTGAGATGTGTGGAGGATGCCGATCCCACCAGGACCCGGGGACATAAATCAGCAGGGGCTGGGATCTCGAATATTTCTTGTTTTGCAAAAGTGCAGTAGGATTCCTGCCGTCGTGCCAGGGGAGGAGAAGTGTCCTCAGGAACAGGGGAAGGGCAGTGAGAAGGCCCTGCCCTTGGGGGGGGATTTCTCAGGTCTGGGGGCAGGGGGACATTTCTGGTGTTGCTTTAGGAAATGTATCGACTCAAGGTGAAAATGCAGATTTTCGTGCAGCGTTCATCTGGTGGCATTCAAACGCAGGAGTCCTGCTTCCAGCAGAGTGGTAACGAAGCCGTGCTCACCCCACCTCTGGGGCTGGTGCTTTTGGGGAAGGAGAAGGGCCCCGTGTCCGGCAGTGTCCCCGTTCCAGGCTGTGCTCGGGGTGCTTGCAGCACTGGGGGGGTGGNGGCAACAACGGGGGGGGGGGGATGGGTGCCGGGATGGCCCCACAGAGACTGGGGGACCCTGTGAGCCCCAGGAGGGTGAGCAGTGCCGAGTGCAGGGTCCTGCACAGGGCTCGGAGCCATCCCAAAGCAGCCTGGCCGGGGTGGATCGGGGCAGCCCTGAGGAGAAGGACTTGGGGTGTTGCTGATGAGAAGCTCAGCGTTCCCTGGCCCCCAGAACACCCCTGTCCAGGGCTGATCCCAGCGTGGGCAGAACGGGGGGTCCTGCCCCTGTGCTCAGGTGAGACCTCACCTGCAGAGCTGCCCCAGCCCCGGGAGCAGTGGCAGAGGGACGTGAGCTGCCAGAGAGAGCCTGCAAGGGAAATGGTCAGAGAACGGGCTGGGAGAGCTGGGAGCATTCCTCTGGAGAGGAGAAGGCTCCAGGGAGAGCTCCGAGCCCCTTCCCATCCTTAAAGGGGCTCCAGGAGAGCTGCAGGGCACTTGGGGCAGGGGTCTGTATTTCGTACAGGTACGTTTTGCAGATGCCACCCCCTCGGCTTTGGCCTCACTGTGCTGCAGCTGAAGGGGTGAGTGCAGCCCTGGGGAAGAGACCTTCAATGTCACTGTCACCTGGGCTACCTGCCCGAGGCTCCAGGTGGGCTCTGCATCCTCTGCTCACCTCCCCCAGAGGTGATGGGGGCTGGCTGTGACACGGGGCTCCCACTGGGGCTGCTGTGCCACCCCTGGAGGGAGCTTGCAGTGACTTCCACGCCTTCCTGAGCAGGGCAGAGCAGTGGCACTGCAGTGTCACCCGTGTCTGCAGCCCCAGGGATTGTGTCCTGCCACGGCCCTGGGGCTGGCTGCTGGAATATGCAGCTGTGTGCTCCAGGGAGGTGGTGTGGGGAGGGAAGGGGCTTGCTGTGCTGCAGGAGGAGCAGCTTGTGCCAGCGGCTGTGGTGTGACGTTCTCCTGGGTTCTGGGCTCGTGGGGCACCGGCTGCATCGAGGTTTGGGTTGTACCACGTCCCCAGATGGATTGTGACACACAGTAGTAGCTCCTGTGTAACACTTAGCTCCTAAATATTCAAAAATCCCTCACCAGAACATTCTCTTTTGGCAAGGAAAGCAGCACCCCTAGCTCTCTTTCAGTGGAAACTTCATTTTCCGAGCCACGCTTTCTGAAGGCGTCTGGTTATTTCATTTATCTGGGAGATGCATTGGGAAAACTTGGAAAACTTGGCTCTAATTTGCAGTAGCCTTTTGAGGAAGGTGCTGCGGGCTTGCACCTCTCCCTCGGGTCGTTGTGTGCCTGGTAATGAATTCTGTTTGTCACTGTGGCTCCTGGGGCTGAGGGAAGCAGGGATTGGTGTGGGGCGTCCCCACCTCTCCTTCCTCTGTAAACATCTCCCCCTCGATGCTTTCTTTTGTCAGAAGCCTGAAAGAATACACTTATTTAAAACTTCTATCTGCTTCCACAGAGGGACAGTTTTATAGGATACAGACGGTGCCTGCTGGGATTTTTATGGCCTATAGTTTTCTCAGCAAATGGTTTTGAGCACAAGTTGGCTGGGCTGGAATGACCTTCTCTTGTTCATTAACTGTCTGTTGAAAAATATGCGTGTGGTGGTAGTTAGAGAGCCTTGATTGGGGTTATTTTAGGTGGTGCAGGGAGGTCTGGGCCTTTCCTTCCCTCCTCATTATCAAGCAGCAGAGGCTGCTTAGGGCCTGGTTTATTTACCTAATAAACTGCCTCTTTATCGTCTAGGAAATGCTCACATTTTTCAGCCAAGAAATCCTAGTAACAGGCAAACAGAGGTCTAGCAGTCAGGTCTGGGGAAACAACAAAATGAAGGTCAGCTAATATTGCTGTTATTCTCTTTCCTGGTGGCCATGACAGCAGGGGTGGTTTATTTGAAGATCCCAGACTCAGAGTCATTGTTGGTCCCCCGAGCATGGGAGGCTGTGCCAACACTTGGGATATTAATGTATTCTACAGATCAGTGAATGAGGAATTCCTCCGCACTCCTTTCTTTGGAAAAAAAGGGGAAAAAGAAAAAAAAAATCCCCTTCTCGCCCCTTCCCCCTTCTCCCCACACTTTGTTTGCCTGGCTTTGTCCCGGGGTGTTGCTGGGCATCCCTAATGAGCCTGGCAGGCAGCGGGGATGGGGCTGGCTGTGGCTCCTGCTCAGGGACAGCTCCAGGTGTGGCAGCTCCCCCAGGGGCAGGGATGCCCTGGGAGGAGGAAGGAAAAGGCTCAGCTGGGGCACGCAGAGCTCCCTGATCTGCTTCTGCCCGCAGAAAAATCCTGCCCCGTGCCCCCTGACGCCTCAGTGCTCATCCCAGCTCCGGGGGCAGCGATTCCTGCCAGGGGAGAGCTGGGATCTGTTTGGGAGGAGCGTGGAGCAGCTCGGGCCTGGCCATGGCAAAACAGTGCAGGGGAGCAGGGGCTTGGTGGGATGGAGGTGGGAGAGTTTGGGTGGGAATAAAAGCTGGGCTCCCGAGGAGACAATTCTCCAACAGTGATGGCAGGGATCAGGGAAAGGCATCCGAGCAGGGTTCTCTAATGTGTTCCCTTTCCGTAGCAGGAATTGTACTTAGATATTTCTGAATATGTTCTTTGATCCCTCACGGAATTGTTAATGAGACGAAAACTCCTAAAGAGCTCTCCAGACACTGCCCTGCTTTGGAGAAGGGTGGGTTGAAACACAGCCCCTCCGAGGGCTCCCGACACACAAGCAGCCCCTTTGTTCCCTCCTTTCTGTCCCAGAGACACGTCTGGGACTGCGGGGAAATGAGAGGAGGCTGAAGAGGCTGGGAGAAGCCAGGCATTGCCACTGGCGGGAGGAACACCCCGGAGCAGCCACTGGGGCCGGGATGTGGGTGTTGGAAGGGCAGGCAGAGCTGCTTGGGGATGGAGGGGGGATGTGGGTGTTGGAAGGGCAGGCAGAGCTGCTCTGGGATGCTCAGGGGCTGCCCTTCACTCAGACTTAATGGGAAACTAAAACCCAACATCCAGGCTTTGTGCCCAGGGGAACCTGATGTGGGAAGCTCAGCCCCCCCTGCAGAGGGGATGGGCTGGAGGGGACATGGACACAGGCATGGACACAGAAAGGGACAGGGACAGGAGCACGGACATGGGCACGGACAGGGAGATGGGCACAGAAAGGGACAGGGACATGGATATGGACATGGACACAAACACGACCATGGACATGGACACAGCTTCTGTGCCGTGATGCCAAACTGCAGGGCAGAGGGTGGGAGCTGCCACAGGTCATTGCTGGTCATTCCTCCACCCTGCAGTGTGTGTGGGGGAGCACAAATCCTTCCTGGGGGTGGGAAGGGTTCTGTCTGTGCAGGATCCTTCACCTGTCCCCATGGAGGGGCAGAGATTGTTCCAGGAAGGGGCAGGCACTGGGTGTGCATTTGTGTGGGGAGGAGTTTGGGGTTGGCCATCCCTGGAGGTGTTCAGAGCCAGGCTGGGTGCAGCTCAGAGCACCCTGCTCTGGTGGAACGAGCTATCTTTAATGTCCCTTCCAACCCAAACCATTCTATGATTCCATGATTCTATATTTTGTGTCTGGTGAAAGTTTCTCCCACTCCAGTGGTGCTGGCTTGGGGCTGGAGGCTTTGCAGCCATCAGCTCCCAAAGATGTGGTAGCCAAGAGCTCCTTGGACAGCGGCTGGAGGTGGCCTTTGGCACCTGGAGAAGCCTCACGTCCCTGGACCCACACTGAAACATTTGGTCTTCATCACTTCCATCTTTGGAAAGCTGCAGAGGGACCCAAGGAGGAGCCCTGGTTGGGCAGGGAGCTGCTGGGGCTGCCTGGGAGTCTGAGCCCAGGCAGGGGCTGGGGGTGGATGATGGGCATGAGGAATTTCTTCCAGGCTTGGTGTGGGGAGCTGGGGAGGGCTCCCAGAATGGCCAGCTGGGATTTGGGGTGGAGGATGAGCAGAGCAGAACAGGGATGCCATTCAGCCCCCCCTAACTTCTGTCAGCCTGCTTTAACACCTCCTCTGAGGAGCTCCAGACTTGTGGCTGTAATTCAGGTGTTACATTTGTCCTGCCCTACGTCTAGATGGGAGCTGCTTTCTCCTGCTGTGCTCCAGCATGGGCAGGGCCATCTGAGGGCAGAGGAAATGTGCAGTTTTACTGGCTTTTACCCTTGGCTGCTTGTTCCTGGTTACCTGGGAAGGAAGACGAGCGGTTTACACAGCACAGAGTGTGCCCTGAGGGGTATGAACATCACTGGCATATTTGCAAAACTGTCCCAGTTCAAGGAGTTGGGAAGGTCTGGCCTCTCCAGGAGTGAAGGCATTCCTGGCTTTAGTGCTTCTCCCTGGGCTTGGAGAGTTTATTTAGCTCTGAGGTTTCCAGCTCCTGCAGGGCTGGATGTGTTGGTTCTGCCCCAGTGTTTATAAAGTCTGGGGGATCCCAGCAGACAATGTTTTGTGTTTAGCTCTAGAGCATGAGCAAGGTGACAGTGCTGCTAAAAAGCTTTGGAAAAGCACCTTGTGGGAGCCAAAGTGACTCATTCCTGCTAGAAAAGCAGCAAATGTTTTTCTGGCATTTAAGTAAAATGCAAAAATACTCATTTCCCACCCTGATATTGAATTAAAGGCTCAAAAGTGAGGGGAAAAGCCCCCTGTCTAGGCCTTCTAGAAAAACAGCAGCAGTGCCAAATGATTCATGCTGGGTGTTTTACAACACGGGGCAAGGCAGTGCCATAAACAGGAACATTCCCAGTTTCCTGAGATGATGGGGTTTCTTCCTGTGAATTGTGCATTCTGTTTCCAGACCTAGAAACACTCCATTTGGCACGGTGTGTTTGGACAAGACACCCGGATCCCTTGGGAGTTGGGACGGGGTTTAAAGCTGAGCTCCAGCTTTCGCTAGACCCGCAGCTCTGCATGGGGGGGATGTGGGGGAGAAGTGGCTCTCCAGGCTCCTCACTGCACCTCAGCCCTTTGCTGGCATTAGAATTCCTTCATTTCTGCCCCTCTCCCAGTGTCACTGCTCCTGCTTCTCTGGTTATTGTGGTAGTGACAGCTTTATTGACATTTCCTTGGCTGCTTTGCCATCCTCAGAGCCACTGGCATCATTAAGTGGTTTCATTATTTGCCATCACCTTTGCTATTTGGGAGATGCTGTTTGCTCTGGCTCTGGATGCAGGAGAAGCTCAGTCCTCCCCTGAGTTCCTCTGTCCTTTTTGGAGCATTCACAGCACGTTTGTGTGTGAATTTCAGTGCTTAACAGAGAAACTGTCTCGGAGAGGAGCATCTCAAGTTTGGATCACCAGCCCTGCCCAGTGGTGAAAAGCTGGTTTTGTGCTGGGATGCTCCACTGAGCCCTCTCTGCCACTGGTTTGCTCAGCCTGGAGTGTGTCCGAGGAGCTGCTGTGCTGCCCTTAGGGCTTCAGACCCTGCTTGAGGTCAGGAGCTGGTGCTGGAGGCTCGCTGTGTTCTGTGCTGTGCAAGCCCTGAGGAGACAGCTGAGTTCAGGTACTCCAAAATCCTGCGTGGGCAGGCCCTGGCACAGGTGCCCAGAGCAGCTGGGGCTGCCCCTGGATCCCTGGCAGTGCCCAAGGCTGGGCTGGACCCTGGGGCTGGAGCACTGGGAGGGTGGGAGGTGTCCCTGCTATGACAGGGGTGGGAATGAGCCCTAAAGTCCCCTCCAGCCCAAACCTTTCTGTGATTCCATGGTTCCAGGATGCCCAGGCTTGCTCCCCTTACAAAATCCATGCTGTATTTTGGCTGCCAGAGGAACACTGGAGATCAGGAAGGAAGGAAGGAAGCAAGGGCAGAACTGATTCGACCCCTGCTGATGAAGATCGAGGGGCTGCTGGTGGCTTTTTGGTGGCCATCTTTCATCCTGCCATTCTGGCAGTAAGGACATGGTTAAGTGATCAGAGGGCTTGGAACTGGGGAGTACTTAGGTGTGAAATGGCCTGGAAGCTGGGGTGGCAGCTCCCAGAAGGGAATGCTGTCCGTAGGTGGGCACTCAGGTATTTTTATGGGATATGACTGCAGGAGTTTTACAGCGGACAAGTTCCAGTCGTCTGCTTCCTGCTTGGTTTGGCACAGGACACACAGAGCCCAGCGTGAGCTGAGCCTGGCTTGGGCTGGGCTCTGCTCAGAGCCTGCTGGGGCTTGGGCTGGCTCCCCTGACACCCCGAGAGTGTGGGGGGGACCCCCTCTCCTTTCCCCACCTTCATTCAGCATTAGTCGAGAAGGAAATGGGCATCAGGGAGGCAGGGAGTGTGTTATTTCTGCTCTTGGGTCTTTAGAGAATCACAGAAGGGTTTGGGTGGGAAAAGGGACCTCAAATCCCCCCCAGAGCCACCCCAGCCATGGCAGGGACCCCTCCCACTGTCCCAGGCTGCTCCAGCCCCAGTGTCCAGCCTGGCCTTGGGCACTGCCAGGGATCCAGGGGCAGCCCCAGCTGCTCTGGGCACCTGTGCCAGGGCCTGCCCACCCTCCAAGGAGCAATTTGTTCCTGATTTCCCACCTAACCCTGTCCTCCTGCAGCTTCAGGCCGTTCCCCCCTGTCCCTCCATCCCTGTCCCCAGTCCCTTTCCAGCTCCCTGGAGCCCCTTCAGGCCCTGGAAGGAGCTCTAAGATCTCCCTGGAGCCTGCTCCAGCCTGAAGAGCCTCAACTCTCTCAGCAGGAGTGCTTAACCCTGTGCTTTCCTCGTCAGGGCTGTCCCACCGTGCAGCTTCCAGGCGTGAGCCCTTCTCATCAGCTTGGCTTTGTGCAATTTATTCTTGTAGGTACCAGGGGTGAAACCGTCCCTGGTGGTGGAGTTCCTTCTGATGGAACTAGACTGCACTTCAGGAGTCCTGAGCTGTCGAATTTCTTGCATAAGAGATTTTCTTTGAGAGGTATTTTTAAAGACATCTCTGATAAAAATACCACAGGTAGGAGGGAGAACTCTTGGCACACTCACCTTCTCCAGTGTGATGGGGTTACGCCCTTTACTTTATATAGACCCAGAAAATGGGGGGGTTGTGATTCTTTAGATAATGGAGGGTTGCTGAATAACGCTGTATAGACTCCTGTTAAACTTGGAGTCTTTTGTCAGGCGAAGTGTTACAAAGCCCTGTCTGTGGAACAGCCTCTCCCAGAACCTGTCGCTCCTCACCGTGCCGCCGTGAGTCGGCAGAAAGTCAGGATTGCTGCCAGCCGTCTCGGCATTGCAGGCACTCAATCCTCACCCCCAGTGCCTGCCAGGCCCGGGGAGGGCAGAGAGGGGCGTCCCCCATCTCCCAGGGGCAGCCAGAGCCTGCCTGGGCTCTGGGAGCCACAAGCACAGCCCGTCCCCAGCGCTGCTCCCCTGCCACAGAGGGGTCACGTCACCCTGCTGGGACTGCAGGAGCTCTGCTGGGTTTGCTCAGTGCTCGGCACAGGTATTGCTGCTCTCTTGGGCAGCCCCAGCTGCCCTCGGGGGCTCTTCTCACCCCTCGGGGTGATGCTGGTCCCATCTCGATGCAGGAACGCCGATGGTTCTCCGCAGGGAGTTGTTCTAGCACGAGCTGCTGGCTTGCTAAACGCTGCTGCAACTTCTTCCCCTGTAAAAATTTGAACATAATCTCCCTTTTTTGGCTGGGGGAACAGCTAACTGGAAGTTCATTGGGAAATGAATATTTAATGCTGCCAGGGAAGGTTCCTGGTCGAGGTGGATCCCGGGGCTGGTAATGAATGTGCACTATCAGGGCCAGGGGATTTGGGGTGTGAATTTCCCAGGGTCTAATCATCTCATAAAGCTGCTGAGTGTGACTCCTTCCCCAGTAATCTACTTAACTCAGTCATTTACCCCTCCTCTTGCCTTGCCAGGAGAATGAAGCTCCCAGGTTGTTTGCATGACAAGTAGCCCGGGATTGTCTGGGCCCTGCGGAAGATGCTGGGAGTTAATTGGAGCAGCTGGAGTTGGTGGTTTCCCATGTTCACCGGCAGGCTGGCTGAGGAGCAGAGCTTTTATGGGCAGCTCTATTCCAGGCTGCACCATGTGTTTTGATAGCTGAAATACTCAAAAAAAAAAATAAAATTGCCTTCCAAAGGATGTTTTTCTCCACCAAAACGAATCTCGAGGGAAAATGATGTTTGGTAGCTCTGGAATTATTGGATTTGCAGATAGAAACTGCTGTGTTAATGGCAGCTACTGACTGGTGACCAAAGCAGCTAACTGGGAGATGCCCTTGGCAGCTGGTCCTGCTAAAAACCTCCCCTCAAAGCCATGAAAACCACAGTGAGCAATATCAAAATAACAAAAAAAAAACCCCAAAAAACAATCAACCAAACAAAAAAACCCCCACACCAAAAAACCTGCTAGCAAGCAGCAACTAATCACTGCATCCACCTCTTCATTTTAAAATTAAGGGTGCTCCATTAGAAGTGTTGCCATTAAAATTTTATTAGGATTCCCTCCCACCAAACCTTGATTGTGCTAAAAATAAAAGGATAAGCATCCCTTCATCTCTGGTTTTAATTTGCCTCCTCCTAAAGCCAAACACTGTGAGTAACATTCCTGCTTGGAGATGGGCTCTGTGATACGTGGTCAGCCTGTGCTGGCTCGGATGGCGGGCAGAGGCAGAGAGGCTGAAGCACTGGATAAACTGTCCAGGTTTTATTGGAATGACTGTGGTGTTCTGTGGCTTGCTTGAAATCAAACCCTGCCAGGCATCTCCCTGCAGTCCCAGTGGTTTGCACCTAATATGCATTTCATTAACCATTTGCAGATGACTTTTGTTCCTGCTGGAACGCTGCTGCTGCTGCTGCTGCGTGCGCAGCACGAAGCTTTTGAAGTGATCGAGGCAGGAAAACGTTTTTTTTTTTTTTTTTTTAAGGATGAAACCTTAAAAAAAAAAACCAAAAACAAAGAATCTTGTAGCATGACCAGAGCCCCGGCAGGGTGTCACTGCTCCTCTCCCCCTCGGTGGCTCCGAGCTGGGGTCGCCTTGGAGAGCTTCTGGTGCTGGCAGGGCAGGCTCTGTCTCACCCCCGTTCTGGTCTCCAGCTGCCACCAAGGTGGGTGCAGATGTTGGGGTTCAGCTCCATCCTCTTCAAGATGAGCTGCTTTGATTTTTTCTGTCCTGTCTGCAGGGCCAAGGAGAGCCTGGAGAGCCAGGGGGCTTCTCCCTGCTGGCCCGTGCCTGGGTGAGCCCAGCTTTTGTTAGCGTAGCACCAACGTGATCCGTGGGTTTTATGAGGAAAGACGAACGTGAAAAATCATTTATGTAAACTCTGTATGAGCTGGGAGAAAATCAGAATGAAATCCGTGTTGCAATTCCAAAAGTGCATGGAAAGGCATATTTGTTTTGTGACTCAGAAGGACGTAGCTGGCTTAGGAGTGTAATTTTGGCAGAATTGTATCACTTGGTTTGAGTTAATGCTTTGCAGACAGCAGAGTCCTCAAAACAATGTGAAATCTGGGGGATAAATGGGGATCTTCCCGAGCAGAGCCCACGAGGAGTCGGTGGGGAGCTTTCCTAGGCAGCGTTTTTGCTCTGCTGCAGATGCCCCTTGCTCTGGAGCCCATCCTCGGGTCTGGGCTTGGAAATGGGGGCTGGCAGGAGCAGAACCTTCCGCAGCCGGGGCTGATCCGTGGCATCCACGGAGCCTCCTGAGAGCAGGGCAGGGATGCCTGGAGAGGCTGACCTGGAACAGAGACAGACAGAGCAGAAGGAATAAAACTGGGATTTATTGCAAGGCTTCAAAGGCTCCACCTCGGGCAGAGCAAGAGCCCGGCCGGGGCTGCCCCCAGGGTGGATCCCAGATGGATCCCNCCGGTTCCATGTCCGTGGAGCTGCCAGCCCGGAGCAGGGAGCTGGGGGAGCCCAGGGCTCCAGCAGGCTGCCCCATTCCCTCTGGGAATTCCCTCCTGCTCTCTCTCCCCACCTACTCTTGGCCGCGCTCCGCGCTCCCGTGCCGGGGATTGTGGAGGGCTGCGTGCCGCGCTAAACATTCCCTTTCTTCCCTCTGCCCAGGGACTGCGACTTTCTTAATTGTGGATTCTTTTAGTTAATTGGGAGTGTTTGGAAACGCCTTGCACCTCAGCGGGGTTCAGTCCTGCGGGGTGCCAAGGGCTTTGTTCCCTGGCCAGCAAAGCACTTCAGCCTGGCTCTGAGAACGCTCTGCAGGCTGGAATAAGCTCATTGATTTCGGGGCACTGAAGGGTTGAGCCAATACCAAATTTCTTCCAATGATCCCAGCACAAATAGTAGCATCCAGGAAAGTGTTCCTTGAATCTTAATGCTACCTTAAATGGCTCAGGCTCCACAATGAGGGAAAGAAAGACTGGAACCAGTGTTTTGGGGGAAGTTCTTCTGGGAATAGAGGAAAAGTCGTGGTTAAAGGTGATTTTCCCTCTCTCCCCCCCTTATTTTCCCGTCTGTTCTGTAGTAGCAGGGATTTGCTTTAACTGTGGTCATCTTCAGCTTGCTTTTAATAAATGAAGAGGAAACTGGAAGAGTTTGGAAAAGTATGGAATAAGCAAACACTCCAGAGGGACTTGTAGTGGCAACATGATTAATAAGGGACAGTGCTGGTAATTCTATCAAAACAGAGCGATTGCAAAAGCATATGGAACATCCCGGGCTTGGGCAGGAGCAGGACTCAGACAAATGATCCACTGAGATTTATGTGCCTCCTTGCTGGGAGGGTTTCTTCTCCCCCTGGAGGTGTGAGGGGAAAAGCTCTGTAGATTGAACCGTAGGATTAGACTCCAGGAAAAAAAAAAGAAAAAAAAAAAAGTAATTAGTAAATCAGGCAGCTTATGGCTCCTGAGTATTTTTATGCTGGCTGTTTGTTTGATAACAGGCTCCAATCCTTACGCAGACTTTTTTCCCCTTAGCTTTCTATATTTCTCTTTTTTCTCTGTCAAACCCCACACATATCTGGGAATACCCTTAAGGAGCTGAGAAAGGGAAATGCTCTCCAAAATGAAAATAGGACGCAAAATATGGAATCCCAGATTCTGTGGCAGTGGCACAGCAGTGTCACCAGCTCAGCCCTGCTCCTGTCACCTTGTTCTCAGAGCAGAAATTTCCTTATTTCCTTTGGAGGCTTTCGCTGTGCAGCTGCTGGGGCAGCCTGGAGCAGTCTTGTGGGGAGGCAAAAGCAAGGAACTGGAGTTAAGAGCTTATAAATGTCTCAGGTTTTAAGAAGGTACAGAGATTAAATGATACTGTGGTTTTTCCCTCCTCCTTTCTTTTTTTTCTTTTTTTTTTTTTTTTTGGTTTTTTGGGGTTTTTGGGTTGGGTTTTTTTTGACACAAAATGAGAGGGGACCTCTTGCACTGCACGTGCATAAATTGTACAGGTTTGGCTCTGCTCGAGGCTGAAATTAAAAAATAAAAGAAAATCAAATAGTCATCCTGACACATGAGACAATGCAGTCGTCCAAAGCCAAAATAGTTCTGTGTAGTACTCTGCATATAGGAATCAGAGATCCGTGTGTGGGCTTTAAGAGATGCCTTGCCTTCTTTTTTTGGAGAAGAAACTTCTGTTAACATCTAAATGATGTCAAGAATTCAGCAGGGCTTGAATTCCCTACTTCATCGCCCTGAAATTTTCGCAGTGCTACTGAACTCTGTTACTTTATCAGCACCCTGCTCTTCAGGCTCCATTTTCCAAAAACTTTGAAAGTGATTGTGCAAGTCAACCCTAATTTCTTATCACAATTCTTGTGTATGTTGGCTCAGTTGTTTGCAAGGGATTGTTTCACCCACCCTGTTTCCCTTGGCGTTTTTAGAAGGTTCTTGTAGCTGTTAGCAGCTGTAAATGGTATTAATAAGGAGTCTTTGGTTGCTGGTTTTTGCAGTTTTCTCTGCTGATTAGGCTGCATTGCCAAAGGTTGAGCAAGTTTCTAAAAGCAGGGTTGTTCTTTGAGTTGTGAAAACACAGTTCTCAACAAAATAACAGCTGTATCTGTGTCAAAAATTCTCCGGGCAGGCTGCTGCACCCCTGCAGAAACTGGGGTGAAACGCTTCATGCAGAGTGGCCCTGACGGTAAAACCAAGGCAGGTTCACCTGAATGTTTAAAGATCCAGCCAGGAACACTCGGAGGTTATTTTCCCTTTGCTCAGGGCTGTGTTTGAGGCGGGAAGGCCTTTCCCAGGGCGGTGTTTTGTCCCTGCTGCTGCAGGCTGAGCGGGGCTGGCTCCTGGAGGAAGGACAGGAGCCTCCTTGCTGCCTACCTGGGATCATCTCCGAGCTCTTCTCCGAGGCCCGGAGCAGATGGAGGGAGACGTCGTGAGCACAGGGGAGAACGGTTTGGGCTTCCAGTCTGCACGGGCTGGAAAAACAAAAGGAGTTTCGGGTGTGTGGAAGCAGTTCAGGCGTGCAGCGTCATTAATCTTCATCTGTGGCTTTTAAAATCAGCAGCAGCCAGGGTCTCCCAGACCTGAAAGCCGTGTTTGTTCGCATGGAGTGGATGTGCAGAGAATTGTTTTCACCCCACCGAGGCAGGCTTGTGTCGAGTGGATTGACTGGAGCAGCGCTGCACAGCGTGGCTCTGACCATTGCAGCAGCCCTGGTTTACAGGCTCAGCCCGCTGGTTTCATGTTTAAAGTTGTCACACATTTAATTCTTGACTGTTTTGTGCCCATTCTTAATTTATAAAAAGAGAAAAAAAAAAAAAAAAAAATAAGTCCGTGCTGGTTTTGAGCTGGAGTTTCTCATACTTAAGTCTGTGTAAAGATGATTTATGGTGCTAGAAGGGCTCCACTGGAAATGCAAGATCTATTATGAAGTGGATTGAACGGCCCATGCTGAAATGTTTATTGCTGTCTTCAAAATAGAATACATCAGGGTTGATGGGGCCTGTCCAGGAAAGAGAGAGAGTGCAGTGCAGTGGGGCTAGTGGGGTATTTTTAGTATTCCAATAAAAGACAAGGCTTTTAAAGGAAATCACTTATTGCCATTTTGCAATCAAGAATGCAGGAGTGTTCCAGGGACTGCAAGAAATATGCTTCAAGAATGTGGGAGCCATAAGGAACTAATCATTAAAGATTCTCCCGTTTCCACCCCCGGCCCTGTGCTGAGGAAGCCATTTAGGAGCTCTGCAATTTGTATGGAAATCTCAGCCCTCCTGACCACTCGGTCAAGCATCCCGGGCACTGGGGAGCCAGCAGCCCATTTTCAAAAGTTCCTACAATTCCTGGGCGAGCAGGGCACTTTGGAAAATCGGAGACACATGGGCCAGCCTTCAGGAACACTTAATCTGACCTTAAATGACTGATATGAACACAATATGATCCTTTTTTTTTTTTTTTTTTTGTGCTGTAGATCGACTCTTCTTGGTCAGTGCCTTGCTGGGGAAGTTGTCCTTGCAGGTTCAGGTGGATCAGCAAAACTGGGAGGTTGTTGCTGCTGCTGCTGTTCCGCTCCTTTGACCGAGCTGGGATTGCTTTTATTTCTTGTTTCTTTTTTCATGCGATGCTTGAAACGGTTCCGAAGCGGTTTTGGTGCTGTAAGTAGGGAGGGAGCAATGCCAGCATTTGCCAGAGTGCAAAACAAAGGCAGAGGCAAAAGAGAATCCTTTCCCAAATGATTTAGAGCCTGATGGGACAAGTTAGTGAGGTGTCTGGGCTTTCCTGGTGGTTGCCTGCTCCTTCTCCCCTCCTTCCCACCTTTTTCCCTGTCTGGCCCTGGTGTCCTGGTGAGGCAGTTCAGGCAGCTACAATGGCAGAAAAGTGACCCCACCAAAAACAAAGCTGGGTGTGGGGCCGGCGGCAGATGGACGTGGGCAGATGTCCCTTCTGTGCCAGGCCAGCAGAGCTGGCCTTTCATTTGATGGTTTTTCTTTGCCCGTTTGTTTTTACTGGAGAAGGTGGTGCAGGGACAGCAGTTCCCTGCTGGGATCATCTGTCGCAGCTTCTGCCCGTTCCCAGCCTGCTGCAGGTAGCGGAGCTGGGCTGTGACCCTTCCTTTCAGGAAAACCCTTTGGAGTTTGCCAGCTGGGCTGGGCTTCTGCATCCCGTGCTGGATGGGAGGGCTGGGCAGGGAGGCTGAGCTGGACAAGGCCCACGGAGACCCGGGAGGAGCCCCAGCCCAGAGCTGGGCTCACGCTGGTGGCTCCTTGCAGCCAGGGCTGGTGGGTCTCCCACGCCTGGAGAGCAGTGAGAAGTCTCCTTAGTGAGCTGTGACCCGTGCTGCAGGAGGTCCCACCTGGCTGGATTTTCCACTGGAAACCTTTGGATTTTCTCAGGCGGTTTTGTTCTCGCCAGGAGAGTTTTCCCTGCTGTGCTGCACGCCCCGATCCCAGCTGAAGGTTCTTCCCACCACACCTGAAGGTTCATGGCCCAGTTCACAGCAAACCCTTCTGTTCCTCCCTGCTCATGGCATGGGGAATATCTTCTGGTGGAGAGGGGATATCCCTGTTAAACCTGTGCTTTCTCACCCTTCCTGCTGGTCTTTCCAGAGCAAAAGGTTCAGGGGACACCTTTGGGATTAGGCTCACATGAGTGACCCTCAAATAAGGGATTTTTAGACCCTTTGTGCTCTTGCCGGAGCTGTTTTGTTTCCTTTCTCCCAGGAAACCTTCAGTGCACACCGAGGTCTATGAAACTTTCACAGGTCCCATTCCAAGCTGTAGCTCTGCTGAGTATTCCTCAACTGCTCCTGCTCCTTGGTGTCCCTGATGTAAGGGAAAGGATGCCCGAGAGTTTGGAGGAAGGACAGCTGGAAACTGTGTGGGTGCTTGTTTAATTCCAAAAAAAGGGGAAACAAGACCAAGAAATCCAGTAACCACATCTGCCCGTGACCTTTGGGGCTGGAAAGAGCCTGGTGATGGTGTGGGGCCAAGCAAGGAAAGTCTGTGAAGTCACTCCAGAAGAACAGAAGGAAAAACCATGAGGATGTTTCCAGCCTGGGGCTCGTTGGGTGATCTGCACAGCTCTGCCCCAGCCCACCCCTCAGAACAGGCAGAGATGGGTTGAGGTTGCCAGTTTGGGGTTGATTTGGGGGTTTTTGGGATGGGGAGTCACCTGGGGAAGCTGTTGCCTCTCACACCTGCTCTTCATGCCGTGGGGGGTCCAGGAAATGATTTTATGACCCAGGACTTTTGCTGAAGGTGCTCAGGTGGGAATTGCTTTCAGGCTCTCTGGTTCAGTCACTGTGTCTCTGAGGTGCATGAACCATTTCTCCACCATTGTCCTCTCCCAGCTACCTGCTGCTATTTAAGGGAGATACAAATTTAGCTCGAAGTGTTCCCTTTCCCACAGACTCCTCTGAAAGTTAAAACTTGTGACAGTTTGGTTCTTGCCTTGTCTTCAGCTCCCGACAAATGTCTTGCCTGTCTCTGAGCTTCACTTCTGATGGCTCAGAAGGTAAAATCATTTAAATTTCCTGATTTCCATGGGAAACTTTCCTGCCTTTGAGCTGCCCTTCCTGGCTTCTGGTTCTCAGGGCAGTGCAGGAGGCTCAGGGGCTGTTTAATAGACACACAGTCAAATGTGGCACCTCAAACCACTGGAGCTGAGCCTTCCAGGGGCAGGAGATGACTTTCCCGTGGAGCAGCTGGGCATCAGGGCTGCTGAACCGTGAGGAGCCCTTGCAGGCTGTGGCCAGAGCCCCCCGAGCTGTTGGTGAGGTTGGGTTGGTGCCACTCCTTGAAGGAATTTGGGATTCTGGTGCAGTTGTGCTTGGAAGCAGTTCAGGGCATTACCTGGCATGTGTCTGCAATTTGAAAAATAGATTTAAAAAGAAGCAGTTTGAAGTATAATAACAATGGATCAAGGGAAACACTTATCTCACTTCCCTTGCCTCAGCCAGGCTGCACGTGGGGTTTGGGACCCGAAGTTTGGGATTATTCGATTGCTGAAGTCATAAAGGTTTGGATATAAACTCGCTCCACGCTGCTGCTGGGGCTGATGTGACGTTTGTTTTCTGATGGTTTCTCATCCTGCTGCTTTTCAGCCACACTTTGTTAGCCCACAGGTCCTTCTGTCAGTGATCAAAGCTTGTGTTAGCACCAAACTCCTCTGGGCGCCCCAGAGGGAATCCTATCTCCGACCTGAGATGACCAAACCCCACAAAAATGCAATTTCTAGCGTGTGAAATAACGTTGACCGAGGAGTTAACATGCATAAACAAAGTCTGCACCTTTCCCTCGGATAAATGGTTTCTTCAGGTTAATCTGGCATGGCATGAACAGCTCCAAATGTGCAATAACTCACAGAGCAAGAGGTTTTATTTTTTTCATCTTACACAGGAACGACCTGGGCTTTTCTTTCTTCCAAATAAGGAATTAATAATGCAATAGTTGTTGTTTCCAGCGAGCTCAGCTTTTTTGAGAGGTGTCTTTTCTTGCCCCCTGCTCTAGAGCACGTGAACATTTGGAGCCTTTCTTTAATAACCGCTCGCGGAGCCTGGTCTTGATTTCCCTGAGAGCTGCCAATGATTTGGATGTCGGGGCCGAGAGGTACAATTGTAGTGTTAAATTTCTCAGCAGAGCAGTTGAAAAGGAAGGTCAAAAGCAATAAGGGCCAGGTTCCTCTGGGCGGGCGGGGGCGTCGGGGAAGGAGAATTCCCCCGGCCCTCTCGCCCAAGAAAACGTTTGGCTGTCACAAAACTAATAAAGCAAAACCTCCAGAGAGGTGGGTTCGGTGCTGCAGGTGTAGGAATGAGGGCTGAGTTTACACACAAGCCAGCTTAATAGCCTGGGATTTCTGCTCAAGTGAAGGATTTCTGCTCAAGGGCTCCCTTAATGCAGCACAAATCGAACAGCCGGCACGGGGAAAACGTTAGGGGGGGGAAAGGGTTTTATGGCTTTTGGGGGAGAAAGCGTTTGGCTCTTCTTTAGGGAGCACAAAGGACAGCAAGATGGATTTCTTGGGGTGCTTGCCATGTGAAAGTAGTGCTTCAGGTATGTGCAGAGGGTTCGGAGCCAGCCTCCGAGCTGGTTCTCCAAAAGCAGGGCTTTGGAAGGATTTGGGCAGGGTTTCTGCCATATATCTGGCAACACGGGCTTAAAATTAACTCACTGAAACAGCAGATAAAATTTGGGCTCTTTGAAACTGCGATATTAAATAGGAGTCCTGGAGGAAAGCAGCCAGGCCTCTGCAGCCCCTGCTGAAGCTCCCATCCTTGCCCTGCCTCTCTGCTGCCCTATAAAACAACGATTATGTGTTTATAAGTCACTGCTCCGTGTCCCTTATAAAAGGAGACTTATTCATAAACTTCTGGATAGACAGTTCTGTGGGAATATAACTTCCTTGGCCTAAACCAAGCTGCTCTTTCCAGATAATGCAGTGCTATGCAGGCTCTTTAAAGTCCGAGCATGCTACCCTTTATTATTTTATCATCTATAAAAGACACCAGTGTGGAACCTGGGAATGACACCATCCTCAGATAGGGAAAACCCCAGGGACAGCTGCTGTTCCCAGAAATAGTCACTGGCAGGGTGCTGGGGGATGCTCAGGGCTGCCTTCCCTGCAGCTCCTCTCTGCAGAGCCAGGGCATTGCCCATTGCTCATCCTTGGGGTGGGATTGGCCAGATGCCAGTTGGACATTGTTGAAATGGACTTGGATGCAACATTGCAGCTTCTGAAGTCAGGGCAGAGGAGTTGGCCCCACACACACACACACATCCCTGAGAATTTTTCTTTAATGGGCTGAAATCAGCATTTAGTGGAGTCCCCAGGACCCAAGCACCACGTGGCTGTGCTTGCTCTCTGAACATCCCAATCCTGAGCCCACAGAGCCTCCCAAGGACAGCCCCTTCCTTGGCTGCAGTGTGGAGTGGGGTGGGATGGATGATGGACTTTGGTCAAACCTGTGCAGAGGAGAGGGGCTGCCCAGCAATCTGCTCCAGGAGAATCCAGGGCTCCTGGCACCCACGGAGAGGGGACATCACCCCTCAGCATGTGCCCGGGTCACGGAGGTGCCAGGGGGGACGTTCCTCTCCTGGACGCCCTCCAGGTGGATTTGGCCCTCGAGGTTTTGCTTTTCTGTGTGAACCCAAGCTGGGGAGTAAATCAGGGGGAAGGGTGTCCATGAGGAACCCCAAAGCAGTGATCCTCAGAGCTGGCAAATCCTGGGAAGGGGGAATGACCTGGGACTTGGGCTGGCTGCCCCAGGTGCCCCAGGACGGGGTGTGGGGTGTGAACCCCGGGTCCTCTGCCCTCAGGGCCGGACAGAGCAGCTGAGACAGACCAAAGAGCAATATTAACCTCAATTACATGTAATTGAACCTTTTCTTTCCATCTGGTATCTGAAAATGGGACCTTTATTTGGAAAAGGTTTGTTGAGATGTGGGGCACCGAACCCCCCTGAGCCAGGGGCCGGGGGCAGGAGCGGAGGAGCAGCTGAGCCCAGCAGGGGCATCAACCCCTGCAGAGCCTTGGGAGTGTTCTAGGGCTGCTGGGGGGGTCCCCATCCTGGATGGAACATGGCCTGGAGCTCGCTGCAGGCTGGGGATGTGCTCCCTGCATCCCTGCTCCGTCAGCAGCTGGACCAGCAGCTGCCCCGGAGCCTTGAGCAGAGGCAGCTTCAGGAGCATGGCATTTACTCCAGCCTGCTGTAATTATTTGCTCTGTGATTGCACAGAGATTCCTGCCTCCCACCTTTCCCTGAGAGATGCAGTTGGGGTTTGTATTCCTGGCACTGTTTCCTCTTGCATGAGAATCTTTTCTTTGTTCCCTTCCGACTCCTGTTGACTTTAAGAATGGCTTTGATTCCTGAACTTCTCTTTGAGGGTTGCTTGTCAAGGGGAATATTTACATTTCATAGCATTTGAGCAAAAAAAAAAGGCAAAGCAGGCAGGGACCTCAGAATGCAGAATTCCTGTCAGATCCTATCCACAGCTTTTGTGGGGAAAGCCCGTGAAGCACGCAGGTTTAAAACCTTCAGATCCTTCTAATCCTCTGTTCCGTGGTGCAGGGGGGAGAAATGTGAGCACCATCTGTGTGTGCTCTGGGCTGCCCCTGGATCAGCAGCTCTGCTGCTCCCACCTCACCTGGGATGAGAACAGCACCTGGCTGCTGCTTTTTGCCCGCAGCTTCCCCGTGCCAGTCTTTTTCCAGGAATGAAGGGAGGTTTATTTCCTTCTGCTGCCCCCTCTGCCTGCCCTGGCCGTGCCCTGCAGTTCCCTCACTCAGCACTGCCCGTTAGCAATCCTTTATTGGTCCCTCACCTTCCCCTCTTCCTGCTGGGGAATAATTTGGGGTTTATGTGCAGTTTTTCTTGGGACTCCTCGAAGAATAATTACACCCCATTAACTGCACTCTGTATCATTACTAATTCACACCTATGGAGTATTTTCCAAGCAGCTGATCTCGGTTGTCTCTTAATTGCTGGAGACCATAAACTCTGTTACACTAAAACTGTGTGAAGGATTTGCACCCTCTAAAACTTCTCCCTCCAGTGCAAAACATAACAGAGAATCGGAATGTGGCAGCTTTATCAGATCTTACTTCTTCCCTATTTAGGCAAATTATTTGCTTCTGGCTCTGTTGAAAACTCCAAAATTTATATTAAGGTGTAAAAAATATCGGACTAAAAGGGTGAGGAAGTTGTGGCTGTTCAGCCTGGAGAAGAGAAGGCTCCGTGGAGACCTCAGAGCCCCTTCCAGAGGCTTAAAGGGGCTCCAGGAGAGCTGGAGAGGGGCTGGGAACAAGGGATGGAGGGACAGGGCACAGGGAATGGCTCCCACTGCCAGGGGACAGGGCTGGATGGGATCACAAATGGTTTCAGCTGAGCTGAAAAAGAGAAAAAAAATACTGCTGGTGGCAACTCTCATTTCCCTGGAAAAAAAAAAAATCCTGGCCCCCTGGCAGAGGAACAGTTTCTGCACAGAAAACATGACACTGTTTACAAAAAGCAGTGTCTAATATCCTTTTCCAGCTTGGAAAGAGGAGTTTATTTCAATACATCCTTTTTTAATTGCCATGAGCTGGACTTGTAAATACTGTAAGTGGTTGAGTAATAGTCCTCAGTGAGCGGAGCAGAGGAAGGGACAGGTTTTCCACTCTTGGAACCCTCTGCATTCCCTCAGCTCAGGCAGGGAGACAGCACGCAGCAGATACTGAGCACAAATAAAAGCCTCATAATTCAAAGATGATTTAAGCCCAGGAGATGCCCGTGGGTGTGATGCCAGTGCCCAGCACAGTGATCCAGCTGGGTGAGGAGTTTATTGGGGTTGGTTTGGGAGGTGGATCCAGGATGTTCTCACTAAAACATTTCTTCCTTTCCTCTGAAAAATGGGAGAGAAAGGGGGGGAGTTCCTGCTGAGAAATGGGGAGTTAAGGAGAAGGGAGGGGATCTCATTTTGTAGGATCTCCTTTGTCATGGACTTCTGCAGGGACTCAGGGGCTTTTGGGGCAGGACGGGGCAGAAGTGGGGCAGAGCACCGTGGGGTTCTCTCCAGAGCTGCTTCCCCAAGTGGGCTACACGCCTGAGTGCAGAGCTCTGTCCGAAAGCAGGAGCACTCAGCGCTGGAAACAATCCCCCGGTGCAGTCTGGAATCCCTCCTGAACAATCCTTCCCCCCGCTGGGCTGGCACCGAGGGGATTCTAGCAAAGCTCTGCGAGTTCAACCCGGCCCTTGCTGCTCCCGTGGCTGATGCTCAGGTGCCCCACGGGCGCTGCTGGAAATCCCCGATGCGAAGGGCGGGGAGGAGAAGGAGCCGCAGCGGCCAGGCGGGGTTTGGCGGGGCAGGAACTGAGCCGGGCAGTGCTCAGAGCCTGAGCCGGGCCGTGTCTCCTGCAGGGATGCTGGTGGTGATCGTGCTGCTGCTCATCGCCATCGCCGTGGTCGCGCTCTGGCCCACGGGTTAACCCCCAGCCCGCCGGGCCGGCCGCTCCGGGGAGCTCCGGGGAGGGCCCTGCTGCGTGCTGGGAGCGAGCTCCATCCTCGGGAACGAACTCCGCAGCTGGCAATGAACTCCACGGCGGCGGGCCGGAGCGGCGGCCGAGGAGCCCTGCGGGATCTGGAGGATTTCAGGGGGCAAAGAGGATTTCATCCCGCTCTTCCCACCTTCCTCTGGCACTCAGGCAGCTGCAGCTGTGGGATGGAGCCACCTCTCCTGCATCTGCACCTGGGGACACGCTGCTGCTGCTGCCCTGCCCACCTCCCTGAGCTCAGCCATCCCAGGGGCTCCGACACCGAAATCCAGGAGTGCTTTGGAGAACAGCGACGTTGCCCTGCTTCAGGATCCCTCCTGCGGAGAGAAAACACTTTCCCATGGCTTCCACGGGGTAGTCCTGGGGAATGACTGCACCTGGATTCTCACAGGATGGGGAGTGACAGCCCTGCAGGACCCCGTGGGCTGCCCGGGATCGCTGGAGACCCGGCCAGCCCTTGGGGGGGAGGTATTGGTGGGTTATGCATCTCCAGGGATAGTTATTGGTGGGTTATTGATCTCCAGGGATGGGAATTAAACAGCAGCAGGACTCAGCCCAGCCTGGGAGAGTGGAGAGCTTTGCCCTCGTGTGCTCCCAGGGCTCTGCCAGCCTGGCCTCGGGAGATGCACCAGAATTAATGTCCTCACTGAGCCCTGCCTCTTCCTTTGACAACTTCTCACCCTTCTACAGCTGAGAGGAAGGATTACCTATCTCAAAACTAATGAAAAAGAAGTATTAAATGTTTGCTTCTGGCCAAGAGAATAATTATTTTGTTACACATGCCAGTTTGATTTCAGGATTAATAGAGCAAGCAATAAATACTGATTAAAGCTGATCCATTTATATACAGTTTCTCTGCCTGGGGTTTTATTGTTTCCTACTATCTCGTGTTGACTGTGAACCATTTATCCAAGGCTGCCATATCCGAAGAGCTGGTCTGGAGAAGGAAATAAGCAATTTCTGCCAGACTTTGTGTGCATGATGACAGACCTGGGCAAGGGCTGGCCCTCACCTAGCCTGGCGTGTCTCCTTTCCCAGCTCTCACCTGGCTTGGGCACCCACTTCCCTCTGCCCTCGCAGCACATCCAGCGCTGCCCTGGGAGGTGGGGGCCTGGCTGTCCTGGCGCTCTGTCCCCTCCTGACTGGCACAAATCCCTCCTGCCCTTCTGGGCTGAGCTTCCCCAGACTGGTACTGGGCACTGCCCCTCTGCTGAGGCTTTGGTGGCTGCACCTTCAGGCTCTCCCCGCAGGGTGCAGGTGTTGGCTGGAGCTTGGGCCCCGGCTGCAGCTCTGAGGGGCAGAGCCATGAGCTCCCGAGTGCCCCGCGGGGCACGGAATGCACAGAACCCCAGAATGGTTTGGATGGGAAGGACTTTAAATCCCATCCCGTGAGCAGGGACACCTTCCAGTGGCCCAGGCTGATCCAAGCCCCGTCCAGTCCAGCTCTGAACATTCCCAGGGATCCACAGCTTCTCCTCTCCTCCTCTTGGGGGGGTGCTGTGTCCTGCAGCTGTCCCCTGGATCCAGAGAGCATTTCCCTGTCTTTGTGCTCCGGAGGAGGGCACTGGAGGGGAGAGAGGAGCTCGGTGAGAGAAAGGCCCAGAGCTCCAGCTGTGCCCCCTCCAGCTTCAGGCAGGGCTCTGTGCCCGTGCCCAGCCCGTGCTCACGCTCAGAGCTGGAGGAGACACCGGAGCTTCCATGGAAAAGCTGGAGAAAATCCCTGAAGCCTTTACAAGCCCAGGCCAGGCTGTGCCGGGTCAGTTTTCCTGGAGAGGTGCTTCACCTTGTGTCTGTCAGAGAGAGGAGGGGCGAACCGAGGGGGTTTGATGCCCTCTGCTTTTCACGAGGACACGGCAGGGGGTTGATGAGTTCATTGTTGATGGCAGATTAGAAACGGAGCTTTAAGCAGGGGCTGCTCCAGCTGGAAACAAGGAGAGGCTTTGGAAAGGAGTTCCAGGCCTGTGCATTCCTGCAGCACCGGGAACGCTCCTGGAGCTGCTCCTCGGCAGCAGCCTCCGAGCCCAGAGCAGGATTTCACTCTGGAGCAGCCCCGTGGATCTGCAGTGACAGCAAGAGAGCAACACGGGCTTTGTTCAGATGAGACCACAGGCCTGGGCTTCTAATTGAAACTGTCACTTCTGGGGGGAATTGGGCTTTGTTTGAATTCCCAGGACAGGCAGGAGGGTTCCGCAGGGACTCTGTTCTGACCCAGCCTTTCAGAGGCACTCTCTGACCCACCGGGTCCTCCCAACACATTTTTCCTGCGAGCTCCTGGCAAGGGTGGCAACAGCAGCGTTTGCTCCCTGTGCCGGGGAACAGAGAGGTTCTCAGCCTTGCCCTTTAGGGAATGTGTGGGTGAGGAGTTTTATTAAAAGGCAGTGGATGTGGCAGTGCTCTGCTGCGTGCAGGGAAGCTTTTCTGTCTCCCTGCCCCACTAAAGAAAAAGGAAGGTGAGAATACAAGAGATGCCGGGGTTTGGCTCTGAGCAGCAGCGGCGGAGGGGCCAACCTGGAGTGGCTTCTGCAAGCACAGATCTTCCTGGGATGTGCCCAGAGGCATTCCCTGCCATCTCCTCCGTCTCTCTCCTGAGCTCAGGAGCTCAGCTGCTTCCAGAGGTAGGTTCATCCAAAATCCCAGCGCTGGGGCAGGTCTGCTGTGTGCTCCTGGCCTTGGGAAAAGCCTCCACCTCCTGCTTGCCAGCAGGGATCACCTTGGGAGGCCGCTGGGCATTTTCACATCCCCTGATTCCTGGTGTGGCTCCTCTCCCGCTCTGCCTGGTGGGACCAGGCTGGGAAAACCACTCCAGGTCCAGCCCTGCGTGGGAAAAGCCTCATCCCCCTCTTTCCACCTTTGGACAAGGGGCCACCTGCAATCTGGGAAGCCCATTTGCCCCTCGGAGCACAGGGCTGGCGCTTGTGGCCCATTTGTCCCCCACAATAAAGATCTGAGATCTCCACCCCCGGGATGTTTTGGGATTCATAAATTCCCAGCACTGCTGAAGGCTCAGGTCAGCTGGGCTGACCCCCAGAACCCGGCAGCACCTTTTGCCTGGATTTTTGTCCCTTCAAGTGTTTTGCTGCCTCAGTTCCCCCCACCCCCAGTGCCACCAGCTGGGATGGAGCTGATGGAGCCCTGAGCCCTGCAGAGGCCGGGCAGGGAGGGCCAGCACTCCGAGGGGACACAAACGGGTCCAGAGCGGCCTTGGCAGCTTTCCTGACTCCAAACTTGGGCTGTCCCCACCGCGTCCCCCGGCTCTGGGCTCTGTCCCACTGCAGGGCACCGCTCCTGCCACCCAGCCAGGGTCACCTCACTGTCCCCAAGGCCACGTGGCACTCCCTGGGGGCTGGGATTGCCGCTCAGAAATAGCTGTGCCACCCCAGCCCTGCCAAGGGGACACTGGCAGACCCAGGGGGTGGAAGGGAACCCTCATTTCATCGCCCAGGTCCTTGTCCCGCAGGCTCACCGAGCAATGGGGTGGGAAAAAGCAGAAGTTCCTGGAGATTTTTACAGTTTACAAGAGTTTATTCAACTGGTTTCTGACTTTAGTTCTATCGAGGGGGTGCTGAACAGTTACAAGCTCCTTCGGGTCAATTACAGCCAATCTAACGAACAAACAAACAGAAGGGGACCAAAAAAAAAAAGGGGGAGGGGGGGAAAGAAACAACTTGGTAAAACAATAAGAAAATCCACAACTTTTTCACGTGTCATTAAATATATTCATATATAATAACCATAATATATTAGTATGCATTGTAAAGAAACATCGCCCAAAGCAGTCTGCCATGGTCATAACTAAACAACATTTACAGTTCAAGATATTAACAGAAATTTAAAAAAAAAAAATTTAAAAAATCAAAAAAAAAAAAAAACAACCCCAAAACGAACACAGGTTTGTGAGGGGACGAGGCAGGGGCTGGGAGGGGGCACGGACACGAGGGAACGAACAGAAACGAGACCAAGCGACGTCTGTGGGGTGCTACGGTCAGTGATGATTGTTTTGGCATTTCAGCTGCTCTCCGAAGCCTCTCTGAAGGCACCGCGGCCCCTGCCCGGCCCCCGGGGTCCCCACTGCTGTCCCCAGAGCCACAGGTGGGCTCTGGGCCGCTGGGAACGGGGCCGGTGGAGGGCAGCGTCCTGTCCCTGGGGTGTCCTGCTGGAGGTGCCAGAGCAGGGCTGGCGGGAAGAGCTGCCCCTCTGCCCCCTGCTCTGCCCTGCAGCAGCTCCAGTTGCACCAGTCCCAGCAGCAGCTCCTGCCCTCGGGGTTACTGGGAGCACGGATGGAGCCGGGGGGGTTCGCCTGGTCCGGCTGGGAAGCGCAAAACCCCAGCAGGGATGGAGGGACGGGGGGGACAGGGCTTGAGACTTCCCTCCCTCCCGTGCCAGCTCACTTCCCTCTGAGTGCCTGGAGGGCCTGGCCGTGCCATGAGGGGTGGGGGGGTCTTCTGCAGCCTCCAAGAGCAGTGGGAGCAGGGAAGGGGCTGGAGGGTGGCCCCGGGGGGGTTGGGGTGTCCAGGCTGGGCTGAGGAGGGCGGCTGTGCTTGACAAGGGTGGAAATGGGAGTGAGCATCAGGTGTCCGGGTGTTCTAGGGGCAGTTCCCAAGTCCCCACATCCCCTGGCCTTTCCTTCCCGCCCTCCATGTGGGGAACTGGGCTGGATTCTGTTACTTTTAGGCACCATTTGAAGGTTGGGGACATCCCAGCTCTCTGGGGATGTCCTGTCCCCAGCTTTGGGGTTCCCTGGTGGCTGCAGGAGAGCATCCAAGCCCTGCTTTGGGGCTTTAAGCCTCCATTTAGACACTTGAGGTCAGATTTTATCCTTCAGAACCCGGTGGCTTCACTTCCTTTGGCTGCAAAGCCGTTGGCTCTCCTTGAGCTCCGAGATAAGGAAAACCAAGTCCAATTTGGGGAAGGGGAGAAAGCAGGGACTTGGACGGGGGAGTTGCTTGATGTCCAGGGTGGGATTTTTCTCCTAACACCCAGATTAATTTTGGGGGCTTTGTGACAGGGGAGGCTGAGCAGAGCTGGGCCCTCTGGGTGGTGTCTCCAGCAGCCCTGGGAGCCTCCTCTTTGCACCTATTGACACGGCTGCCCCGCTTTATGGTGGTTTATGTCATTACATAAATATTGTCAATTGCTATAAAACAAGGCAAAACCGCTGGAAAATGTCATAAAAGAGATGTTTCCAAGTTTCCTAAAAGGAAAAATATCAGGGAGGTTTTGCTTTTCATAGCGACTAATGTTTGCTTCTCCTCCAGGTACCGTCCTGCCCTCCCTGCCTTCCTGCCCCAGCTGTTCCCGCTCGCCATGGAGGGGCTGGAATTGGAGATGCCCGTTCCCCGTGGGCTGGGAAGCAGGCGAGCAGCCTGGCGTGGGGCTGGCATCCCCAGAGCCAGCGCTGCCCGCAGGGCGCCCCAGGGGTGCGAGGCGAGGCAGCCTCCACCCGTGCTCAGTGCATCAGTGACGGGAAATTGGGAATTTCAGACTGGCTGTCTGCTCCCCCAGCAGCAGGAGGAGAGCTGCAGGTGGGTCACACCTTGCTCCTGGCTGAGAGCCCTTCCCTGGGCCAGTCCCTGCCCTGGGCGGGCTCTACCCCGGCCAAGCCTCAGAGCTCTGCACTGGCCCTGCCGCCCATGGGGCAGCCCCTGACACCCTCTGCTCCCACTGTGTCTCCAGCAGCTTTGACTGGGATGTCAGGGGCCGCAGAGGGAGCGAGGGCAGAGCTGCTGCGGGTTTGGGAGAGCTGCCGAGGCTGGGAGTGAAACCAGCGACCAGCCAGGACCTTGGTGTCACCTGCAGGGATTTTCTGCCACCTGAGGGCTCCTGGTGTGCTGAGGGCAGCAGAGGGGACGGAGCCCCCGGAGGAGGTTCAGGAGTGGCCACAGTGGAGATTCAGGAACTGAGACCGGCAGGATCTTCCAGGGCACTTTACGGGAACTGGATGCCAACTCATTTTTTGTCAGGTCTGGGTGTTTCCTTGGGAATCCTGGTTATTGACTCCTTGCCTGTAAATGGGTGGCTGGAGGGGGACACTGCACCCTTGTGGGCTCACACTCCCCCCACTGTGGTGGGGGCAGCATCCTCGGGGCCAGGGGCTGAGCACGGAGCCATTCCCAGAGCGATGCACAGCAGGAATTCACCCACCCACACTGTCCCCTCTTGGCTGTGCCTGAAGTGGACCCAGAGCACCATCACAGCTGGAGACCTCGGCCACCCCAAGCACCATCAGTGGGTGGTGGCCACGGCTGTCGGATACCAAAGCCCTCCAAGACCCCGTCCGCCGATCCTCGGATCTGTCCTCAGCAAAAGTCTCGGTTTAGTTTCCTCTACAAGAACTGTCTCGGTCTGCCTAAGTTGCAAATAGGAATTTTGGGGATGGGGAGTTAATTTCCAGCGGTGCTGTTGATTAGTTTCTTACAGGGTGGATATGCCCATGCCGTGCTTTGGAGGCAGCAGATGTTGGCAGCTGGAAGGCAGTTTGGTGTCTCTGAGTTCTTCAGCAATGGGGCAGGAGGGAGCTGGGGGGCCCCAGGTGCTGCACACCCACACCCCACTCATGGATTCTGTCTGTGTGTGCGATCGGGTTCTCTTGGATTTTCTTGGGCTTTCTTGGGTTTTCTTGAGTCCTATTGGGTTTTGTTGGATTTTCTTCAGTCCTGTTGGGTCCTGTTGGGTCCTGTTGGATTCTGTTGGGTCCTGTTGGGTCCTGTTGGGTTCTGTTGGGTTTTGTTGGGTCCTGTTGGGTTTTGTTTGGTTTGGTTGGATTCTGTTGGGTCCTGTTGGGTTTGGTTGGGTTTGGTTGGATCCTGTTGGGTTCTGTTGGGTTTTGCTTGGTTCTGTTGGGTTGTTTTTTTTCGGTCCTGTTGGGTTTGGTTGGGGTTTGTTGTATTACGTTGGGTTTTGTTTGATCCTGTTGGGTTCTGTTGGGTTTTGTTTGGTCCTGTTGGGTTCAGTTGGATCCTATTGGGTTCTGTTGGGTTTTGTTGGGTNCGCCCCAGCTCTACACAAAGCAGCATGCACAGTCAGTCTCTCCCTCTCCTCCTCCTTTAGGCTTTCTTACACTTCCCCTTCTTCTCCCGCTGCTGGAACTTCCGCAGCCGCCGGGCCCACGTGTCCCGCCACTGGATCACCAGGCTGGTTTTGTCCGCAATGATGCCGCTCTGGTCGGGAGAGTCCTCGTTGTTGCCCAGCAGCAAATACTTCTTCATGGGCTTGATTTTGGGGCACTTGCAGGCTATGTCCTTGGAGTGGATCCACAGGGTCTGGTCTCCGCGCCGGATCCGGTTGCTGCCTTGTTTGTAGACGGAGATGATGTTCACCGTGAACTTCCACCAGTCCGCGTTTTTTTCTGCTTTCAGGATGTGGATCTGGACAGCTGGAAAAAAAACAACGCACAGGCAAGAGAGGAAAAGGTGTTACTGTTTGGGCTGGTGAGGAAAAAAAACGAACTTTGAAAGCCTTACCTAATGGGCTGTGTGAGGAAGAGGGGTTTTGCAGCAGCCAAGGGTTGTGGATGCCCCAAAATGCTGTGCCCGGACCACCCCCAAGAACAGGAGCAGCCAGTGCTGCATCTGAGGGTCTCAGCAAAGCTGCTAAAACCACCACAGGCCAGGGAGATGCTCCCCAGCTCGGTCACTGAAACATCTCTGCAAGTGCTGAATGGCAGCACTGGGCTCCCAGGAAATCTCCCGGTGTCCTGGCAGAGGGCTGGGAGAGCGCCAGCTCCCACAACAGGACTGAGGTGGGAGGACAAGCGTGATCACCACAGGTGGTGGTGATGATGATGATGATGATGATGATGATGATGATGATGATGATGATGATGATGATGATGATGATGATGATGATGATGATGATGATGATGATGTTTTCCAAGCCCGTGGCTGATACTGTGTAACCTTCTCTGTAGCCAGGGACTGAGGAAATCTCAGCCCTTGCTCTTTCCTGGGACAGGCTAAAATTCCAGGCAATGCCTTCTGCAGGCAGGGCAGGCCCAGCCCCAGCTGTGGGATGAGGAATGCCCACCAGCAGAGGCAATCCCAGGTGAGGATGGCCTGGCTGGGAGGGCAGCCAGGGACGGGGCTCTGCACAGGCTGCAGCAGCACAGCCACAAGGAGCTGTTTTAGCCAAATCTTGGAGCTTCCCCCCACCCTTCCCTCCGCGCCCTGGGAGCTGTAAACCCCAGCCCGTTCACCTGCCTGTCTCAGCTGCCTGGCTGAGCCCCAGTGCGCCCAATTCCAGTTTGAATGAATCAACAAGGGAGAAGAAACTCCTTGGAACAGTCCAGTTTCCCCCCCGCAGCGAGTTGGTGGTGGAGGAGCATCCCCCTGTCCCCAAAACCAAGTGATTCCAGGCTCTGAGAGGAAGCAGAGCTCTGCAGCCCAGCTCTGCTTTTGAACATCTTGCAAAATATATGAGTGGGGTTTTTTTTCTTTTTTTTTTTTTTTTTTTTTTAAGCATGTCATGGAGGCCAGATGCTTTCATAAAAAAAAAAAAAAAAAAAAAAAAAAAAAGAAAAAAAAAGGGAAAAAAACCCAGCCCTAAGCTCTGACCGTGTATTTCCCTGTCTGGTGTGAAGGTAACAAAATGTGAAGAGTAGCCAATTTTTATTTTTTGGAAACAAATCTTTCCAAAAAAGCTTAAACCTTTGACCTGCCTAGGTCCACACTGACAAAATGGAGAAAATGAATGAAAAGGAACCGGAGAGAGGTGGTTACAGGAAACTCTGCTCTAAAGCACACAGTCTGTATTTTTTTTTTATGTCAAGGCCCCCGTCTCTTATTTTTTTCCCTTTTTATTAATGAAGTGGAAGGAGTGAAAGCTTTGAGGAAGGCTTGGCTGGCGCAGGCACAGCTGCCTGCCCTGGCAGCCAGATTTCTGCCCATAGCTTCACATCCAGGATGCTCAGTTCCTCCTGAGCTGTGTTTTGGAGCTCAGTTTAGGGGTCTCTGCCTGGGTATTCCAGTGGTGGGGTGGGACCAGCACCTCCAGCATCTCCCAGGGGACACAGGACATGCAGAGAGGCAGAAACAGGCCTGGATTAATTTTTGGAAGCACCTAAGCTGGCTCTCCTGAGGAGATCCCCAGGGATTTAGAGACTCCCTTCTCATGAAGGAGGTTTCAGTCCCTTCCTGATTTGGGGCTCTGGCTCAGCTGTGCTCCCCCAGTCCAAAGCTGGCCTTGGGGCTGGGTGTTGTCCTTCCCCTGCTCTCTCCTGGGACAAACCCTGGCTTTGTGCTGAACTGCTCTCACTTGGCTGATGCCCCTGTGCTCAGGACTGTTCCTGGCTCTGCATCCCTGGAAAAACATCCCTGGAAATCCCCTGGGCCAGCAGATGGAAGGAGATGATAGGGGAAGATGGTTCCTCGTGGGGATGGGGCTCCCCTTGCTGGGGTCCCCTGGGAGCAGGTGGTGCCCTGGAGCAGGCAACAAAATCAAAGGAGCTGCAGCTTCCACAGCTCCAGCTGGGGCTCGTGACACTGGATTCAGTGAGGGAGGGATCCAGCCCAGCTGGTGACACTGGATTCAGTGAGGAGGGGAGGGATCCAGCCCAGTTGGTGACACTGGATTCAGCGAGGAGGGGAC
>VWZN01022594.1:90087-103794 GCA_013396955.1 Regulus satrapa
CTGAGAGGGTCACCCAAACCTCCAACAGAACCGAGTGTGTCACCCAAACCTCCAACAGAACCGAGTGTGTGTCACCCAAACCTCCAACAGACCTGAGTGTCACCCAAACCTCCAACAGATCTCAGAGTGCCACCCAAACCTCCAACAGACCTGAGAGTGCCACCCAAGCCTCCAGCATCCCCCAGTGAGACTGGACAAGGCAGGGAGTAAAACCACACCAGGGCTGTCCTCGAGCAAAGCCCAGGTGCTGCTGCCACCAAAGCCTCCCAAGCCTCTTTCGAGGCACAGGGCTTTCCCTGCTCGGCTGGAAATGCGCTTTGAGGAGGATGCAAGTGACTCCCATTCTCCCAAGCCCCAGGGCCAACTTGGATCAGGACAGGTCCAAGTTTCCTGCACTCAAGCAGCTGATTTCTCCCCTTTCCAGAGCTCAGCCCTCAGGAGATTCTGGAGAAGCCAGATGAGAAAAGGCAGGGGTGCACATCCACATGGTGATGGTGCCTTATCTGCCAGCAGGAAATCCACCCACAGGAAAACTTCCCTTTATTACCTGGGGCTCAGCCTCCCTCCTGTCCTTAACAACCCCATAGAGAACCTGAGCAACCTCTTCTACACTTCCTTGGGAATGGACCCACATCAGAAACAATTCCAGGAGCAGGGAGGTGTTGAGGGAGTTTGGGATGTGCCTGCTCCAAGGCAGAGCTGTGGAAGGATTTTCATGGCCTTGAGTACCAGAAAGGATTCCAGTGTTCCCCCAGCCCTGTCCCAGGGCTGCACCACCCTCTGAAGTCTCCTGGCAATTATGGGGGGATTGGATCCAGGTGGTAGGAAACTGCTCATCCCCTCAGCAAAAAAAAAAAATTTAAAAAAAATTGTAATATTTAAAAGCCATGACACGCACAGTGAGAGTCACACGGTGTCATCCTAACCCAGAAGACACCGGGAACCGTCAGTGTCCTGCAGATGGTGGGAGAACCCCAAATCAGGGTGCACGGTGTCCTCATCCCGCTTTCCCGAGTGCCACACACGTCTCTGCTCCACCGGGCATCGCCACCCAGGGCCAAGGCCATTCCCCAAACTGCCCACAGCCCAGCCTGGCCCTGGGGACACCCGGGGACGCTCCTGCCCCGCATCCCTCGCCCAGGGGACACTCACCGTAGTCTTTCTTACAGTACTTCTTCATGTTGATCTTCAGCTTCCCCTTGGAGGCTTTGCAGTAGGAGTCACAATCTGCGCCGAGAGAGGGGGAGGGCGAGAAAAACATTAACAAAACAAATTAGCCTCAAAATGAAGAAAGCGCTGGGGGAAGGGGGGCACGGCTCAAAGCTGCAGCCTGCCATGAATAAGCAGCGTGCCTGTGATATCCATCTGCCAGGCCCCCCGATTGGGTCGGCGGAGGGGGCATTGAGAAGCCCTTCCTTTCTAAAGAAAGCTGCTCACAAAGGAGCCCATCCTCCCTCCGCCTCCCCGGGCCGGCTTCCCCGGCCGCCTCTGTCTTCCTGGGAGACCCCGGGGGCCTCCCTTATTGTGCCACCCAGAGCTTTTGAGAGCCACACAAATTCCCCCTGTTCTCCAGCTCCCAACTGGAGCCTGCCCGGAGCCCACAGAGGCCCCATTGTCACCCCTAACCCGGGCCGGTGTCAGCCTTTGGCATTCATTGCCGAGAGATTGGGGCTGGGGTCACCCCGCCACAATGCGGGTCAGAGAGGAAATTAGCAGCCCATGAAGCATTAGCAAAGCCTTTTGGTGTCCACTCTACTGAAGTGTGCAAATAAAATACCCCAGTGGGAGCATTTCATCCCTAATGGGCCCCCACTGCTGGGACACGCCGGCCTGGCCCGGGCGGCCGGCGGGAGCCTGGCACGGCCGCTGGCACTGCCACCACGCTGGCCACGGGCCACGGGCACGGCCTGGAGCCTGCAGGGGACACCCAGCCCTGCCCTGGCAGCTGCTGGCCCTGCGCTGGGTGGGCAGAGCCCTCTGGCCATGGCCGGGAGCGTCCCCATGGCACCACGGCCGTGCCAGGGTGGCTGCAGAGGCCTCCCCATGGCCGTGGGAGCGGGGTGAGCTCCACACACCCACAGGTGCCAGGGAGCCCCCAGCAGCACAGAGCCCCTCATCCAGGGAGGAAGGGCACGTCCTTCTGAGCACCGGGACAGCCCTGGGAGAGCTCTGCCAGCCCCGTCCCTCCCCAGCCGCTGCTGCAGCTCAGGTGTGGGACGGGCCGGAGGGCCCAGCAGGGTGGGGACGATGGGAATGCCAGCCCTGACCCAGTGCCCAGCAGGGTGGGGACGGTGGGAATGCTGCTGCCATCCATAGCCAGCTCACACTGGGTGCCAAGACCACGAGGAACCCCCTCAGCACCAACCCCTGTGGCCCATGCGTGCCCCAGCCCCTCTCAACGTGGCCATGCAGAGTCCCCATCCCGGCCCCACGGCTCCCCGCTGCTCCCACTCCTCAGGGGAGACCCTCAGGAAAACCTGGCTTCCTGCTCTTCCAGCATGACCCATCTTCCTCCTGCACGAGCCCCAGCTGAGGTCCGTGCCCAGCTACAACCCAGCCAAGGCCCCTCCAAGCCCTGCTGACTGAGGGCTTCCAGCCACTGATGACTCCCGTTTGTTTTTCTCATCTAACATTTCTGAACATCAAGTAAAACTTGAAATGCACCGAGAAGGGAGTGGATATTCCATCAGAGCTGTAGCTGAGGGGATGGAGATACGCTAGCGAGGCGCAGCCATGCCCACGTGGCACGATGCCACCGTGCAGTGGGACGTGGCTGCCTGGTGTCACTGAGCTCAGAGAACAGAAACGTCCCAAATCCCGTGCACTGGTAAGATGTTCCTGGCCATAAATATTGAAGGAAAAGTCTCTAAGGGAACTGAGTGTCTGTGCAGTGACCTAAAAGCCTAGAGAAGCTTCCCCTGAGCTTTTTGGGGAAGCAGAGAATGCCAAGGGACAGACAGGCCATCAGCTGCTCTGGCAGGCTGCTGGCACCACTCTGCTCAGCCCAGGCTGCTGATGTCCTCAGGACACCAGTGTGGCTCTGATAAAGCTGCTGATGGTTCTCCCTGGCACAGAAATCCTGGAGCTCTGGATGCTCACGGCTGCTCTCACCCCCCAGCCCCAGGGGAGAAGAGGTGACACAAGGACAGGTGGACAGTGAACAGCAGAGCAGGGACACGCCCGGAAGCTCTGGCTGCACATCCCTCCTGCCCTGGCCAAATCCAGGACACGCTGGCCAGCAGCTGGCCCCGAGCAGCAGGGGTGGGCAGCAGCTCCCACTTCACGTTCATGGCTCAGCCCCACAGGGGATCCCGGCAGCCAGAGCACACCTGCAGCAGATCCTCCTGCAGCCCCCTGCCGCTGGGATCCGGCCCAAGAAACGGCAATCAGAGACACCATTGCTCTGGACTCCAGTCCAGAACCCCCACAAGAGTAACCCCGAGTCACCTCAGCAACCTCTCCCCACAGAAACATCCCTGGCCGCAGCTGAGCTCCCACCCCTGCGCACTGCCAGGGTAATTCCGTTCTAGCTGAGCTTACAGACCCGCTGGGAATCCGTCCCGGGGCTGCTGGCCAGCCAGGCAGGCTGTGGGGTGATGGGGCAGCACCCCCTGCCCACAGCACCCGCGGCCTCTGCTTCTCCCAGGGTGACAACCTGGGGCTCAATACACCCAGTCCAGCCACGGCTGACCCTGCTTTGCCTAAACACAGCCCTGCCCTGCTCCCCGGCCCCAGGGGCTGTGCCAGAGCCTCAGCTGGTTTGAATCGAACTGGCTGCTGTAAATCCCTGGGAATCACCAGATGCCAGTGCTGGTTTCCGTGGGTGGGGGATTTGCTCTGGTTCATTTCCTTTGTCTCCCTCGTGGAGGGCTCTTCTGCCTCCTGGGTGACTTGGAGGTCCTCTGGGGCCTCTTTGGGAGGGCAGATGGGATTTCTCTGAGGCAGGCATTGAGCTCTGCGTGCGGGGTGTGCTGCGAGGCCCCTCTGCCTTTGGGCAGTGCACGGAGGGGATGCTGCAGGGTGCTGTGCCAGTGCTGCCGGGGACAGAGCCTGCTCTCCTCTCCAAGTGACTCTCCAGCAATCCAGGCTCTGGGGAACCTTTGCTGAGCTGCTGTTCCTCACTGCAAAGGAATGATCCTACTGATCCCTTCTTCCCACTGATCAGCCCGTGGGAAGGGGAGGAGAGTGTGGATGCGGAGCTCAGTGACTCGTGGGTGTGCACAGGAGACACAAATGACGTGGGACTCTTGCAGAATTTGTCCCCAGATGTTGATGTGACAGGCTTGTGCTGCCTGGCTGTGCCAGAGGCTCCTTGTCCTGCAGGTGCTTCTCGTCCCTCTCGGTGGGGCTGCAGAGGATCAGGGATAACTTGCCCATGGCAGGTGATGCCAGAGCCCGGCCACAAACCAGGCTGGGAATTAGCAGGGCTGCCTGAGGGACGCCCTTTTGCATGCGGGGTCAGTGTCCAGCTCCTGTCCTGCAGGAGAGATGGGGCACCAGGACGGGCTTGGCCCCGTTCCCTGCCCCGCTGTGCCGACAGTGCTCACGGGCAGAGCAAGGCTTGGCGCTCACCCTGCTGGGTCCTGCCTGTCCCCCGGCCCTGGCTGGGCTCAGCTGCCCTCAGCAGACCAGGGACCTCCCTGGAGCCCCTCTCAGCCCAACCCAGCCACCCTGGTTACAGCCCCTGGCACAGGAAAAACCCGCGGTGACATCCAAGCCCCCTGCTCCTCCTGGCCCTTCCCTCCCCGACTTCGCTCAGCTGCACAAATATTCCAGAGCAAATCCCTGCTTCAGAGCCACGAGCCCAAGGCACAGCCAGCCCTGAGTGGGTTTTCAGTCAACCCTGCAGGGACATCCTGCTGCTCCCAGAGCTCTGGGCCGGGGGAAAGCACCAATTCCTCGGTTCCTGGGTGACCAGAGCGGGCCGGGCTCGGGAAGAGCCGCTGGAGCTGCTGCTCCGCGGGGCGAGCAGGTGGCGGGCGCCTGGTTCGTGTCGCTCGCAGCTCCGTAAAACGTGTCAGCACAGCCTTCAGCAGCTTTGCAGCTCAGCCCATCCCCTTGATAGAACTAATTCTCTGGCTGGGCAGAGACTTTTCACAGCTAAACACCTTCTTTGTTTTGTTTAATTTCTTTTTTTTGTTTTTTCTTTTTTTTTTCCCTCCCCAGAAAGTTGGCTCTTTCCTGTTTAAACATCTTGGGTTTGGGGGGTTGTCTGGGGTTGCTGCGACGAGGCTGAGAGCTGCGGGGTGCTGAGTGGCCATCCCGCGGTTTGTTAATGGATCCTGCTCTTCCCGGAGTGCTGCTGATCCCAGGGCTGGGCAGGAAGGAGGTGCTGGCAGCAGAGCGGCGGCTGCTGAGTGTTGTTGCAGGGAAGACCCTGCACCAGGCGCCTCTTGCTGCGCTTGCAGTTCCAAAATCAGCTTTGAGCCGCTGCGAAAGCCACATGTCGGGAACGGAAATTAAAGGCCCCTTGATTCTGACATGATAGAGCGATTAAAGCCACATTTCTTGGCCTGGGTACCTAACTGGAAATGCAGATATAAGGCTTAGATCCCCAAGGGGATTCAGATTTCTAATCCAAATTTATGCAGCTAAATTCCTATTGATTTCCCCCAGGTAAGGCCCTAAATGCCTTTGTGGGCTGCGGTCCAAAGTGGAGGTGGTGTGGCTTAGGAGGGGAGCCCCAGCCCTGAGAGCCTGACCCCATTCCTCGGGGGCCAGGGGCATTTTCCTGCCCTCCCTCCCAGGGGGTTGTGCTCTCTGGGGGCTCTGCGGGTGGGGGTCTGGGTGTCCCCATCTCCTCTTGTCACTGGCGGAGGATGTGCAACCAGTCTGAGCCGCTAAATGAAGGTGCAGCTCCAAATATCAAGTCCTAAATCCTTGATCCCTTTACTAGAGAGAGCAGGACTGAGAAAATGGGAGCAGGATGTGCCTGGGGTGCCAGACACCCCCAGAGTGGGTCAGGGCAGATCCGTGGGGCTGGTTTAATTTGCTGCAGTGCGAGGAGAGGCTGGTGGTGAGCAGATTCCAGATTCCTGCCCTTTTCTCTCCCTCGCTGGTGTTACTGGTCAGAAATCCTCTGTGCCCCTCGTGGTGGGGACACGGCTGCTTCCAGTCCCCACTGGCTCTGGGCAAATCTCAGCTAAACTTCTCCACAGGCGCCCCTAAATCTGCCCATTGCTGCAACTCCTGGCTTTCCAGCAGCCCCTGCAGCGGGAGGGTCTGTCCCCCCTCAGGGATGGGATTCTATTTCAGTGCTGTAGAGCCCCCACGAGTGCCCCCAGGAGAGGAAGGCGTATTTCTGTGTATTTTTTGAAGACCTGGGTGATCTCTCCCTTCACCAGGAGTTGGGGAATCCTAGCTCTCAGCTGTGTCTGTGCCCAGACCCCCCCCCTGCTCTCAACCACAGCCTGGGCTGGCTCCCTGAGCCCATCCAACAACCACAGAACTCTTGCAGGTGCTTCCAAGAACTGCTGCAGTCCTGTGGGACGGGCAGGGCATTGTGTACAGCTGCTCCACGGCTCTGCAGAGCTTCCTGCTGCCCATCCCCACATGACTGAGAGCTCCTCCAGACTCCTCAGACTCTGGGAAGAAATTTCCAGCCCTTTTTACAGGCAGCAATCCCAGGTTGTGGCTGGGACCCGGAGGAGAAGTTCAAGGAGCAAAAGGGGAGTGAACGGGGGGCTGCCCTTGGGGAGGGCAGGGGCAGCAGCGCCGTGTGTCTGCTCTGGGGCTGAGCGGGCCCAGAGCTGGGTGCTCAGTATGTTCTCCCACGTGAAAACCTTTCTGTGAGCTACCCCAGAGCATCCCAAAGGAGCTGGAGCCACCTTCCCAAGGCACACGGGATAAAATGCAATCCAGCACTGGGAGGGGAGAGGATGGGCCTGGATTTCCCCAGGTGACCGTAAACTCCTGGCTCACTTCCCACAGCACTGAAGCTGCCCCTTGCTTCCATCCCAAAGAATTCTTTTACCATCTCCTCCATCATTCCCAGGGAGCGACCGCTGGAGTCGTTTGGAGAGCTCCAGCTCTGCCCGCTCCCAGCTGCTGGCTCTGCCCTGCTGAGCACACGTCCCGAGGGAGGGCATGCTCTGGAGGAGCCCTCTCCTTTCCCGGGGAATCGGATGGGATCAGCCCTGTGGGACGAGCGCAGGGAGTGCAGCGGCCGCCTCACAGAGCACACAGTGACTGCGAGGGATCACGGCTGTAATTTAATTTGTGCGGGACTCCACTGGGACTCTTTGTCTCGGAGCTGGCCGTTTTAATGTAAAGAAGCTTTCATAAAATAGCAAAGCCGAGGCAGAGGATCCTTCCCAGGTTATTCATCTCAGCCTCGGCATCCCTTGTCCTGTGCTTTGCTGCGCCCTTTTCTGGCCACTGAGTGGAGAGGGGTCTGTTATCACTAAACTGGGTCTGTTATCACTAATTGGCTCTTCTCCTCTCACCTGGCCGTGACCCAGATGTCCTGCACGATGCCCTTTGCAATTATCATGTGCAAATTAGTGCTCTTCATCCCTGGCCAGCTGCAGGACAGCTGGTGTCCCCAGCAGGGTGGCCTTGGCCATTCCTCCAGCATGGCCCGGAGCTGGGAGAGGGTGACTGGGATGAGCTGTGCCTGCTGTGCTGTCCAGAGGATGGTCCCAGGTCTGGAGCACAGGGATTCCAGGGGCCTGGGTCTGTCTCCAGGGGGGCTGTGCCCAGCCTTGGCGCACAGCAAGCCCCTGGCACTGGCTTGTGTTCACCCCAGCTGGGAGCAGCCCTCCCCAGGAGCTGGCGGGGGTTTGTCCCTGCAGCTGAGCCGGGTCTGTCACCGGGCAGAGGCTCCTGCCGAACATCCCGGCACCTCCTGCTCTCCAAAGCGGGCTGAGGAGCCCTTGGCACCAGCACAGCAGCGCGGGGGGCACCGGGGCCAGCCCTGCCCTGCGCCGGGCACAGCCACCGGGGCACTGAGCCAAAATCAGAGTGGCAGGGCGGGGAGAGCGCCAGCAGCAGCTTCCTCTCTTATTTCCCCGTGTGTTTCGGTGCTCTGCGGACCCAAACCTTCCCACCGCGGCCCCCGGCAGACACGGGAAGCCTTTCCCTTGGGAGCAGCTGGCAGGAGCAGCCCGAGCCCGGCCTGAGGAGCTCCGGGAGCTGCTGCGGGAGAGGATCCCGGGCTGCCGGGCAGGGATCCCCGCGGATGACGGCCATTAACCTCTCCCTTGGAACAAGGAGGTGCAAATGAGCCCACAGTAGCCTCCTTTCTTCTGGCTGAGCAAGATTGATTGAAAAACAAATTGGCGCAAATAAAGCATGTAATTAGATTAAAGCCTCTCGCCCGGAGCGGCTGGAAAGCGGCAGCGAGGCATTCCCGGGAGCCCCTTCCCACCTCCGCAGCTCCAGGATGTGACCGGGCTGTCCTCGCCGCATCCCGGGAATGCCCTTGGCTGGCCCCTCGCTCTGCAGCCCCGGCCGGGGCCAGCAGCACCCCGGGACCCTTGGCTCCATCCCCGGGAGCCTTGGCTCCATCCCCGGGAGCCTTGCTCAGGGTCAGGGGGAACCAGCCTCGCTGCGCTCCCTGCCCCGGAGCTGCCCGGGACGGGCCTGGAGGGATTTTCGGTGTCTCAGCACAGCAGCATCCCGATCTTCCCGGCTCGAAAGGGAGCGGGAGGCAGCGGTGTCCCGGGTGGGGACAGTCCGGCTGTGCCAGACGCCCACTGGAAACGCTGCGCTGGGAAACACCTCTCCGGAAAACCCCACACGGAGTTCGAGAGCTCCTGCACAGCACCTCTGCCCCCTCCTCAGCCCTCTCCCGGCTGCTCATTCCTATCCCTTCCCCCAGGATTTATCCCGGTGCTGAGCCCCAGGACGCGTTGGGGACATGGGGTACAGACCCAAGAGCTGCTGCCAGCACCGGGAAATCCGTTCCTAGGAAAACATCTGTCCTCGGGAGCCGAGCACTCCATAAATTCCTGCCTGACTGCAGCTCCCGGCCTAGGGGAAAATCAGAGTTTTCTGTTCGGGAAGAGGTGCAGAAACAGGGAGCTGGTGCTGGGGACAAGAGCTTTGTATCTCCAGGAGGAATCAGCCCCTGGAAATGGCCCAGGATGGGGAGAGGGAGCTTACCAGTCCTGACTCTGAAGCTCAAGGCTTGGCTCTGCTGGGGTGTGGGGATGAAGGGTTGCAGGGATGAAAGAATATGGGAATAGAAGGATGGAGGGATCTGGGGGGGAGGCAATCAGCTGCAGGGATGTGGGGAGGGAGGAATGGAGGGATGTGGGAATAAAGGGTTGCAGGAATTTAGGGACATGGAGATGAAAGAATAAGGGAGGTTTGGGGGTGGAGGGAATCGGGTGCAGGGATGTGGTTTGGAGGAATGCAGGGATTTGGGGGTGGAGGGATGCAGGGATGGAGCAATGAGGGGATGAGGGCTGCAGGAAGCCTTGCACCAGGGTGATAAGAGCACAGTGTCCTTGTGCATGAAGCTTATCTGCATTTCAGCAGTTCTGGGAGGGTTGTTTTAGGGTTTTTCTGTCAGACTTTCTGGGCTATTTCGAAGTGAGCAGGAGCTCCCTCTCTGGAAGCCCCTCTCCCTATTGTGCTCCCAGCCATTCACTGGGGATCACCATGAGAAACCTTTCAGGGAGAGCTGGATGCTGCTGATCAATCAATCAATCAATCAATCACACAGCCGATCCATCACCTCGCTTTCAGCTGGGACAAGGCAGAGAAAGCCCAGGCAGGGCGGAATGGATTCTTCCCTTGGGTGGGTACAAAGCTGGGGACTCCCGGGCTGAGCCCAGATTTACCCCAGGGTGAATGAACTGAGATTTCCCCTCCCTGTGCGCTGCAGGGAGCTGGGCAGTGCTTCATTCCCGGGCTCTCCCGAGGGCTGACACTTCCCACAGCCAAGGGGATTTTGTCCCTGTTCCCCTGTGCCCAGCGAGGTCCCCCTGGGGTGACGCAGGTGCTGAGGGCAGCACACCCCAGGGTCCCCTTTTCCCCTTTTCCCTCCTTGTCTGTCCGTGGGCTGCGAGCCTGTGGCCACCCCCTGAAATCTGCATTTTGTCCTTCTGCTGAGGGCAGAGAGCCCATTCCTGCTGCTCACCCTGGGATGGTCCCAGGAGAGGCAGAGTTCACCTGGGAGCAGAGAATGGCTCTGCATCACCTCGGTCTAGGCACAGGCAGACAAAAACCAAAGCTCTTGACTTTCAGACAAAGGAAAACCAACCCTTTCATAGGATAGGAACACTCTGGCTACCTGAAAATGGTGCTGTAACAGGAATTCCAGCTCATCAGGGAGGGCAGTTTTTCCCATTCCCGGTTCCTGGGGGAGGATTCAGGATGAAATTTGGATACCACAGCATGCAGCCAGCTCTGCACTGGGTCTCCTGTGCCCTCTGGGAAAGCTGCAACCTGCAGCCAAACCTGCTCTGGGCTGTGCACCCTGGGGAGCCCAGGGATCCCTCAGAGCTGGCTTCTCCCTTTCCTGCATTTACTGAGTCTGAGCCAGAGTCTTCCTCACCAGCCAGGAACAAAAGGGCCCAAAATTACATTTGGAAGGGCCAGATCTGGTTTTGAAATTGCAGAGGCTGATTTCCATGGGAAAGCCATGGGGAGCTGCATCAATCCAATCACCTGGTTTTTATTTAAGCCCCCTGGCTGAAATCATCCACCTCAGATAATCATTCCCCCAAAAATCTGGATTTGATTCAGATAAGACAAGGACTGACTGGCAGGTTTGTAAACCTTCACCCGCTCGCTGCTATTTTTGTTTGCCCTTTCACTGTGGTCTCTTCTGTCTGAGAGGGACCACAAAAGGAGCAGAAAAGCTCCTCTTGCCTGGCAGCAAAAATGAGGAGCAGCCCCTCCTCATCCTCCGCTCTCCTGCCATGGAGACCGTGGATGCATTTCATCTAAACAATCCAGTTCTGGCCTCTTTTCCCAAACTGATTGGGACCCCTGAGAGCAAAGCAGAGCCAGGCAGGACCCCCCACGCCAGAGCTGACATCGTCCCACCCCTCATTCCAAGGCCAGCAGTGGCCCGTGGTCCCCTGCAGTGGTTCAGGTTGGCCCTCAGCTCTTGGCCACTTTCTGTCCCCCGTGGCCACGAGCTCAGGAAATGGAGCAGCGCCTCTCCCACAACTGGCTGCACTCAAACTCTCTCCCACTAATTGCTTTTTCCATCTTGTTCCCAACCCCTTTTCCTCCCATAGCATGGGAGCTCTGGCTCGCAGACGCTGATTTAGGGGTTTGTCAAAGGCCCCACAGATTTCAGCAGGGAGGAGCTGAGAGATGCTGAGGCACAGCACTGCTGGATGCTCCCTGTTGGGGAGAAGGGATGAAATATGGAGGGTCCGAGCTCCCTGGACAAAGCAGTGCTTAAACACTCCAATAAAATCCCAGTGAGAAGAATTATGATGGGATTCTGGGATTGTGGGATTGCTCAGCTTGGCTCAGCCTTCACTGGGAGGTGGCACAGGAGGCTCCTGGGGGATGCCCAGTGCCTGGTCACCCCTCTGGGCGGGGAACGGGGACATCTGGCTCTCCAGGAACACAGGGATGCACAAGGCACTGTGCAGGCATTTCCCATCACTCCCAGACCGTGGGTAACCTGCTCCCAGCCTCCAGCCAGGCTCCTCAGCCAAGGAAGGGCTCTAACCCTGCTGGGATGTTCTCGGTGGTCAATCCAAGGTTCACAGGGAACAATTCAAGGTGACACCCGTCACTTTCAGTACAAACTCCTTCATTTATGAACCCTCCTGCACCTCTGAGACAAAAGTAAACAGCTTTTACACCTCGTGTCCTTCCCAGCTAGGGCCCAAATAGCCCAGGAACCTGCAGGCAGCCTTTCCTGGGACGCTCTGGCTCCTGCTGGCATCTCCTGGTCAGAGCCATGCAACACGAGGGTGCTGGGAGCAGAGGACACGGGGTGACATGGAGGGACAGCTGGGATCCAGCACCGGGTAACCCCCTGTGCTCCCAGATCCCTGTGCTCCCTCCCTGCCCCCGAGGAACACCCCCATCTCCCAGGATGCCTTCCAACACCTTTGGGCATCAAAGGGAACGGCTCGTCCCGGTGCAAAGGGCAGGATTTATGTCTTTGGTGCGGTTTGTCCCGAGGGAAATGATGGCTGAGAGGATGCTGAGCACAGAGAGAAGGGAACAGAACGTACCTGCGGGCTCCTCGGCGCTGCTGGCGGCCGTGGTGGGTGGAGCGGCCGGGATCTCTGCGGGACAGCCGGGGCCGCACGGGAGCAGAGAGGAGGGAGACAAAAGGAGCCGCGGTTATTCCAAACCCCACCGAGCCTGGTCCCTGCTCTCGCTGCAGCCTCCCTGCCCAGCCGCGTCTGCCAGCAAGGAGCATCCCCAGCTAGGACCCCAAACCAGCACACCGGGAAATGGGGACCCAGGCGTCCCTTGAGGGGGTTTTTGACAAAAAGTGCTGGCTTTTGGCCACGTGCTGCACTGTGGCCAGCCTCTGGGGGCTGCCTGGCCCTGGGTGTCCTCTCCAGCTGCGCCGGCCAGGCTGGAGGCAGAGCTGGCGCTCCCCTGAGAGAGGCAGGGTGCAGGTACAGCCCTGCCAGGTGCAGGGAGAGCCTCCCGCATTTCAAGGAAACACAAACACATCTGGTGCCGATTTCCTGCCCCCTGGCTCTGATTTGGGGCCATCCTCGCAGAGCTGAGACCACAGCGTGCTCGGGATATTCATTGCCAGGCCTGGCTGTGCCTGTTGAGAGGAGGGACTGTGGATGGAGGGAGCTGTAGAGTCCCAGCTTTGCAGGGATGCTCCCCTTGGATGTCCTTCCCGCATTTGGGGCACGCTGCTGGCATTCTGCACATTCCTGGGAATGCTGGAGGGGGAAACACCCCGCCCGTCCAGTTTGAAAGTGGAATTGAGGCATGAGCTGGGAGTGGGCATCTGCCTCCTTCTGCTTGTGCTCTCGGAAAAATGCTCAGCCTGCAAGGCTGTCAGCTGGGGAGGGACAGCAGCTCATCGGGGTGCAGCCCCATCGGCATCGGGCTGTTTTTGGGGTGACTCGCCTTGGTGCAGTTAAACACAGCCCCAGACAGAGTGCACTGAGAGCTGGCAGAGCCATCCCAAAGGCGGGGCTGGGGCGCTCACGCCTGGCCTCACACAGCCCCCACGAGGGTCTCACTCCTCCACCCAAGGTGTTCTTTTCGTGGCTCCGAGGCTCTGGGAATTGCTCTGCAATTACGAGCAGTGGTAAATCAGAGAGTGACTGTGCCCAGCCCCAAGCCCTGGATGGGCCATGTTGAAATCCTGGGTCTGTCTTTATTTAGTGCCATGAATCCTGGGGGAGCTGATGCAAGGGGCATTTTGCTCTGTGATTTTCTCTGGCCCTGGGGAATGATTAATGATAAACCTTTGTGCACACTTGCTGCAGAGCAGACTGGAGCCACGGCTGGAGGATTTGGGGACAAGAAGCATCTGCTTTGGGCTCTCGCTGTCCCATTGCGACACGGGGAAAAATGAATCTGAAGTGAGCCCAAACCACCCTGGAATGTATGTTTGCTTCAGCAGGAGAAGGTGGAGAAAGGGTCTCTGGCCCAGAATTTGGCAATGGCCGTGCTGGGAGGGGGGGAACAGTGCAGGAGCAGACTGTGGGCTCCCAACAAAGGATTGATTCTTTCAACCTTCACTCTTTTCCTTGGGCTTATTTCTCCTTTTAGCAACAGGGAATCACCCTTAGGGGAGCAGTTCCT
>VWZN01022975.1:0-15297 GCA_013396955.1 Regulus satrapa
TAACTGAGACCAGCACAAATGCTTATGAGCAGCACAGTGAGGGTATCACCTATGCATCGATTATCTTTGAAAATCACATTCTATTGGAGTGTCTATAAATTAATTGAAGTTTAGGGAGTCAGATTTGAAGATTCAATGCATGCAGAGCAGATGGACAACCTTCCCTGTATGAGATGCAAATAAACAAAGAAAATATAATAGAATGAATTGAAATGGATATTTAGTAAAACCTGATGACATTCCATCCATACATATTAGTGTGTTTGTCATAGACTAAAGGAAAAAAACCAAAAGCTTTGTTAAAAGTGTTACAAGTACATAAGGTCATGATCAATTTTTTATGGAGCTCAAGCAGGACAGGACTGTTACTTCATTATTTATCACTTTACCCTGCATTTGAATTCTAGCAACACACACAGAATGATAGAGGTACTCAGGAACTGATCTGCGAGGTTAGAGAAAAGATTCTGCTTCCATGATAATTTTTTAAATTTTTAAATCAACAAGGTTCTGCTTGCCCTACTACCTGTTGTCCTAGGTATTTTGCTTAGATATTATTATAGATTATTATTCTAGAGTCTAAATATTAGTCTAGAGTAAAATTACAAAATGATTCACAAATTTGATCAGTGACTCTGCATATGCTGCCACTTAATCATGTTTGAAAGCATGTTCAGTTTTTCGCAGTTCAACTTGAGCTTTGTGTTGATTCTCACCTCCTTTCTTTCCCCTGTTTTCTGAAGAAGTGGTTTCATGGAATTACTTGATGACAGTTTTCCTTTTTAAAGGTCTACCTGGTCTTGATCTACAATCTTAGGTATTCTGACGTTCTGTCATGAGAGCTCGGACAAAATTCCAGTCACTGTTTATCAGTGGCATAACTCTGTAGTGTCAGATCTGAATTAATCCCTTTAATGAAATATTCTTTAGGAGCTGGTAAATGGCTGTCCTTGTAAACTGAAGTCTGGGTGTCCTTCTAACCTCAAGAATCTCAGAATAACTCAAATTCTTGAAAGACAGAGAGAAATCTTTTTCCAGAGAAGAGATGGTCAAGAACAACTGACCTACAAATAAGAAGAGAAACAGCTTCAGGAATTTCAAGAGTCTAAGGGGATCTTCAACAGTTCAGAAATTAAAAAGGTAAGGAAAAACAGTATTCCTTAGAGTTCTTCCCTTCTGAGCTACAATGAGCAGCAGATAGAAAGAATGCTGAGAGACATGCAAAATTAGGCAGCTGCCCATTAAAAGAGCTGCATGTACATACCAGAGCAGGCATTCCTCTCCTGGCAAAGGGTTGGAGAGAAATAACAGTTGCCTCTCTCCTGTTGAGAGGCAGCAGTGAAAATGCATGGAAAATGACAGCAGTAAAGAGCTTTACATTTGCTAAATGTACACCTGGAAAAAGAATGCAACACAGTTATTTTGTTGGCCATCTGCTTTTGGATAAATAAAAATAGTTAATTAGAAACCATTATTAGATAATTGTTTGAAAATGCTATCTCAAGTAATATTCTGGCTCCTCTAAGTTTGATAAAAACAGACATTCTTAGGGGAAAATGTCATATATCTTTCCAGAGTAGGAGTCCAGGGATTCTTTTGTCTTCAGAGCTTCTAAATCACTGTAGTCTGTCAATATAAAGCTAAATTACTTTTTTTGTTTTTAATTTTTTTTTTTTTTTAATGGTATCATTTGACTATTCTGTGAACAAGTAGGTTTGGCTAGTAAACAAAATGCGAATAATCAGTATTATTTATTGATATGAACATGCAGTGGATTTTCTATGGTACAAGCCTTATTAGTAGACTGGCAGACCTCTTTGCAGTACGGTGCTAACTTAAGTTAAAAAATAAGGCCAAGAGTGTAGAGTCAGTAGAGTGCATGGGTCACTAAAGAATAAGGGAAAATTACAATATCTCCTATTCAGAAATGAAAATATTTGATATGTTAATATAAGTTGGGGATGTTTGATATGGTAACATAAGTTAGGGATATCCATAAAAAGTGTAGTTATTGTAGTCCGAGTTTTGAAAAAGTTCAGTAATAGTTTCTGTTATTAATGTAACACAATGGATGCATTTTCTCCTTGTAAGAATGGCACAGAACCTCTGTAGGGCTCTAATTGTCAATTTGAAAGTAAAAAGAGAATAAGTAAGGGCAGAGGATTGCTTACATACCACCATTTCCTGTCTTCCCCTCAAATATGACCAGGAGGTATAGACACATAGTGTAGAGAAAAGTGATATGTGAGAAGCTTTCTTTTGGAGACACTAGTTCCTCGATTGCAGTTTGCCACTGCATGTGTTCTTCATAGTTATTAACACCATCTCCACCATCTTTAATGGTTAGGAAAGTGAAGCTAAGATGAGAATTAAGTAACAAAAGTCTGTCTAATCTGTTTGTTATTGCTGCCTTTGAAAATGCTGTATATGTAATGTGGCAGACATGACTAGTGGTCAAAATTTTAATGGGAGCAGTAGGGAGTCCAAGGAGTCTGGAAGTGAATGGGAAAAGAGTACAGAATGGGATATCCCTGTCATTGTTTAGCATTATGGTAGAGCTTCTTGAACTGCTTTTTCTGTTTAGGTATGAAAGTTTTAAATTTTCTTCATGCTTTCTTCCAAGGGATTTAGTGCTTTTCATGCCCAGTTTTCTTGCTTGAAATCTTTCAGTCAATCCACATCTTATGTTTCCCAGTCATAAACTTCTCCAATGAATATAATGAAAGCTTTCTTACATTGTATTATCTCGTATTGTAAGAAAAACAGAGGTAATTAGGTTCCACCCTTTCCTTCTTTTTGTCCTGCCTCCTCCCAAGACTTCCCAATGCAGCAGGAGTGGATGTCTCATAATTCCATGTCTATGGTCAAATCAATGAAAAGTGGCTCACTAAATGTATATTTGCAGTTTGAATCATCTCTACCTCTACAATGAAACATGTCCTGTTATTTCAGGGGCAAAGACACAAATGTACAGTTTTCTCTAAATAGATGCATTCATTTTGTAGCTTTCTAATTGGGACAAACTCCTTGGTAATGCAGGGTGTTGTCCTCTTTTATTGTATCAATATTGTGCCCTTTGAAAATTTTAAAATGTCAGCATGCAGTTATATTGAGAAAGAATAACTAGCATACTCTCTCTAGAATGACTAAATGATATATATTTTCCTCCAGAGGTTTTATAAACATTACTCAGCCAATCTACAAATTCATATCTGATACTCATGAGTAGATTATTCAATACATTTCAGCATATTCATCTTTCTGAGAATAGTGCAGCAGGTACAGTTGTTAGTCTTCTAGGTACAAGGTGTTTGTTGCAGGGTTTTATTTCACTGTTTCCTTTCCTCACAAGCTGGAAGAAATCTGAGAGTAAACTAAACACTTTTTCTCTGGTGATGTACAAAAAACCAGCTCACAGGACTCTGTTGCATCATGACTTAGTACTTCTGGAAAACAAAAAGGTCATAATGTAGAGAGATCAAATATGCTGAGAAGACAGAATAGCTATGGTTCAAAAGCATCCTTGAGAAGATGTGAAAAAGCCATATCAAATTCGTATGCATCCAAAGATCACTGTTTGGTGTTCTAATGCATGAGATGTGACTGAGACAGGTAAGCTCCTTCTCCTCTTCTTATTGATTCCTCCTACTTGCTTTTTTTGCCTAACACTCTGACACTCACTACCTATTCTGTGGTTAAAGGTAAGCCAGCAGCTTTGCTTTGTCATGCTACAAAGCTAAAAGCAGTGTGAAAGAGAAGGATTCTAATTCTCAATTTTACATTAACAAGCAACCAACACTGTGAAAAAAGGATAAGGAGGTCTGCAAATGAGAACAAAGAAATGGCAGAGAACACACATGTTAAAATTACCAGGCTGTCTTATATTATCTAATGCATATTTTCTGCTGGCAAACAGATATAGATGAGGAAAAAAAATGCAGGAATTTAAGATGTAAGAAGTGCATATATTTAATGGCAATGTAAATGCTATTGCATTAAGAATCTAATTAATTATCCCTAATTATAAAATATTTTTCCTTTTTATTTCTTAATAAGTATCTAAATCATATTTTTATCTTAAGACCATATTGACATGATAACCCTCTACAAACTTAAGTTGTAAAGTTGATACTTATTATAGAAGCATGATTTTCACTAAACTCCTAAATTATTTAATCTTTTAATGGCAAAGTAGTTAATTAAGTAGTCTTGAAAATGCCCTCTTAAGTCTACACATATTAAAAAAAAAGGATTATTCTATAAGTTTATAAAGATAAATAGCAGTAGATCATACCTTCCATTGAGTTCTAAATAATTGCAAGTATTCCTTAAAATATGTCTTTGTTTCACAGCTATTTCTAAATTGGATGGCATCCAATTAAAGAGACCTGGATTACAAAGAAACAAACAATAAAACTATAAAAGAGCAGTCTAATTGGGTCATAAATTTGCTTATAGACTGGTTGGTCTATCCTTGCCCTATTCCCAACCATAAAGAGGAACATGTTTTTTAAAAAATCCAAACAGTTATTTTCATAGTGATGTGTATATTAAAAGAATCAGGAAAGCTAAAACTATGCAGTTCAATTTAATCAGTTGCTTTTTATAGATGTTAATAGATGTATCATCTTAATGGCTCACCTAATCAAAATAATGTGGATTTCTGGTTTTGCCTGATGACAATCCATTCCTGTCTTTTGTGGGACAATTATGTTGAGGATGTCAGAGCAACAACAACTTTAATTTGAATTGTGTGTATGTGGCTTAAGAACAGAAAGCAAAATTACAGTGCTATATATTGAAAGCTGTAAAATATAACAATCTCATTAAAGCAACCTCCTGTCTTCAAGTAAAGAGCCCCAAACTGATACAACACTGTTCCACTACTTTCATTAAAAATATACCTCCATTTTTTTGTTTACAATAGGATGGTTTGGGGAGCTGTTTGTGTTCCCTCTGCTTTTCTTTTCGGGCATGTACTCAAAGAGTCTGAAGTTTTGATTCAATAACTATTTTCTGCTATCTGGATTTCCGTGAGAATGTAATAAATTGAGGTTTTTCTGTAGAATCACGAAAGTAATGTCTGGTGGTTTTTATCAATAGATCTGACAGTGTTGTATAAAGGGTTGTTTTTCCCAAAGTGATGCTCAGAGAAGAGGAGGTTACCAGGGAAGCCAGAGGCTGAAACAAATTTGTATCGAGGGTCCTGGCTCTTTGTACTGCCTTTTCTTTAGCCAAAAACTCAGAAACAGATAAGACCCTGCACTTGGGTTTTTACTTGCTCTCCACCTGCATTGACTGACCATAGTAACAGGCTTTACAAATGCCCCGTGCTGTGGAGCTGGCTCTTTTGCCGCCTGTATGTGTGGCGCGGCATCTCTGTGAGAATAGGAAGAAAAGAGGTTGGAACAGGAATATTGGCTTCTGCAAGATGAGTACTTCTTAATGGAGCAACAGTCCAGATGCCATAGGGTGACTTCTTTGTGTCTGAAATGGCAGCTGCCAGAAACGGGAACAGAAACGAAACTCAGCTTTTCTGTCACTACCCAGATTTTCTGGCTTGTAGAATACTTCCAAGATATAATCCTCAATGGGTAATTTCAGATAGATTTAGATTGATCAGTTAGCAAACATAACTAACTACCTGTCCTGCTTCCTTAAATCCCTAGTTGACCCTAACCTCCTGCAGTGAGCTTGCAGCTCTTGCATGGGAATGGAGGCAGGGGATGAAGGACAGTCCTGGTCATGCCTCCTGCCTCAGAAGAGCTGGAGTGCTGTTGGAAGGCACGGCTTACAGCAGGCTCTTGGAAGCATGCCAAAGCCCTGGAGTGCCTTGTGTCTAATTTCGTAATTAGCCTTTGCAGGAGGAGACTCCCACGTGCAGGGAGGGTGCTCCAGCTGCATGCTGGAGTTGGCGTATGTTGCTTGTGAGTTCAGAGAGCAGCTGAAGTGGGGCAGGGAGCAGAACTCAGAGTTTCTATCTTGTTTCCCTGTGTTTAAAGCTTCTTATTTCTTATTTTTTAAGAGTGTGTAGGCTATGGATGGCATACTTCAGCATGTGACATTCATCTCTCCTTAAAATATCTTGTCAAAGCGCTTTTTGGATGCCTTAATATAGGCTTCCAGCACCATTTCAAATGGCCTGACATGTCTCTCCTAACCTACAGATGTTATTTTCTAAATGCTGCAGGTCTCTTGAAAGTCTTGTATGAAGACTGAAAGCCCTGTGTCAATGTCTTTAAGAGTTTAGGATGTATTCATAGTCACTCAATATTCATATTTAGGTACCAGAACTGTTGTCCGTGTTGCTAAGGGACCACTTTCTTATTTAATTATCTTTCTGCACCAGCAATTTTGCAATAAAGTAAAAAAAAAAATTCAGTTCAAATATGAACCCACTGCTGTGAAGCTTGTTTTAAGAACAGAGAAACAGGGCTCTCAAGCAAGCATCCTTTCAAAGGTAACACCCAAGTAAGAACAAAATGGTGTTGTGGGTGATTCTTCAGATCTGTCCTGATTGAACTAAAAGACAATTTTTATTTTTACAGCAGTGGTTATGAAGTTTGGAGGATAATAAAAATCTTTATTTGTAAGATAACATATCTAAGAAGGTTAGGCATACCCTTTTATATTGGTTTCTTATTTTTGTAGCTGTGGGTACTAAAAAAATCAAGACTGAATTTGGTTGTACAGTTTACCTTTGGGTTAACTTATGTAGGTTATTTACTCTTTCTTAATTGTGCTCTGTGCTTGGTTACCTAATTTACATGTCAATAAATTTATTGGCAGAAGCCTCTCCAGCAGCAACAGCTGACAAGCATCACCTGGCTCAGGATGGATTCTAAATGATGTGTACACCTGATTGTGCATAAGTAGCCTTGTTACAGATAAATCAGAATTGTGGCAGAAGAAACTATCATTCTCCAAATGTTTGTGCAATCAAAATAGGATACTCCAATCTTTAAATGAAAGATGCAGTACTTCTGCTGTGACTGCCTGACATAGGCTGCTTGGTGTGTTTTTGGTTGTTCTAGATAGCTGCTTTTCATTGGTGTGAGCTGCCTATGTATTTTAGGCTTTTTGTTTGTTTGTTTGTTTTGTTCTTTTTTTTGTTTTGGTTTTTTGTTTGTTTGGGGTTTTTTTTGGGTTTTGGGTTTTTTTGTGGGGGGGGAGGTTTCCCTCTTTCACTGACTATCTTGAATTACTTTAATTTCCTTTTTGCTTATGCTTCTGAGTGTTTGGTTGTCTTCCAGCTGTCTTATTTCACTTTTGAAAGTATCCTTGTAATATTTTAGGGGAATTAAAGAGGTGTTGTATCTAAGAGCTAATACAGAACTCTGTGAACCACTACAGTGCTCTCTTTGCATTTAATCCCTCATTTTGCCTTACATAGTATCACAGAGTAAATTTAAAAAATTTCATTTCTATTTAAATTATTATTTAATTTTAAATATTTCACTTAACTTGCTTCTGATCAATACTGGTGTAATTGAGAAAAGAATGTGCAATTGTAATAGGTCAGTGTGCAAATTTAAAAAAAAAATCGGGTCTGTGGGAAAAAAAAGTTGGAATTTTTTGGACAAGTTTGAATTAGTGTTTGAATTTGTTTACTTCATAGCTGAGGTTCAGTAGGATTTCTGTTTCAAGGACTACACTGAATTTTTAAAAATTCATATAGAAACATTCCTGGTAGATTTCTGACCCTCTGGAGTAGATGGCATTAACATTAACCAGAAATTCACCATGAGGACAGCCACCACACTACACAAGTGAACACATATGCATGCAAATGTTTATTTAGTTCTTTCACACTGGATTGTTAACACTAACTGGATTGTTCCCAGAAATTTTCAAGGCTTTGTTGCTGACCATTTCTCTTTAGTTTTCTGATCATGACTGGAAGAAAAGCTTAGAGAAGAGTGACACTTCTTTGGGAGCATCAGCAGACACAGAGAAAAGTATGAGCCTGAAGCATGATGCTGATACCTCACAGATGCAACTTTTGCTTGTCTGGGAAAGCAGCTCTTGTCCACAGGTCTAGTACATGGAAAGACAAGTCAGCTTGTGGCCTGATTAGCTTGAAACTGAAAAGCACTGAATCAGTAGTCTCATGTAGATGGTCACAAACAACTGCACTGTGGCAACTTAGCGTCCATGGGTGGTCAGAGAAACCCAGTATTTATTCCCTAAAACAACTGTGTAAAAGCCAACTCTGTTTTCCTGCAAACTGGAACAGTAAAGTAGTTTTCACATAGTCAAGGCTACTTTCAGGCAAGAAACTGCAGCTGCCTCAGCAAGCTGTTTGGCTGTAATACCTCAGTTTTAGTGTACTTTCTAATCTGGATATAGCAGTGGGGCTGAAATCATTCCCTGACCCAGCTCTTTGTGCTTCGGCCCAGTTAAAACCTACCATGTAAATATACAGAGATAATTGAAATATAAATGCATAGATTTGCTTGACAGATCCGTGTTTCAAAAATGAGAAGAGCAATCCTAATCAGATGCTCTCAAAATTAATTGCCTTTTTTCCCCAAATTATATGTCTTCAATAAATTAAGGAGAATTTTAAAACATCTACTGAACTTTGAAACATCAGTGTTTCCATATTTCTTGATAATTTACCATACTCTTTTTTGATGTGTTTTCTTCCAGCTTTAATTGATAGAAAAATTTGTCAGAAATAATGTTTCCTATGCTATTCTTTTGCACTGCAATTCTTTTTTGGTTGTTCTGTGTTGAAGCATTAAAAATGCATTGCATTTAAAATCAATACCAACTTTTAAATGGGTACCAAATCCTAGAAAAAGGTTTCAAATTATCTGTGCACTGTCCTCTCTCTGGGAAAAAATAAGGTGACACTTTTCAGTCTTTTCCTTTGCAATTGAATTAGGGATTAGGATAATGAGTGATACCATTTTCAGACCATCAAAATGTGTTAGTTTTGACCAGAGAAACAGTATGAAAATATAAATTAGATAGCAAAGGGAATAATTGCTGAAGTCATGCACTGGAACTTCCTGTCATGCTGGATTTTTCTTTTCTCATTAATTATAATAAACTAGCAATATCTTTAAATGCATAATTAAAATAAAATAATAATTTAAAAAACCTAACAAAAAGCCGCAAACCACAACAAAACCAAACAAATTATTAAGTTGTGGCTCTACCTGGTTTATATTTGGATGAGTCCATGGACAGGATTTGGACTACAGCTGAAATGTATTTACCTCTGCTGTCTTCTAGTGGGTGTAAATAATCTGCATGGGAGCTATTCAGGCTGAGCTACTTCAAATATAGAGGTTGAACTGGCATGCATGCTGACAGAGGTATTATCATTGCCGGAAGAAAATCCCTTCCCTCTGCTTTCTGCCCCCACTTTATGCTGATGTGAGACCAAGGGCTTCACTGCTCCCTTGAGATAAGTGTGGATCTTTCAGAAGACACAGGGGGTGATGAATGTCAACTTTATTTTGAATGGGGATTGATACATTTAACTGAGTATACCCTTAAATAAATTCTAGAAAAAAAAAAAAAAAAAAAAAGAGTTTTAGCACTTTTCTTCTTTTTAAATCTGCTCTAAACAAAATCCTGTTCACAGTGCTTCCAGAGCTGTTGCTTGACCTGAGTTCAGTTGTGTGAGAAGTCACTAGATCTCTGAGCTCCTCTCTGCTGAAAGCCTTTGCCCATTCAACAGCTTCTCAGCAGGCAATTGCCTATGGTGCGCAGTCATGGAAAAGTACCAAGAGCAAATGAGCAGATGAGAAGCAGAAGGAAAGGAAATAAATGAACTTAAGAGTACAGAAAGTATTTAGCTGAGCTGTATTTTTGTGAATAAAAATATTTAGTATTGATTAAAAATCAATATTTCTAGGAGAATTATTATTTCTGTATAATTTAGTAATTTTAACTTATTTTACAGAAAATAACCCAAATATTATCATAGGATTATAGAGTAGTTTGTATTGGGAGGGACCCTAAATATTGTCTAGTTGGAGTCCCTGCCATGGGCAAGGAAGCATTCCACTAGACCAGGTTGCTCAGGGCTCCCTCCAATCTGTCCTTAAACATTTTGAGTAATTCAGCATCCACATTTTCTCTGGGCAATCTGTTCCAGCATCTCATCACCCTCATAGGAAAGAATTTCTTCATTATATCTAATCCAAATCTACCCCCTTTCAGTTTAAAGCAAATTATGGCTTGTCCTGTCACTATATGTCCTTGTAAAAACATCTCTTACAGGCCTCTTGTAAGTATTGGGAAGTGCTCCAAGGTTTCCCCAGGGCCTTCTCTTCTCCAGGCTGAACAACACCAGCCCATCTTCATAGAGCAGGTTCTCCAGCCCTCTGGACTCACTCCAAGAGATTCACATCTTGTGCTGGGGGCCCCAGAGCATGTTGGGCACTCCAGGTAGATCAGAGCAGAGGTTCCCTTGCCCTGCTGACCTCACTGCTTTTGATGCAGGCTGGGACATGTTCAGCTTTCTGGGTTGTGAGTGCATATTTTCAGTTCATGTTGAGCTACTTGTCCATCCCCAACCCCAAGTCCTTCTCCGCAGGATTTCTCTCCATCAGTTCTCTGCCCAGCCTGTATTTGTGCTTGGGATTGCCCATACCCAGGTGTAGGACCTTGCTCTTGGCCTCATTTAACTTCATGAGATTCACACATCTTGAGAACCTCACATCTTGAGCCTGTCAAGGTCCCTCTGAATGGCATCCTTTCCCTCCAGCATGTCTACTGCACCACCCAGATAAACTTAATGATGATGCAGTCAGTCCTACCATCCATGTAATAAAAAAAGAGGTTAAACAGCAACAGTCCCAATTCCCTGAAGAATGCCACCTGCCACTTGGACATGGATCTGAATTGTTCCTATCAAAGCTATCAAGTTCAATTATTTGAGTGTGAACATGCAGCCAATTCCTGAACCAGTGAGTAGTCTTTCCATCAAATCCATGTATCCCCAGCTTAGAGAGAAGGATGTTATGTAGGACACATTAAGATGTTTTCACAGAATCACAAAATAAACTGAGTTGGAGGGGACTCACAAGGATCATCAAGACCAACTCCTGGCCTTGCACAGGACCATCCTCAAGAGTCACACCATGTGCCTGAGAGCATTGTCCAAACACTTCTTGAACTCTGTCAACTTTGGTGTTGTGACCACCTTGCTGGTGAGCCTGTTTCAGTGCCCAACAATGTCTGTGTGTAAAATTTTGTACTAATAATACTCCGACACAACTTCAGGCCCTTCCTTTAGGTCCTGTCACTGGTCACCACAGAGACCAGATCAGTGCCTGCCCCTCCTCTTCCCCTCACAACGAAGTTGTAACTGTGTTGAGGTTTTCCCTCAGCTCCTCCCAACTGAACAGACCAAGTGACGTCAGCTGCTCTTCATACAGTTTTCCCTTAAGGCCCTTCATCATTTCTGTTGCCTTCCTTTGACACTCTCTAATAATTTATTATCTTATATTGTGAAACCCAAAACTGCCCCCAGCACTGGAGGTGAGGCTGCTGCAGTGCAGAGAAGAGCAGGACAATCCCCTCCCTTGCCCAGCTGGCCATGCTGTACCTTATGTCCCCCAGGACAGGGGTGTCCCTCCTGGCTGCCAGGGCATTGCTGACTCATGGTCAGCTTGCCATTGACTAAGACCAGGTCCCTTTTTGTGGCACTACTTTCCAGTGTCTCATTTCCCATTGTGTCCATATGTCCAGGTTTGCCTCATGCCTGGTGCAGGTCTCTCGGCAGGGCCTCTGCCTTTTGCACAAGTCCAGATAAGCAGGGGTCAACAAAAAAATAGTGTTATTTTCTGTCACACTCTCATAAAGTGTCTCAGTTTCAAACAGAGTAATAATGAATTAGTAGACTTTTTCTTCTGTAAGAAAATTTTTCTAGATGTCAGTGAGAATAGCTGAGCTGCTTTGCAGGAGTGGAAAAATGAAGAGGAGGCTAAACACACACGCTCTACTATGGTTATTATCTTTCTGAGAAAAATAAATTTTCCTCCTTCAGAAACATCTTGTCCTTCCTACACCTTCTTCAGTCTCTCTTTGTTCCCATCAGTGGAGCACCTACCAGCACTTTGGGAGAGGCAGCTCTTATGGTCTGGTTTTCTCCATTCCAGCTGTGAACTGCATTGACCTGTTGTTGCCTTACATGCTTATCAACTTTCTTGCAGTCTAAAGGGAAATATTAAGGAAAGACTTTAAGCATGATAAAAGGGGTATTTATTTTCTTCCCATTGAAATTGAGAGAAAGTGAAGGGTAGCAAGAATGCAGTTAATGCTGTAAGGTCTTTGACATTTATTTCTGGGATGACATTGTCATGAAAATTAAGTCTTGTACATTTGTTTGACTGATCAGATAGCTTTAAAATCAAGTATGTACAATATATATATATATATTTTTAAATATTTCTAGAATCAAAATTTCTAGAAGAGATTTTTTTTTCTTAAAAGTTGTAAACCAATAATGATTTTAGCCTTCTCCAGATTATGCTACTTTTATTACTATTGTGTAACCATTTTTACTTGGAAATTAACATACACTGTTAATCATGATTTATCTCCAGTTACATCTGCAACTACCAGTGTACATAGAAACTCAGTATATATTTTAAGATAATTTATCATTTAATGTGCAACTCTGGAAAAGCAGTTGCAATGCTTTTTTCATAGTTTTTTTTTTTTGTTTGATTTTTTTTGAGAGAGAAAATATTCTGTTTGCTCAGTTAAAACTAGAAGTATTCAAGCATGATATTATCTGAGTATTAGTTTATCATTTTCAAATTGATCAAATAGTTGAGTCCAGACCTGACCTTTAGCTTTTTAAATATTTAATGACTTAGATTCCCTGTCCTACAGAGAGAAAAAAATCAAAAAAACCCCCCAAAAAACAAAAAACAATCCATACTTTCATGTGGAGGTTTCAGCAGAAGCCATGGGCAACATTTATAATATCTCCAGTCTTAGCCATGGTTTGGTTGTCTTTTTGTGTAATGTGTTCACCTCTGGAGCCAGAACTCACAACATGGTAAAGTAAAACATTTTCAAAGCATTTGAATGCGTTGAGTGCCAATAATCTTGCTTGATTTAGAAAACTATTTAGATTCTGCAGTTCAATATCTCAAAAATTCATTAAGCGTTGATTAACTCAAGTATTCTACTTTTGATAATGTACAGTGCTTGATATAACAAAAGAAAATGCTATTAATCAGTGAAATTCCTATACATTGATACTGTTACATATTAAACTTAGCAGCTACATTTAGATCAGGAGAGCTACTTCTTAAATGTCTGCTATATCCTTTGGTTACTGAATTCCTAGAATCCCTATGTATTTGCATGAACTGTTGATTTCAGAGTTATAGAAACCTTCTATATTCTCATACTTTGTGCATCTATTTTTCTCACAATCTTGAAAAAAACACTGGCTGAAATGGGACAATTTAGTCCCATTTTTATATAGCTCAATAAAACAACATACAAGCTACAAAGTTTTGGCAAATAACTAGTATATCTCCTGTTTTTCTCCTAGGTTTAGCAGAGAGTTCTCTTAATTGAAAAGGGTGAACAGGGCTTACATGAATGTGTGTCTTCCCTTTTTTGGCACTGTTATTGATTCCAGTACACTGAGTTTTGTGGAGAGGCTTTGGTGGGTTTTGTTGAACTGGGTCTTTATAGACAAGATGGTCTGTGAATCTATTATTCTACTTTGATAGAAATAGTCATACTTATGGGAGAAACACTTTATAAAACATTTTTTGCTCAAAATTATTTTCCTCTCATAGTTTACTGTGCATGCAGACTGTAAGTACTACCAAATGTTATTAAAAAACTCTCTAATTTTGGCTAAATGCTCTTTTAATCAGATACCCTTAGTGTTTTTATCTTTTTGGGGAACAAAGCAAAACAAACCCCAAACAAACAAAACCAAAGCACAAATCAACTTTCAATAATATTTAAAAAAATATTTCCATCCAAAATACTTCTTTAGAGTTGAATCCTTCTTAGATGTCAAAATATTCTATGCTCAGATGTATTTGCTTCTGAGTCTGGAAAAGCCTCGCACACTTTAATTTCTCTGTTTGGATGCTCTCCAGTGTTGTATTAAAAGAAATATGGGTTTTCCATGTGTGTATTAATATTCTAACAGTCTACTGTGAAATTGTGATAAATAAAAAAAAAATAAATGGCAGTCTGTCTGTTGCTCACATTTGCCATATGCAGAATGCCATGCAGTCCCAGCTCATACTGCCATTTAAGGTAGTTCCTACCTTGAGGGAAGTTCTGCTCCAGGGCAAAAAGAAAACATTGCTGTAAATCCATACTGAGAGCTGTGTTTACTGATTTTCCAATTCTAATAAGGAAGCAAGCTCTATTAAGTGGAAAAAGCCAGACAATTATGCTATGGAAGATTTTAGCCTGAATATTTTAGAAGGGGCTTAGGGAGCTGGGTGCCTAAGCTCCCTTCCCTGCCTCTGGATATTATGCACCACCACGTGTGAAGCAGAGAGCGCCCTATCTGTTTGACACAACTTTAGTTTCCCTATTGAAATATGGAAATGTAGGATCTGTTTCCAAGGATGCAGTAGCTATTTCCCATCAAATACACCAGAGTAGAAGACTGATGTGTAACAGCTCTGAAAAAAGTAGTTATGTTTCTTGCTTCTGGGGTTGCTAATGCTGGATGGCATAATTTCCAAAGTAACTGCAGTTATCTGCAAATATAGACAGTACTTAGGTTTGAGCAGGACTGTTGGAGACTGTTGACTGCAGCAACCTTAACAGTATTCACGACTATGGTCCTTAATTTTGGGGCTCTCTGGTTTGGTTTTTGTTTATTTGTGTTTGTTTGTGGTTTTTTAGGGTTTGTTTGTTTGTTTGTTTGTTTTAAGACTAGGAATATTTTCATTAGGTATAATCCTGTTACCAGAAAAATTTTTTTACAGTGGAGTCCACTACAACTTTGTCTTTACAAAGTGTTCATGAGAACACAGAAGTAATGTATTTACAGTTCATATGTTTCACCCAAAAATACTGTGAAAAAATATACTGTTTTTCTTTGCAATTTGTCAACACAACATGAACATTAACCAAGAAAATTGTATTAAAGAACTCAGTTTGCTTGACATTTTTCCACTTTTGTCAAGCAAACAAACAAACAAATAAATGTCCTAAGCAAAAAAAGAAAGAAAAAATTTGTGGTTCTCACATTTCCTTTAAAAAACTAATCAAACCAAAATCCTCCAAAATTTACAATACCTGTGGCCTTTGCTTTCTTTTTAATTAAAAAAAAAA
>VWZN01023091.1:748-23248 GCA_013396955.1 Regulus satrapa
TGAGACCATTTGAGAATAACCCCAGCATGAATTAAACATGAGAAGTAGTTGTTCAAAGTTTTTCTGGTATTGCCACAGAATGTGAATGATTGCTGAGTAAAGTATAAAAGGACAGCAGATTATTAAACACAAATGGGCTGGCTAGACCCCAGAAAAAATACTAAACCTTATGAACAACAACAATACAGGCAGATGGTAGTGGCTGCAAAGCACTTTCTAATCAGTGACACAACTTTTATAATACTACTATATATTTTTAATGCAGCTCTGAACTTACCACTTTTTTCTCTGTCATATTTTTCTGACTTTATAATTTGATTCCCTTACTTTTATAATTCTATATGTATAACTAGCTGGTCACATTTTTTCCTGTCTTTAATAGAAAAACAAATACTAGATTTAAAAGTGGAACCCAAGTTACAACATTAGAAACCAAATTATGTCTCAAAGCTTGAAAGAAGAAAAATTGGTTGCACAGGTAAGAATAGAACTATCACTTTATTTCAAAAGGGTATTGCATTTCCCTGCAGCTAGATATTTCAAAATATTAAAAAATTAACTTTCATTACTAAATGAAATTTAGTAAATTTAGTAAATACATTTAATATCTAAATGTGGAGAGATATTCAGAGATGGAGATACTCTTACACATGCTTGAATAGGCTTCAGTGACATATGGAGCTGTAAGAACTCACTGCAAAAAGGACTGTGTCCTATACAGGTGTATAAAATTAATAAGAACATATTTGCTCCAGTGGTTATTTAAATAAAATAAATGTAGATATATTAAGAAAAAGGGGAATTTGAAAAATATTTGCATGTTAATTCCACACCTAGAAAAACCCAAGCCATTATACATGTACTATATTTCTTGAATATATTATAAATATCATTAATACCCAACTGCACTCTAATCGGTATATTACTTGTTCTTAATTTCATGAGGCATCTAGAGAGAGCTTATTCTAATTTTATTTTTAAGAATTGTAACATCAAAACTTAAATATGTAAATTCTTTCACAAACTGGGTCAAAACTCTACCTAGGAGTCATGTTGACTCCTAGAGATCTGCTTCATAAGAGCAGAGTGCCTTTCTCTGTGCTCCAAGTGTGGAGGCAGAATATGAAATACACCCCTGATGGTAAGAAACAAGGGTAAAATAGGGAGTTACATGGAAACTTGTTTCTGGTTGCTTCCTCATGCTGTGGAGTAGTAGGAGAGTGGGTACTAGCCAGATTCAAAGAACAGTAACGGGGACAAGGTCTCCTGAATTTCTTCTCATTAGTGCAGATTTTTGTTGAGTTGCAGCTGGACAGGCAAGCAGAGAGCCAGGGTTAGGACCAGTTCCTCTTTCTGCCTGCAAATGCCAGTTGCAAAGAAACAGAGGCCTGAAAGAAACTGGTAAAAAACAACATTAAATTCTCTGAAATTAATTACTCTGAATGAATGGGGGGAAAAAAATCAGAAAATAATTTTCCTTTCCCTGTGGTTCCACTCTTTCTGAATTTTAATTCTGAGGCACTGTTCTGTAATATTTTTCCCAGGTTGGCACAACAAATTGTCTTGCTATAACTTCACGGTAAACCGGAACTGAATACAGTTAATTTTTGCCACAGTTTTCCGTGTCAACAAAATGACAGCATTGAATTTACAACTCATTTCTATAGACCATATGATATTTGTAAGTAAGGCTTAGTTAAATTCAAGTTCTCTATATTTAACAATCAAAAGGATTTTTATGTGTAATGTGCCATATAGTATGAATCACAGATTAAATTACAGATGCACATGGCATAAAGTTTAGACTAGTCACCACAACAATAAGTCTATGCTCACTTTTTACGATCAATCAAAATGAATCACCAATCCACTAGATTTCAACTTCTAACATGCAGAAAGATTGTAATTAGGCTAAGCTAATTAAATTTTTATCCTCATTGTAAGAATGCATTTAGTCTGTTTATATGAGGTTTTATATATATATCTGCTGTAGAACACCTGCAGGATGTCTTTAAAATTTCACTTTTTGTTTAAGAATGTTTTAAGTAATAAATATAAAATTGGTTTATAAGGCATTATTTACTACTCAAAGAAAAAGCATCCTTTGAAGAACAAAGGAAAATTATATTTTCTTCTAACTCCAGCCTCCTGGTCCAATATTGATAATTGTTTGCAAACCCTGTATTTTATATCTAAATCATGTTCTGTGCTTTCATTCATGATTGTAGATTGATACAGTCCTCTCTGAAAAATATATTTATCTTTTGCAACACTCATCAAACACTAAATACCTAACTAGGTTGCAAGAAGAATCTTTAATTCCATCATTTTGCTCTGGTAATTGCTTTTGCTTCCTTATGTTTAACTAGAGTAAATGAACTATAATTTTAAATTTCTCTTGACACTTGCTATCTGACATTGTATAAAACATGAACAAGGTTGTGAATGCTGAAAAAGGTAACTGTCACAAGGAGAGATTAAACTACATGAGTATATTTTAAAAAGCTGATGCAAATTCAAAAAACAGTTGGAATTTTATGCCTTAATCAGTTTCCCAAACCTGAAGTGTTATATATTGTATCTGGCTATTTGAGTAGTAACAAAAGAAATATTTTTAAACTAATTGGAAACTTCATTTTGTCTAGAAAGAAAATGCTTCCTCCATGTCTTCCTCTTAGCAGAGTACCACAGAGAAATAATTTTTTTTCTTCAAAACAGGAGCGAGTGACTCCTGTCTCTGTAGAAGACTGTTCCTTTTTAAAACACCCACTGCTGACATACCACATACCCTAGGAAGTTTAGTATTCTCTTCTGACTGATGCTTTTTAGCCTTCAATTTCACGGGATTTACGTACTGGCCTCCCGAAATGCATGAAATGTTGAGGGTCTGAGACAGGGAAAGCCTTCATTTTTGTTCTTAAAAGCAGCTGTACACACATGTTTTGGACATTATCACCTGCATAAATGGTTGCTAGAATTTACATTTGCAAACTTCATTAAGCCAGGTGTTCTCACACACAAAGAGAACAAATCTGCAAGCATTACTCTAAAATCAAGAAGATGGAGGTTTAGCTCTGATAGTTTTAAATGCTGACTATAGTTGTAACACTGTGCAGGGTAGTAAAGAATTATCTTCAAACATCTCAATAATAGCAAAAATTTTGCCTATATTACTTTTGTCCTAAGTAACCCATGATTTTAAACAACTCTTTTTTATTAGCACTTTGCAAATGAATGAAAGAATTAATAATTAAAATAAATACTACCTACTCTTTCCAACAGCTTCTGTAAACAATCTTTTTAACAAGTTTAAATGTATTCTGCTTCCAACTGGGATGAAAATTTACTGCTTGGTTTTAAAACACAGTGCCTGGGGATTATACTCTATTCTAAGATACAAATGCACAGCTCCCACCCTCTACAGCAGAGCTAGCATACAGAGATCAGAACATACCCTGGAGGATCACAAGGATCATTCTCTGTCTTTACTGGAAGGTTTCAATGAGAAATAAAATACCTAAAATCACTCTTAGCTGCATAGGTGAAAAAAACCACATTTGGATATTCACAAATCCTCAAAGGAAGTGACCTAATATGACCAACAGTAGTGTAATTATGCTCCATACATACTTAGACAACACAGTAGGCATTTTCTGAAACTATGTTATGGACTACTATTACTAATTAATATTGTCCTTCAGGCAATAGAGTTCTTACATTTAAATTTTTCTAGGTAAATATTCATTATTAATGTTTGGAACTGCTTTGTCCATACTGAAAAGACATTTTTAAATAAACAAATGGTGTGTACATTTTCTTTTTCCTAAGACCTTCAAATTCAATATCTCTTTTTGTGTTGTGTGCACAGAACAAGTAAAGGACATGATTTTGCTATTAAAAATACATGTTATCATATACTGAAGTATTCATATGCTAATTAAGGTTCTATGCATGCCGTAGAAGAGGAGGAGCAGAATCTTACGAGTGTGAGAAGTGCATGTATTTGTATGAATGAATGAGAGGAAGGATAGAAAAAAATAAAAAGTGATCTCCTGGAAATGTCAAGGAAGCCAAGAGATTTTTTTACAAACATTAAACGCATGTTCAGCTTGCAGGCTCAGGATAAATATAGGAAGAACTGTGTCTCTGAAAAGGAGAGTTAAAAGGATAAATGTGCTGGAAAATTAAACATTGCAGCATCTAGAGATCAGCTCATTGAGTATTTCCATTCCTCAATCTGTTGAGGACATGGATTGGAATGGATCTTAGTAAACCACTTAGTTTATAAATGTAAATTAATCTATGAAAAATTTAGACATTGAGCTGCTCAGATTATGCCACAAATGTACTTTCCAGCACATAAATTATCACCGAAATCTTGAGGGGTTCTCCTTTGGTGTAGGTACCCAAGCACAATTGGAGTTTAGCTCTCAAGATCCTGTCACTGGCCAGATCATCTTTGTTATGAAACACTTGGAACCACCATTCTTGCTTCAGTCTTCCTGTTATCTATTGTTTAGGAGCAGAACTCATATTCTGAAAACCAGAGAAATATTTGCCCAGTTCTAAGCTTCATTGTATGATAGCTGCCTCCCCATTTTTGAGGTACTGCTCTTTTGCACATTAGGGCATTCAAGAAGAATTAACACCACCCTTTCCTTCAGGGAACAGCTCGGACACTGCGTTGGGATTTCGAGACACCTCTGTGTTTCACACTCCCTCTTTTCCCCTAATTGTCAGGGTGTTTTCCCACATAGTTCTTACCCCAGCATTCCGGAAGCACATCTCATGACCTGGAGTACACCTAACAGAGGCAGGCAACAGACACAGGCAGATTTTGCAGCAGTTCCCTGCCTCTGCTTATAGATCTTGTAGACCTTCTGGGAGCATCTTCAGGAGCTAGTAAATGGCACCTATGAATCCTTCGAAAAAACTAAGGATGCCTGTTGTCAGGAATGGGTAGCTGCTTTGGGTGGTAACTTCAAGGAAGCTCTATCAGCAGCATCTGTCAACTGTTCTTGAAAGGCTGCTTGAACTTCTTCAAATGATGAGGCACTTGCTGGGTGCTGACACAGGAGTGGCCTCAACTCAGACCTCCAAGGGATGCAGATTTCCATGTCTGGGAAAGAAGAAGCAGAGATATGTCCTTGTCTGCAGAAGATGTCTATGTCTGTCTGCAGGTGGGTTTGTGTGCAAGTAAAAGAGCTGTTGGAGGAGGTCAGCTGGCTGTATACATATTGTCAGAGATGAGAAAAAGAGATTGGTCAGATTCTTGCTGAGACCTTGTGCATACAAGTTCATGAAGTCTCAAAGGCACTGAGGGAGGGACAGACAAGGTCTGTCCTTACTAGATTAGGAAATTGAGAGTACTGTGATGGCAAATTCTGGAAATCTGTGACTGCTGGAACCATGAGAGAGGCTCCTGCTCCATCAGCAACTACAGAATAGTACTGCCCAGGTGGCAGAAAAAGGTCTGGGAGAAATGCCCAACAAAGCATCTGAGCCTGCAAACCTGGACTTGTAGAGAAGCACAAGGAGAAACTCATTGAGTGATGAAATTGGGAGAGTGCCTGCTGCAAGGAATGAGACCTTGTCTGCCTACCTGACCTGTTGCCTAGGAAGCACTGCTGCTTGCCAAGAGCTCAGATTTGGGATGTTCCAGAGAGAGCTGAAGCTTGTCCAGTCCAGGGATTATTACCCCTGGTGCTTTTTCCACATGTGGATCAATGGTGTTCCAGGAATTCCCTCTTGGTTCCTGAGTGGGTCTCAAGTGTGACTCTATGACCACATGCCAAAACCATTGGAACACAGATTTTTCTTCAATCTTGTTGGAAAGAGGGGAGAATTTCAGGAGAAGTGAGCACACTGTGTGAAGTCTACACAGTTCAAGTGTGATGGACAGCAAGGATTTGGCTTGTATAGCTACCCTCTTGGAGGACTGAGAATTAGTAGGAAGAGATGGGAACACCTGCAAAAGTGGGGGGAAAGCATCTTTGCTGACAGACTGAGAGACCTGCATGATTTAGCAAGGAACTCCTGAAAAAAAAAATCGAATGCAGAGAGATACCATATAAGAGGAGGAACTTCTTACAATATAGGAGGACAGGAGAAATTAATAGACCTGGAGAATGCAGAGGTAGTGCTAGGAAAGTGAAAGCCCATTTGGAATTTAATCTTGTGAGGTATGTGAAGGGCAGCAAGAAAGGTTTGTTCAAGTTCCAGAGTAGCAAAATGAAGTCTAAGGTAAAATATGAGTTTGCTGTTTAATGGGATAAAGGATCTGACAACAAAGGACATGGCAGAGGTACTTAATGCTTTCTCTGCTCTTCCCCTTAGTGGGAATCCCATACCATAGAATCCTGGCTAAATGAGGACTTCTTTGTAAAGGAAATCAGGTTGGGGAATGTTTCAAGAAGCTGTATGTATTCAAGTCTATGGGTCCTGATAGGTTGCACACAAAAGTGCTAAGAGGGCTGACTGATGTAAATGCAAGGAAATTCCTGATTATCTTTGAAAGGTTATGGAAAATTAGTGGAGGTTTCTGAATATGAGAGGAGAGAAAATTACACTCCTGTTTTCATGAAAACCCCAGGGTTTGTGGGGAGCTACAGGCTGATCAGGCTTGCTTCAGTCCTTGGGAAGATCATGGAACAAATCACATGGAAGCTGTTGTCAAACTTATTAAGGCCAAGAAGATGACTGTGAGTAGTCAGTATGGGTTTATGAGGGGGAACGGATGCTTGACCAACCTAATAGCCTTGTACAATAAGATGGGTTGCTCAATGAATGAGCAGAGAGTGGTGAATGTTGTTTATCTCAACTCTTGTGCAGCTTTAGACACCATTTCCCACAACATCCTCATTGACAGACTGAAGTGGTCAGTGCGATGGATTGAAAGCTGGCTTATTGCAGAGCTTGAGGAGGTGTGATCTGCATTCCAAAGGTCAGCAGGAGGACAGTCACTATGGACATGCTCACGGGTCAATACTGGGGCCAGTAATGTTTAATACCTTCATTAATGACCTGTACAATAAGATAGAGGTGCCCGAACCTCGAGCAAGTTTTCAGATGGAAAGTGGTGTGCTGCTCTTCAGAAGAACCCCAAGGAACCAGAGAAATCGGCTAGCAGGAACCTTGTGAAATTCAACTATGGGATTGCAGAGTTATGCTCCTTGGACAATAACCCCCTGCACCAGTACAGGCAGGGGGACAATTGGCTAGAAAGAAGTTTTGCAGAAGATGTTCTGAGGGTCCTTGTGAACACCAAGCTGCCCATGAGCCAGAAATATTGTCACCAGAAAGTGACCAGTGTGCTGGGCTGCATTGGGAAAAGCTTTGTCATCATGTTAACGGAGATGATCCTCACCTTTTATTTGTCATCAAATAAGCAACAAGTGAGCTGGAACTCTCTAGCCTGAAGAAGAAAAAGTGAGGGCTCTGTGGAACAGGCAGATCTTATCAATGTGTATAATTGCTTGATGAGGCAGAACAAAGAACATGGGGCCATACTCATCTCACTGGTATCTAGTGAAAGAAAAAGAGGCAATGGGCACAAACTGAAATACAGTATAATCTATTTAAACATTTTTACTGTGAAAATGGTCAAATACTGAACAGATTGCCTGGAGAACTCATGAGTATTCATCCTTAAAGGCATTCAAGCTTATTTTCACAAAGCCTTGAGCAACTAACTGCTTAGTTGAGCCAGTTTTCAGCAGGGGGCTAGACTACATGATTTCCAAACTTCAGCCATTCTGACATCCTGGTTGAAAGCACCTTCCACTTCCTTTGAAGTGAGCTGACATCTTTTTCAGGGGCAGTTTTTGTCCTGCAGTGGGGTGACAGCTGGGAAGCCCATCATATCTTTTGCTAACCCTTTCCAACTTTTTCTTGGTTGGGGTCAGTCTTGTGTGGCACTGTAGCTTCAGATGGTTATCTACATCGTACTAAGTGAAAGAAATCCTCAGAACAGAAACAGCTGTCTTAAGATATCTTTTTTTTTTTTTTTNNNTTTTTTAAGATATTTTTTTTTTTTTTTTTTTTTTTTTGTCCCTGATTTAAATTATCACAATTTTTAAAAATGGAGGAAATATACCTTAACATTCTTATACTTTTTATAAATTTCCAGCAGATGGTGAGAGTGGGTGTGTGTTTGATAAAAACCACATAATCTATTTGAGAACACTGCTAAAAGAATAGTGTTGCAAACACCTAGAAAGCCTTAGGTTAAGTAATCTAACTCTTAAAATGATCATATAGGTGTTTCATTGGTTAAGCTAGAAAAGTGCCATTATCATCATTAAATTATTTTATATTTATGTAACAAGCATTACCATTTTGAATGGAATTTGAATATTCCATGAAGCCCTGTATTATTGAAGCAGATATTCTATTTATCATCTAAATATTAATAATTTCAATAAGAAAACATTATCATCTCTTTTATTGCCAGTAATTTGGGCAAATGGTCTGATTAGAACTAAAGATGCAGCTTTAATATCAACTTTAGAGCTGGGAGTTATTTGTCCTTTCCTATTTCTGTTATGAACTTTAAAAATAGCTCTATTTGTACAAAGGCTAGAAAACTTTTTTTTTTTCCTGATGTTGTATTAATTATCAGATTTTTTAATGAATTTTACTTCAATTTAATTTTGATTTTTGTAGATGGGGGTATCTTTCCTTGCTTGCTTCAATCCAACAAGCAGGATAAAATTGGCAATGCATGTTTGAATTGATCACCCCATATTTACTCCAGTCATATGCACATGGAACAGATTATTCAAAAAGTCCACAATTCTTATGCACTGTCAGTGCTTCCAAGCTTTTGAGTTGTAGAAATAATATGAATCCTGTTCCTTCATTCACTTCCTTGCACACATGTGCCAGCAATCATGTATGAAAGTGTGTAGAAGAAAAGTAAAAATGCTGAAGAGATAAATTCAACACCAAGTACAAGAGGTAGCAGCAAGTGGAATATGTGTAATAAACTATTTTGTAGTGCTCATCAGAAAAGAGGATATTTTGTTGAATTATCCAATATTTTTGTATTCTATCAAGCTCATAATGTAAAATTTACCATTAGGATTCATAGGTTTCTTTCAACAGATATTCCTTATAATTTATGAACAATTCATTCAGAAAATAACAGAGGACAGGGGGATAGAAGCTTTCCTTTGCTTTAACTGAAGGGATTAGATCCTCAGCTAGCCTATTAAATCAATAAAACTAGTCTAATAAACAACAGCTGAAAATGTTGGCTTTTGCCTTAGTGATAGATCTTCCTATTTTGTAGTGAGGCATGTACTAAGAAAAGGCTTGGAAAAGGTTGGCTGAGTGAGTCGACTCAAGAAATTGGAAGGCGACATGGGCAAAAAAAACTTCAAAAATAAGAATAGCAAGCACACTGAGAAGGGTTTACATCGAACAAACTGAGCAGATGATAAGAGAGTGGAGAGTGGGCTTTGGCTAGATCCAAGGAAAGACCTACAGATGAGGAACTGAGGTATACCCAAAATACATGCAAGAGCAAGTGGTTCTGCACAGTGAACTGATATGATAAGAGTAAAAAATTTTATATAGAGTAAAATCACTTTCTGATTTCAGCTTCTGAGGTTTTTCTTTTAAAATATTTTGCTATGCTATGCTTATTTGCTGACTGTTACAATATTTAAGGTTGTGTTTCTTTTTACTGTGTCCCTCCATCCATCAGTCAAGCAGTAGCAGTTGTGAGACAGAACCTGGAAGAGTGGGAAAAAAAAGCAGTTTCCTCTTAGACAGCAGAAGGGGCAGCAAGAGGGGCACAGAACAGATGAGAAAACAGCCAACTCATTTACAGATTTTCTCATTTGAGGTTCTTGATACAAAAACATTCCTGGTTCTGATGTGCAGACTGAGGCTTGTCTATATATTTATAAAATTAAGTGAAGTGCAAATCACACTAGAAGATTTATGCTAACGGTGTTTCTAAAACACACTAAAATGAGTAGAATGTATCACCAACTGCTTCTTGCAACTATACTTCTTCCACAGAAACATTTTTAATAGTTTAGCAATTAAAATAAAAGAATAGTTCAACAGCTGAACCTAAGACTTCTGGATCTTGTATTGTGCCTTGCCAAACTCCCTTAATGACCTTAGTTCACTATCTTCTTCCCCAGTTCTGACAGAGATGAGACAACTAATTCAAAAACAGTGTTGTTGAAAACTCCTGCTTAGCTTCTTCTTAACCCTCAAGATGCCTGCAGCTCATAAGCATTCTATCTTTAGAGGTTCTCTGAGTGGTTATGTGATTTTATGGTGTTTCCAAATGATTAGGACAGAGCAACTTGTATTTGATCCTGGCTAAAATATAGAAATTAGAGGATCATCCATCTAGAGATGACTGGAAGGCTTCATCTGGTTCTGGGAGTGCATCTGGTATGCAAAAATAAAAGCTAACCTCTTCAAATGCAGCTGCAGCTGCTATTTAAAAATACAGAGAGGATATGTCCCCTTTATATGATGGTCCACTGATGAGGGCTCTCGTCAGGACGAGTGAAACACAGATTTAATTTCCTTCTCTTCCTGAGGGAATTCAGTCTTTCATTTCCCACCTCTCAAGAGTCATTTAATCTCCTGGTTAGAGCTTATTTTGGGTGGGAACATTTTTCACCTCTTCTGCTGAAGCAGTGCTGCCATACAGAAAAAGTTCCAGAGCCATTGCCTATGAAAGAAAAGAAGGGTGCCTAACTCCCACCACGTATGCTTTAGGGAATCCCATGTGTGATTCTGGAAAATACTGTGGGAAGCACATCTCTCAGCATTAGGCACTGGGGAAGAGGGTGTGAATGTGAGTATGTGTGGCCACACGACAATTTTATCTAAGTCCCATATTGAACCTGTTTTAATTGTACCTTACCTAAAAGAGCTGTTGTAAAGACAAATAAACTGAGAGTTCAGATAATGATGTAGTGAATGCAGAACAAGCATTTTGAACAGAATGAGCACGTATGGGTTTGAATTTTATGATTCATGCCACAAAATTATGAATATGCATGGAAAAGTAAGTTACTGTTCATAGGACTTGCAATACCAATGAAAAGATATATTCATTAATAAAACATTGGGGGGAGGGGGAATCAAGCAGATTTGACATTTTTAAGAGAAAATGGAAAGTTATTATATTTTCATTTAATCAGAACGCTTTATAAAATAAGAATTTGGATTAGGTATTGACAGAGTGTCACCTGATAAAAATGTGTGGTGAAGTTTGAGCAGCAGATGTCTCACCCAGGGACACTTCCCTGAGGAAACAGCAGGAACCTCCTGTACACTCACTTTGCCTGGCATTCATCTCCCTACCAGCTGCCAATTTTAAACTATAGCAAGTCTCTCAGTTTATAGTCCTTTCAAGCTAAAATCTGTTACATTTGGGAAAAAATAGCAATACTTATGTAAATCAATAATTGCATTGTATGTAATACAGTAAATCTATAACATGCCTAGAGTGACACTAACAACATCATGCACGGGTGTGTTATCGAGGAACATGCACAAAGTGATTCATATGCATTATATTCTGAATATGTCTTGTTCAAGCACTCATTTTGTTTGGCACAAACAGCCCTTTTTTTGCAACCCAGGAATAAATATCATTTTGTTTCATCCCTTTTTTTTTTTTTTCCTTCAATGAAACTATTTGCTAGGGCTAAATCCTGGCCTCCATTCACATAATAGTTCTGCCTTCAATTTAAGTACTCTAGACAATGATGATTACTGATGACTGTTATCCTTCTTTCTGAACTGCAGAGCACTGGTTAAGAAGCCATGGAGAAGCTGGTGAAAATCTGGTTTCTTCATATTAACGAGAATTGCAAAATTAGAGGCAGATTTGAGACAATAATTAAAAAAACATACTATGGGAGTAGTGTGTCTGTGGAATTTGCTGTGAAAAGAGACTTAAATTAACTACTTTTTCATTCTATATGCTAATCTCCTGTTTTCTTGCCTCATTGTGGTTTGGCCCTATGAGTCACAAAATCTTCCACTGCTGAACACAAACAAAATTTTTACTGCTTATTTTGATGTTTCTCCTGGAAATATTCTTGTATTACTTTATGTGAAATCACATGAAAGATGGCAGTTTGATCATCTGAGGGAACTGGGAGAACTGAGGGCCAAGACAGGTGCAGCAGAGTCCATTGTTACAGCTGTTCTGTGCTGTATACTCAAGCACTTCCCATTGTCAAACCAAAACAGGATTTCCAAATATTTTTTCACAGGCATATTTGAGATTTTAGCTCTCAGTAATAAGTCTGACCTGGAGCAGATTTGAACTAGCAGTGACAATATGCAAGTTTTACCTTTACATATGAAAATTACCATTCCTTTGGGCTCCCCAAGATAGAAAGACTTGCTAAAGGAATAGAAATTAGTAATGTATGCATTTGGTATAATTTTAAAAAAATTTAGGGAAGCAGTGTTAAAAAGAGGGGTTTGACCATATCATTTCTAAAGAAATCAGAACCCAAATATCACTTTCATATTAGAGACGGGCAAAGATAATGGGATGTCCATGATGTCCATTTGGTTCCACTTGTAGTTTAGCTCCCTTAACAAAAATTTAGACTCTAGGCTCTGATTTCTATTTCCCAGTTTCTGCATGACTCGCTTTTTTTTCCCTTTTATTTTATTTAAAATATAGAAAATATCTCTATCACTCTTAAGGACCTCACCTCTCCACCACTCAAACTCCATTTTCCAGCTTTCAGTCCTGTAAATATTGCTGGTCTTTCTTTGGTTAAATGTTTAGTTAGATCTCTAAATTTAGCCTCATGGCTTTTCATCTGAAGCAGACACTTATACTTATGGAAAAATTCACATAGTCTCAACTTCTTTCCACATAGTCTAGCAACCATATATAGTCCTGTTGGACTATTTCTATTTGTACTTATGTCTTCTGCCTTTAACACCCGTTTTCCAAATATTACAATTACACTTTATATTGCTGTTGTCATAATTTTTCTTTTCATTTAAGGTAATGATTTTTTTCTTGATTTCTATTGATGCCAAATCTCAAATTACTGCCTAGGAAATTTTTACCTTCCACCCAATGACTGAAAGTGAGAAGACTGTTTTGCTACAAACAGGGCAATTTCTTGTCCAGCAGAGTCAGTCAGATGGAAGGCTGTGGTGAATATGACTTGCTTGACTTGATTGTAGTTTTAATATTTTCTTCCTGCAAGGATTTCACATCTATTTTCTTTTATTTATTTCCTTTCTTTAATGCTTCAGTTTGCACTGCTGAAGTGAAGCAAAGTCAAGACAGGCTTGAACTGAGCTGCTTCCTTGGTTGGGTTTCATTCTTCTTCTTAATGAAGTTTTAGAACCTTGGACCCCTGCCCTTTACTATTTGTGAAAAAGCAGTGCTGAAATGTATCTCCTGTTTTGCTGGATGTATTTGAGAGGTAATGTTAAATTACATGTGGTCACATTTTGATAATATTGGTGTCTCTGATTACTGCCATATTGTTTTAAGCATGGATTTTGTTGTAGTTATGGTATAGCTGTGATTGACAATCTATTAGTGACAGATACAGACAGTGTTCATGCTGTCTTTGTTAAATCTAACTTTTCTCTAGCTCTAGCCATAGGGTTTTGCTCATCAGCATGATTTAACTTGTCTTACTGAACAATTTCTTTCCTCTCAGAAGTATGAAAGGAATGTTTTCCTTCTCGAGGACCGTGACATATAGTCTTCTATTAGAACTCACCTTGTTTTGTCCTCAGGACACGAAACTATTTAGAATAAAGCTACTGAATATCTGGTATTCACTTTCTATTCCTATATTTCACCCACAGAAAAGTTTTAGCTAGAAAATAACAAAGTTGTCTATTTGGCTAGGATTTCTGCAGCCATTTTCTGGGCAAAGGAGAATTCCAGTGGCTGTGCCAGTCTCCTAGAGAAAATTGGCCACATGTGATGGTTTGGGCAGGTTATACTCACTGTACAATATTGTCGGAAAATTCTATATTGGCAAGATGATTGTCTTGCCATTACCAGCCCTTTGGTAATGCTACCAGCCATTTGTGCAGATCTACTACAGAAGATCTACTTTGGTGGTAGATCTTCCACATCCAAAATGCAGAAAGATGTAGCCTCATTGCACACCAGCTTTGTATTATATAAACATATTGTTCTGGCCAGAAAAGCTTATAAAAAACTATAGAGTTTGGATATATTTTTACAAGAAATTTAGATATGCATATTTTCTTTTCATTTGGATATCATACTCTCATTAGTTTCTGATTTTCTGACCAAGGAAGAAAAGCTGAAGTAGTGGAATGACTAAGAGAATGACTATGGCATAATTCAAATACCAGTTAAGTATGTGAGTCATACCTGGGCTTCTTTTCTAATTAAGTTAAACTCATGTCTTTCCATAGGTCTTTGGAGCCTTAATTTAAATATAGTTTATTTAATTTGTCAACATAACTTGTATATATTCTGGAACATTATAAAGGAATGTGGAATCTGTGAACCCACAGCTGCTGTTGAGACAGGACTATAAATGTTCTACAAAGACTTTTTCTCCAGCCTGAATCCCTTAAAGTGGATTAAAGGCTGAATGACATCCTTCCCACCCCCATCTGCTTTGGAACAACAATGGGAAAATGTCCTGGTTTGCAGTTTTCTATCACTTTTTCTCTAATTACTTGTTTCACACATGAAAATATGTTTGCTGCTTTTATTTGCCCTGGGGGCTGCCTTTTAATGCATTTATCTATTGAGATTATTTATTTTTACACATCACTACAGAAGAGTCACTCTGAGTGCCATATTTTCTAATATCAAAAATTTGTATGCTTTGAGAATCCAATATCTTCACATCAACAAGTAATTTATTTCAGTAGGGACAGAGCAACAGAATGTATCTCATTTTATATGTTTGCATTTTGATATACTGATATGTATTAAAAGTACATGGTAGCTCTGAGCATGAGTGGATGACTTACATATGTCTATTTATATTCCATTACTGAACAAAGAATAGAAGGCAAACTTCAGAAAATTAGATGTAACCTATTAAATACGATTATCATGAACGTTTTTTCTAGTGAGAGTTAAAAATCATTTTACTTGAAGCTTTTTTCCATTGTCTGTACTTTATTCCTCAGGATATAAATCTATTTTGTAATTACTCCCTTCTTATCTCAGAAACTTTGCCTGACACACCATTCCATATGTTTATGATTCTCTGAATGAAAAAGTGTTCCCTGACAACCATTCAGATTTTTTTCCTTTAATTTCCATTTATGCCTTATTGTCTTATAATGTTCAGCTGAAAATATATGTTGCAATATTGTGTGACATTATCTGTATTACTTAAGATTTTATATAACCATACATCAATGAAACATCAGATAAATCTCATGCTTCTCCTTTTTTTCCCTACATCTTCCCTTCCAGAGCTGCATAGGTAGTAGATTCAATTTAGTTTCTATGACAAGTTGACTTTAAGCATTTCTTACAAACCTAGGAAAGAACACATCTGCAATTTTGTTTGAGTCACTTTGAAAAGTGAAGTGTGTATGTGTGTATATATATATATATATATATATAGTCCTAAGTCTTCTCTGCATTTAGAAAAAAAAAATAGAACATTTGTTAAATGTTTACATTCAGCACTATGCAGTATTGTTTACAGAACATCATAGATGTACTAGTATTTGTAAATTAAGGGAATAATCCAACAGCACGCTGAATAAGAGCTTCAGGACTAGAACGCTATATAATGTTACCTGACTAATTCTCTGGACTTCCTAATAAATAACTGAGTAACACAAGAAAGGTATTCAGATGATTTGTAATCCTGCGGTAATGGCTTCTAAATAGTTAAGATTAGACTGAGAGATGAGAACCTTTTTCCCCTATATGCCATATACCAGCAGGGGACAAAATCAATCTTGTGAAGGCTCTGATTACTTGTGCTGCAAGTTTCTTGTCAGCAGATTCAAAATGTGCAGTGGAATGAATCTTCTGCAAGGTAGAGCTGCTGTCTATCAGTTGGGCATCTTTCCTCCCCTCTCTCCCTCCACCTTAACTTCCCATGGAATATCTGGTTGTGATAAATTAGAAGAAGAGAAAATACAAGACGGTTCAGTGCAACCATTTTAATCCTCTACTGTCAATGCAGAGGAAAGGTGACACCAATTTTAGTATCTTCCAGATGAAAAATGTACCCTTGAACTGAGAATTTGAGGAAGTTAAGGAACAAATAAGGCAATTGCTTTTGCTTAGAATATAATGCTACTTTAGTGTATACAAAAATGCTGTTTTCAAAGAACAGGATTTAAATAAATTAATGACTGTAATTTAATCTGAAAGAGACTAAATAAAATTCAAGTTAAACATGACTCTTATTAGAAAGAGCAAAGAAAAAACACAAGGATCAATACAAGCATTTTGGGAGATAGAAAATCCAAATCCAATTATCTAAACAGAATATCAGAGTCAGTTTTTATCTTTTTAGTAATCTGAACCAAATCCATATCTGGGCCTCGGAAAATTTTGGGGATTCCGTAGTTAAGATTTTGGGAGAATTACATTTGAATTTGGATCAAGAGATATTTAAGAACAACATTTGTATTTTTTCAATGAAATTAAAGTTATTTACAACAAACTAATAAAGACATTTCATGTTTTAGAAGACAAGTCTATCATGCATTTTAACCATATTTTCTCTCAGTACTATAGAAAAGGAACTTGCATTGTCTTGCTGCCTTGGTGAGGAGAAGTGTCAGTTTTTCTGCTCAGAGCTCTAATAGCAAGGTCCAATTTGCAACAAGTGGAATTACTGCTTCCTTCTCCCCATCTTCAGTACTCCTCAGAAATGTTGGAAAGGAACTATAGATTCCAAACAAATATTTCCAGACTAATGCATCCTGGGGAACTTGCAGAAAAGACTGGAAAATTTGGAATGAAATATTCTTAAAATTCTACCGTGAAACCAAACCTAGCATCTTGCACAGTTTGTGAGAACATAATTTTATCCAATCTTCCAACAATCACAATTTGATAGATGGGTTGATGAAATCATCTTCCTACCCTGCAGATGAACTACATAGGCAACATGGCCCAGCAAAGGTAGAAATTTGATGTTCCTGTTTTCTGCTAACCAGTTCTAACCATCCATCCATTTTGTTCTCCCAAGAGTCTTGCCACCAGTGTTTTTGAGCGAAAATTGCTAATTTTATACAAGAGGCCTGGAATTTTGTTTGAAGGCAAAAATGTTCCATTTTAGCAGGCATATAGCTGCAAATTGTGTTAATTGTCAGATTAGTTGATATTTGGTTTTGCTTGCTAATCAAGTTCCCAAAGACCTAAAATACTCCCATCACTCAGTGCTCGCACTGCCTCTCACAACGGCAGAGACATGCCACAGCCAGAAGAGTTAATGATCTTCAGGGAGCTGCATTTGCAAGTCCTTTCCTGCAAGAAACCTCACAGAAGGGGAAACAGACCAACGCAGTCTTCAGAGGGCTTTGAATTGACCATTTCATCAATTCTCCAGATAATGGTTGAGTGCTGTGAGACAGGAAGTGGGAATGACTGTACTTTTTCATTTTTTCTCGTGATCCTTGGCATGGAGCACTATAGATGCCATTGATTTCAGGCAGAAAAGGTGACTCTGCTGTGCTTCTGTCACCAGCAACAATATAAATCAGCTGTTTTCCATACTTTCGAGGGCTGTCCTCTACCCCATGCACATCTGAATCAATCTTAAGTAAAAAATAACATTCTGGGAATTACAGTTTATTCAAATAAGTGGAATTGCCATTGTAGCATATATTATATGCCTACAGAGGAATTTTCTGTTTTTCAGATCTTCAGCCTTACTCAACTTAGACTCATATTAGAATCTCATCAACTCTTATTAGAGCTGAGCTCAGACGCTTCTACTTTGAGTAGTGCTCTTAGTATTTGAAAGGATGAAAACCCTTAGCCACTACATATGATATCATCTTGAGCAGGAAACTGCAGTCCTGATAAGGCGCTGTATGGACTTTAGGTTAAAGAGCTTTTTTGAAGGCCTCAGAGAAATAGAGTGGCATTGCAGATTCCCTTAGCTCTGTCCACTCTCCCCAAGGTCCTGTAGGAGTGCCTAGCTGGGCAAAGACTGGAGGAGCAGGGGCAACAGGCTCTCTTCAGGCACACAGAGCTGGCTTCCAAGGGCCTGAGACACCTGCCCAGGTGAACTTTGCAGCAGTGCTGCTTAGACTGAAATCACCCGCACACATTGCAGAGCAACATACAGTAATCATCTTTATACTAACGCACGCACACNACCATATAGATTATGGTAAAGGGAGGCTCAAAGTTGGCTACTGCATTTGAATTGCAAAGTAGCAATCAATTAGTTTATCATTAATCAGATAATTTTGGGGTTTGTGAATAATATGAAAGGAAAAGAAGAAATAACTACCAGGATAATTTTCAGGAACCATCTCTCAGCTTTATAAACTAATCCTCTTCTAATGGCCCTTTTTAATGTAATTTATAGGTTCATCATTACCCTTTTTGTATTAGTAATTATTTCTAAAATACCAAAGAACCATCTTTTTTTCAAGGTCCTTCCATGTGCCTGATTTACAGCTAGGCTCATGTTGGACTCTGTCTTTCTGAGGTTTGACATTTCAAAATATTTATAGCTCTTTTACATTAATGCCTTTCTCATGAATCTGAAGGTGACCGTTATTTCTTTCATCTTGTTGTAATTAAATGGATCAACTATAGCTTTATTATTTCCACTATTTATCTGTGCACTGTGTTAACACATTCAGATTAGCAAGTGGTATTGAACATTATGTGAATTACAACAAACAAATATTTCCTAAAACCTGGGTTAAACTTGATGCATTGGCTAAGAAATCGTTCCAAGTGAAAGCACAAAATCTTTAATATTTTATTGATCAGATCTAAACCTTCTGCCCAAAGTGGCAATTAAATTTCAATTAAACTGACTGAAAGCATCATATTAAATTTCAGCACTTTACGAGCTATCAGATAATGCTGCAGGACAAATCTTTAGTATGATCACACTCTTTTCAAATTATATTATCCTGTTCATTCACAATAAAAGTGACAGCTTTAGGTATACTTTCAATATTTCTTGAATATAAACCCTCTAATGAACACATTTTATTGCCTTTAAATCAATTATTATTGGATATTTTAATAAAGTGAATTGAGCACTTTGTTTTACACACTGCTTAGAAGTTATTATATTTTGCAGTCAGCCCAGCAAAGAACAGTAAGAGTATGACAGAAATACCCAAATACCTAACATTATGCTATAAATTAAATCAGCTATTTACAATTATGAATATGCTGTATTCCATTTCACAGCAGCTACTGGTACAACATGTAAATTAATAATTCTAGATTTTCAGGCTTTCAGTCTCACTGTATTTCAATAAATGAGATAAGCTGAAGATATAATCAAAATTTTAAGACCCTGCAAGCGCTTTTAAAGTGTTGTCTTATGAAGACCTCAGTATTCTGCTACTTCTTCTCTCTTTGTTCCCATGGTTCTATGCATGTATTGATGTTTAGATTGACCAAAATATAGCTGGTGGTGGATTTATTTTTTTTTTAATTCAAAGGACATTTTCACTCCATCTCCTTTTAAGTTACATGCATACAGGTATTCAAATGTCAATAACAACATTCACCAGATTTTTATCATTAAATAAATAGATTAGGCATGAGGCAAATCTAACAATTGATTGAGAGTAGTCAAATTAATTTCACTTAGCAGGTGTTTGAGCATGTTGAACTGAATAGAAATCTGTATGCTATATTGATGTTAAAAAATTATTGTGTTCTTATGGATGATTACCAAAATAGTTGCCCAGAAGTAGTAAATAAATCCTCAGGTGGACTTTTATAATTGAGTATAGTGATAATGTGAGGGAATCCATGTATTCTAACCTCCATAAATTCTCTCCTTCTGCAGATGCTGATGTCAAAGGTAAGAGACAGGTAACAGAGATGGTTCAGGACAAGGCTTCCTGTGGGTTCATTGTCTATCAGTAAGTGGTGTCTTATGTAGCTTTTCAATTCCTTAAACTTAATTATCCTCTGGCTTAGATCTTCAGGAAAAGCTGCATGAACACTAAACAAAATATTCTCAATAGAGTTCAATTTCCCCTTGCTTCAAACAAGTCCATCTCCTCTAATTATCAGGTGCCTTTACATTCTTTCCTTTTCATATCATGTCATCTTTTCAAGCAGATTGAAATGTAATGTTCTGTTGCATTTGGAAAGAAACAAAAATAAATGAAGGCAAATACAGAGGGGCAGGGGGAGCACCTTTCAGAGTGCTTTCTTATTCCTAGATATTTTCTGTACTTGAAGTACAGAGTTAAAAATCTAAGGCATGTCTTTTGATGGTTACACAACAACAGAGTATTCCAGAGATTGCATTTATTCATGTGAATAAGTATGTTTTGTTTATTTTTGTCAGTAAACACCTCTTTTGCATTCAACTATCCTTCTCCCTTGGGAGCAGAATGAAGAATTAGGTGTATAAGGAAAGAGGGGGAAAAAAGCTTTTGCAGAATGTTAAAACTACAGAAAGCAACCTTTTGAAAACACTGTTCTTTTTTTATTTTTCAGTACCTATCAAGATAAGAAAAGTCCTGCAGAGGGTCAAAGAGTGCTTAAGTAGCTAAGTAAAGGAATTGCGCTCCAGAGCAGGTGTTTGTGCTGTCTCAGCAGGCAGGGATAGTATATGTTGCATCAAACACAGTTTGCTCAGCATGTGTTCACACCTCCCCTGACCCCAACATTTCCTGGCTTTGCTACCACTAGAGTCTCATGAGAGAGGAGGTGTGTTTGAATGGAGTGTGGGAGGATCTTTTCAGTAACGAGTTGCTCTCCAAACAAGTGAGCAGCAGCCATTTTTTATAACTGGGATCTTCCCCTGCCCTCATTTAAGCAGGGTCCTGACCCAGCTCCCAGCCATGCAGCTACAGAGCTGCCTGCATGCAGTGAGCACACTGCTGGAGTCTCATCACACCCTGACAGTTCCCAGGCTGCTCCTTCCTGTTGACCCGACCAGCAGTCTTTGGCTCTGTTTCCAAAGCCTCTATCCTCTTAAACCATTAAGCAATTCTCTTCTCTCTTACTAGGAACAGATTGGGAACCTAACATGGCACTGGAAAACACTGTATCTGTGGAAGTCAATAGACAATCCTGGTGAGCTGGGACACCATTCAAAGTGATTTGGTTAATCACATACAGGGTAATAAATTGCAAATCAGCCTAGGTTTGGATCACTTGTGATTAACACGTATCTGCTGTGGCTGAAAGGAAGTTTTCCCTTGATTCATCAGCCATCTTGCGGAACAACCTGCTCCGTGTGGGTCAGGTGTTTGCTACAACAAGGATATGAAATAGGGGATTGCTAGGGAAAAAAAGTTTTTGTCTCATGCTCCCTAAGTCTTGACTATTTTTCAAAGAGCAAGATTAGTCTCAACATGAGAAGAAGTTATGTAAATATTGGATGGCTTCTAAATATATTAATCCTTAGACACGGTCCTAAGAATAATTTTGGTTTTGTTTTAATGGAGCCATAGAATGATTTTTATCATTGAATTACATTTGACTGCAGTGGTACACTGTGGGAAGCTACTAAGTTTATATGGTAATGGGGAGAGAAAGAAAAGAGGTGGGGGTGGATAGACAGCAAAAGCTTCCCTCGATCTGAAGGTAGTTTGCATTTTTTCAATCCTTGCAATTCATTCTGATGTGGCTTTGTTGTCTGAGCAAATATTTTTGAATCTATCATAATAATCAACTTTTACAGATTCTTCAAATACATTTGAAACTGCCACTGAATCAGAAAAGCTAAACTGAAGGCAGCTACACTGGCACTATTCTTACTCATATCTAGTGATAGGCTGGATTTATTCATACCACCAAGAAAAAAAAAGCTATTAATTTTGGTCAGCTGTATACATGGGAATTTACATTTGTTCTCCAACATTCATGAAAAAGACTGTCCTGCCATTGTGGAATGCAGAAAACAATCTATCAGGCTTTCAATAAACTGCAGAATATATATGTGTTTCAACCTATCTGAAATGAGATGCAGCGCTAGCAATATGGAGAGCCCCAGCAAGGCTAGCAATAAAAGTAGATATACAGTAGCTGACATCAGATTGTTTCAAGCTTAATTCCAGTAAAGTAATAAGGTCAGGAAAAGAAACGCTCAGTGATGCACAGATTGATGCTATTAGATAGAAACTATGCGTTGGCATCAAGCAAACTCTTTTCTGTCTTGGTCTCATGGACAGAGCACAGAGATGTTCAGCATAATCTCCACAGATTTATAACCACAAGAGTGGACCAAGCTTAGCAGACTGCGGTCAAGAACAGTACTAAAACTAAGCTATACACACATTTATTAACAGCACCAGAGGGTGTTGTATTACTCTCATTTTCCAAAGTGAACA
>VWZN01023091.1:24821-35234 GCA_013396955.1 Regulus satrapa
AAAAAAAAAAAAGAACAGGCAGATTTCCGGAAGTTTTAATTTCAACTAGTTCTTTAAGTTTAATGTTACAGTTCCCGTAACCTGGATGCAAAGGCTGGCATTTAAAAGCACATGTGAAAGGACCAGATGCCTCGTCATTACATTAAGAGCATGAAGCAGGCAACAATTAAGCGATTCACTGGAAAGACATAATGCTGATCTATGCTAGCAATTAATCACAGAATACATTAGACAATGATGGGTGACCTACAAATTTTTGACAAAATAATTTTTCATCATGTTGGCGATTTCTTAGCCTAATATGCCTGCAAGGCACAGAGTCCAAACCTGTCATTTATTCCATCTCTCCTTGACAGGCGGCAACCTGTCTTCCAGACAAAATGAACATTATCTGTGCTCACTAGACATTTAGTGCAGGGCTTAGCTTATGACTAATGATAATAGGCAGACAGAAATGTTAGAGTCTGAAATAATGTTCTCTTTGTTAAAGAAATTTCTTGAGGTAGAATTTTTTTTTTCCCAAAGACACATAAAGATAAAAACTGTTTTGATCTGATTTTTAATGTAACTTTAAAAAAACAACATTTCACTTTCTCTGAAATAAACTGAAAAAGATCATGTTCTTCTTTTTTTTTTTTNAAAAAAATTTGTTTTTTTTTTTTTTTTTTTTTTTTTTTTTTTTTTTTTTTTTTTAACTTCCTGTAAGAATTCAGGCTACAAATTTTTTACACAGCAAAGCTATGAAGTAGGAATTTCAACAGATAGAGGTTTATAAGCAGCCCAGCTTATTAGAAATTTGTTTTAGTTAACTAATTTTTGTCAGTTTCTATAAAGTAAATTAAGAAAATAATCCATTTTTACCTGTTAAAATTTGACCAAAGACATTGCACCTCTTCTTTCAACATCTTTATATAAGAATGGAGTCTAAATCTAATGTGATAGAAGATATTTTATAAATGACAAAAATTAGTGGTTTATCCACACAAAATTTTATTTTTCCTTAATATATCAGGATTGAACACTTTGAGATAGCTATTTGCCAGGAGTACAAAATGGAAAATAATTCATTATTTTTAGTCTTACAGTCCATAATATAGAGCCCAAGTGCCAGGAGCAAAGGAGACAGCAAACAGACCACAAAGTGTTTTTTGTCTGTAGGGTGAAGTTTCAGAAGCAAAGTCTTGATTGAGCGCTTATTCAGTTTTCATCACACAAAGACTCCAGTCATGACATTTTGTGCTGGGTTCTGTGCAAACACATGCTAAGACACAATCAACATCCCAGAGGATTTAGCTGAATGAACTAATCTTTTGCACCTTAGATTCAAGTTGGACACACATCTGGGATTTGATTAGATTCCCACTGAAGTCTCTTGGCAATCTTTACACTGTAACTGAATTAAACTATCCGAGAGGACAGATAGCCAGTGGAATTCAAATGAAAGAAAACCAGAGTTCCTTATAATGTAATAAGACTTATTGTGAGTTTAAATAATGCATCATGGTAAACAAATTCTTCTATTAAAATTAAATTTGTATAAAGTGTCATTGTAATTTTTACCAGAAATACATCTTCTTAACAAAATATTTAGGCTATTTGATCTGCTCTAGTTCAATACTATTTATGAATTTGAAAAGGTGCATTTATAAATTCTGCAAAATAGGAATCATCATCATATAGAACTTCAGTTTTGGGCAGGAAACAAATCTGAAAATCTGCACAAATGTATTTTGCAAAGTTTTTTTTTTTTTTTTTTTTTTTTTTTTTTTAAATATCAAAAGGCAAGAATGCACTAGGACAAAACTGGTTCTGTTCCATACATCATATTCATTACTCAGATATTCCAAAGCATGAACTATAAGCAGCTAAGGACAAGAATATTTTGGCTAGTGTTTTAGCTTTTACTGGAATTACTGTCAGTTTTGTCCTAGTTGGCATTTAGATTGTTACTCAAATGGCAGTAAGTCGTACTAATTACATGATGACTGAAAATTCAGTGAATCAAATAAATTCCTTTTTCTACTTTTAAATCAAATTACAGTGGACGCATGTGAAAGATACCTTGCAATCTTGTTAAAAAAAAAAAAAGGGGGAAACTTCTCTGTATTGTGTCTGAAAATATGTTGACTGAAACAGTACAAGTATAGTACACTTTCATATTTTAAAAATGCCAAATATTTTGAGTTGAAGTATTAAGATATGCTGACTGTGAAAGTTTATACTTAAACATAAGTATGATCCATAAGTATTATATGGATCAATGCAAAGATCTATATGACCTTTGAAAAACAAATTACTTTTGTTATTATAAATAACAATATAAATTTTATAATAAGTAAATATAATTTTTATAATAAATAAATTTTTATCTTCAGAAGCTTCAAGTCTCTCATACTTTCAAGTATCCATTTTGTGTCTTCAAATATTAATATAAAAATGATGGCATAATTTTTTCCCATTATATTATCTACTGTATTTTTTAATTGATTCATCAGGTGCTCTAAAAGCAACAGAAAGTAATACCTCAAAGAGTATCTGAAAATCATTGCAATCCTCATAAGATACTTTTTAAATTCATGAGTCCAATGAGAGATTTTCTTTTTGTAAATGCAAAATTGATCCAAAAAGTTGTCTGTCTCTTGACGGGAAACCACAAGGGCATCCTTGTTGTGCATCTCTATCTAGAAAGCTGAAGCCAAAGTCTTCATTGGACTCCGTCATTAAGGGCCTGTCAAATGAATTTTATATAATTGATCTCACAACCTTCATCAATGCTTGTGAATCTGTATTGTGAGCTGACTTGTTAATTTTACACTTTCCCCCAAAACACACTGTTATTTTCATGTTATTACAATCCCTTAAATTTACTGTAGAGGAAGGAAGAGAGAAGGCCTTGTTCAAATGCAAATTTTATTGGCATACCTATGTAAGAGTCAGAAAATACTAACGAATGTTATCCACAGCTTCCATGACTTAACTAGTTCAGATATCTATGCTGTTGTAAGTACTAAACCTACTCAGTAAAGGAATAAAGTATGTTATTTAAAGAAAAAAGTATGTTATTTAAAGAAACTGAATTATCAACTTACAAGTGATAGACTAAGTAGCAGTAAAATACAAACTATCCTTGAGAGTTGATCTCTGACTGGGAATCCATGATGCAAGATTTTAGAGACAGTCATTTCCAAACAAAGAGTTAAATTTTGATGTTGTGAGAGTTGGTATAGAAGCAGCTTCCTTGTTTTGTGTGGGAGTGACTCGCTTTCTTTTAATGATAATTTTAAATATTCTATGTTCTTTTGCAGTGATTATAAAAATTTCCAGCAGCCTTTTAGGCTTCTTTCACTCCCACCATTTTGAAATGTGCAATCATTACTTGACTTGGAATTTCCTGACTACCTCTGCTTCTAAGTCAAAATTTTCCTGACTTTTGTGGAGCTAAAATCTCAAAATTTTAATCCTGAGTAAAACTGTAGCTCCTTCTAAACAGTCCCCCTAAACAAGTTCCCTTGTCCAGCTTCAAGAAATAGAGTTTAGCCATGAAGACTAATATGATGTTTCTATAGTCTGATCTCTTCTTCAGTATCTGTATGTGTCTATCTGTCTCTCTCTTTCTCTCACTATCATATCTCTACTACCCAAGTCTTATACTGCATGATTAGACATCTCTCATCCAGACTCTTCATCTCAATTTGTTTTTCACTTGGACACCAAGGTGCAATCCCACTTCTTTCTTACTTAAACCACATACTCTCTGGATTACAGCCCTAAGGCAGCATGCTTGCCAGTTGCCAGTGCTCATTATGGCTGTTGATATGATTCCATAAATATCTTGATATGACTCCATAAAACCTACCTTAGTGGGTTCTGTGCACTATGAAAGTTTAAAGTAATCCACTACCTGAACTGCCTCATAAACTCATTGTATTCTGGTCATGTGCTTTCATAATGCAGGCCAATCATAATGCTACCATGTGCATTCTCAAGTTCTTGATGCCATTCATCTAAGAATGGTAGCTTTTGAAGGTTAGCATAGATTAATTTCTCACATAATTGCAAAAAATTCTTTGAGAGAAGAAGTGGTGATATAATCTTACTAGCTTTGTGTGTTTTGATTATCTGAAAATGAAGTAGAAAATTTGCACTAAGTATTAATTTTGAATGCAGATGGAAAGAACAAAACTAATTTGCTATTACATTTCCTGCGTTTACATCAATACTAAGTAAATTCAATTTTTAATCAGAAGAGCAAAATTACCTTTATCCTCCTGAATTTTTGCATGGAGATACAATTCTAAGTACTTGGGAATTTTCAGAAAAAGAAAGTAGGCTATCATTAATTGACGGTAATGCTACAAGCCTCATTCTAGCTTGCTAAGATTACAGTAGGAAAAAATAGTTACTATCTCTTCTAAGTATTAAACCATATAGCCTGGTCCCTGTTTAAGTTCTTCCAGTTGAGATTTTTCAGAGGAATTGGAAGGAGTTTGGCAAAAAACTTAAATCATTCTGAATTTCAGTGGGATTTTGACGCTTTGTACCATCATGTTTGATTGCATCATCCCATAGATCAAAACTGATGTTGAAGTTCTAGCTAGAAACTAGGAAGCCACTGTAGCACAGAGAAAATTAGGCAAAAGGTTGCTCTCAGAGATGTTCTAGGTGTGAGCTACCATCTTGTACTGTTTCAAGTTGACCAAGCAGCTCAATATATGGTTTGAGGAATCAAGAAAACCACAGAGTAAATAATCCTGTCATTGCTCAGACAAGGTAGGAAATAAAGAATACCTGGCTAGGATATTTGACAATGGATCAGCTACCAAGAATCCAACAACAGTGTTACCATGTGACCTGATAAACACATGATTGTTCTCACTATAAAATTGCTATTACTTTCTCATTTGGTTGATCTTATCTCAATCTCTTTGTTCTGAACTCCAGTCAGCTCTTATTCATGTGTTCCCTTTTTACAAAAGCCCCTTGAACATTTTGTAGCCCTAGCAAGGTCAGGTGCAATAGAGCTGTAAATATGGAGACGTCACCACGCTCAAATTTCAGCTCTTTCTGCTTCCTAGAAAGAGTGCAAACAAAATGCCTATATGATGTGCGTTTTCCTTGAAGGAAAAAAACAATAACATTTCTTCATTAGGATCCAATACATGCTGCAATATATGCTCAATGAGGAAGAAAGGGAGTCATATCACGGACACTAAGTCTATTTCTGTGAGATCTATAAACAAAGAAAAAAAAATTTCATGATCAGTGTATCAAAAGCAGATGAGAGATATAACAGGACTGCATTTGAGATGCACTCAAATCCCACTTTTGCTACTATCATTATATGGGTTTTTTTGGCAAAGTTGCTCTCAAAAAGAATTAAAAGGGAGTGTTTTTACAGATCAGAAAATTTTTAGGGTAGTTGTGTTTCCATTATCATAATTTGTATACTGTTGGAAGAAAAATTGCTCCCTTTTCAGGAATGCAAGTCTTTGTTAATTCTGTGATTTCATAAGTGTCTTGGTTTATATTTTCTTGTTTTTCACTTTAAATTCATCTAACTTTCAACTTGGTCGAAAGATGAAAACAATATAGATGAAAATGTAAAGATTATTTAAGGGAGCTGAGAGAGTTCTGTGAAGAGCAGTGTAAATGCTGAGTATATAAAATCAGGCAGAAGAAGAGGCTAGGAGCCTGTTACGAGTGTATGCAAAGATTATATGTGCTTGTTATCATACTGGTGGAAGAGCAGATCAAGGACATCTTGTAGACTACAAAATAGCTGCACTGGCTGTGGGCCAATCATGTCATAAACATGAACCTATAGAACCTGAACTGTCATTTATTTTATGTCAGTTCAAGTTCTTAACTTATTTATTTTCCAGACACAACTACAATGGAACAATAAAAGGAAGACTCAACTAGCAGAGGTCTCACCTCTATTTTGTATAATTTGCTGCTTAAAAGCTTACAGAGTAAAACATGTAAATATATGCAGACCTGAGAGTAAGACCTTAGTAAGGAAATTACAGAGTATGGCTGAGGAAACTATGGACCATAAACAAGAAAAGCACTATGGCTACTAAGCACCTAGAAACCTGCTCTAAATTGTTGCAAGGTTCTGCTTCAGTGGATTTAATATTCTGGGAGAGGCTGGCTTTTGGCTACATGCAGCAGGAAATTCACTGGGGCGGGATATCAGAAGGATTCTTGTTATAGCCAGCCCACCTGCAACTCTTGGTGACATGAATGGGGGAAGCTGTCAGAGGTATTACCCAGTCCTGGAATGCAGATTTTCCTTTGGAATAACACTGCTTGAGGAGAGAGGTACTGGAAATAACATAATGATGCTGCTGCTTGTGAGATTTCTACTGCAGTGTTTCCAATCCTGAAAATTTTCAGATAAGGCATGTAATGTTTTCAAGTCAGATCATCTGCTGGTGTAAATTAGCCTGGGCCCATTCGAGTCAATTAAGGTATCACAATTTTTAATTTTTTCTCCCTTAGCTTGGAAGTGTTTATCCACACCTTACTTTTGAGGTTCTGAATCTTTAGGGGGTTTTTTTTGTTTGTTTGTTTTGTTTTTTTTTTTTTAGTTCTTCCCATTAAAGGAGTATAGAGCATGAAATAATGTTTTATGATATGTGCTTATTGGAGTTTTTAGCTGTTTTTGGAGGCATAGAGAACTGAAGGCAGACAACATTAAACGTCAAACTAAATATATAGGATGAAAGTACAGAAGTACAGGGTCAGATGTTTGAATGAGGTTGGAACCTATTCAAAAATCCACATAAAGTGACCAAATTTTCAAATACCCAGAGGAACCAGTGGGTGGGAAACACTCTTAAAATGCATTACTTGTTTCAATCAAATTTGAAGTCACAGAAATTAGGGAGGTTTTCTCTAGTCTACATCTGGAGAGAAAGAGGAATAAATTCCTTTTCACTTCAAATTTTAGATATTTTCTAGAATAATTTTGTGTTACTGAATCCCACCACAGTTCCTCTCACACAATTTCATTTTTCCTGAGCCAAGATGATGAAAGGCTGATTAATTCTTTGCAGCTGACTCAGCATTCCCCTGATGCACACTGCTATTTACAAGAGAAGTAGCTATAGTCCTTTCTTTGGCCAGAAAGAGGTAATTCTTTTTTCCAGCCTTTGGCCAGACCTGTAGGTCTCGCTATGCATCCTTGCACATATTTCATTGGAGGAAATTATGACTATTTTTAATTCAGAAGGAAAGTTTCCAACAAGCATGACCCATCTGTTAGAGGTGTGATGAACTTTCAGAAGAAATACCACCCAACATGCATGGCACCCCTACCTAGAAAAATTCAGGGCAATCTGGACTCCACCAGCTCAGAGCAGCCAGGAGCAGGATGGTAAATTTATGCTAAATTTTCATTTGTGTTTAATTTTGAAAGTTGCCAAGCTTTGCAAAAACACAACAAAAGTAATCTTTCAAATATGACTTGCAAGCAGATCTAATGATATCTGCTGACAATCTGAGACTAACTCTGGGAAAGGTGTGAAATGCCATACTAATCACAACATGATGCTAAATCAACAATCTAATGTTACTTTAAAATTTAAATACATTATTTGATTACTCCATAAAGGAAAAGAAAATAGCTTATCTTATGAAAAATTAATAATTAGTAACTTGCTATGATAAGGAAACCAAATCTGAGAGCACCATGCCCTTCATTTTTCCAGCAGCAAGACACCTGATATTTGCCTGACCCATTTCTTCCCAGATTTTAGAATACAAGGTTAAATCTTTATCTGTTCCAGCTGATGTCAAAGCTGGCACAACAAAAAACCTCCTGAAAATAACAGCTACTACCCTTTAACCTAGTGAGCACTAACATAACTTGTGACAAAATGACCAAAGTAGCTTAAAGAAACATTTGTATGTCTTGTACACGTGCAAGGTCCCAGTGTCTGTGTCATCAAGTCCAACATACCACAAAAGATTCCCCTCTAGCTGAAAGACATAATCAACCTAAAGGAAAGGCTGCTTTGAAAGATCTGTTTTACAAGGCAACCGATTTGCCTATCCTTTTTACCTTTTTTAGTTGGTTGGTTGGTTGGTTGATTGGTTGGTTGGTTGGTTGGTTGGTTGGTTGGTTGGTTGGTTGGTTGGTTGGTTTTTGGGGTTCTTTGTTGGGTATTTTGTTTGTTTGTTTGTTTTTCCTTATAGGGCATATAGCCAACTGTAGAAAATGCTGATATGACAGTTCTGGACTAGAATTATGGAAATTCAGCCTAGCCTGCCCTCTGTGCCTTAGGATGACAAGAACAGAGGTGTCACTACCCACTCAAAGTACATCCATATGGGGAATGTTTCATGGAAATAGTGGTAAGGGCCACCAGCTGGTAACACTGGGGAATGAATCTACCAAGGGTTCAGCTTTCTCTGCTGTCACCAAGTCATTTGCAGGCACTCCTTGGCAGGATTTCTTGCCACTTATAATGCAGTGCCTATGGTTTTCATTATAAGTGACACAGCATTTTTGAAATATGTACTACATAAAGGTAAGGTAATGAGTATATCACCCAGAAGGAATCACAAATACCTAAAAGCAGCAAAGTATGACCAAGTGAGGGGAAGACCAGTCTGTTGGATGGTGCAGTTATTTCTGAGGAATTTTATCAATTATAGTCAGACAAAATTCTGTTAATATGCAGTTGTCTGTGCAGGATACTGAAAATCTTGTGATTTGTATTGAAGGTAGTTGTGAGATTGTAAACCCTTAGGAGTGACTTTTGTTCTATATATTTTCTACAATGGTAATGTGACTGTGTGCATTGCTTTTATTTCCTTTACAGAAATAGAGTGTGCCTAAAGTAACCAGCTTTGATTAACATATTTGCTTTAAAATGGGTTCCTTATAAAAATTTTGCAGAAAATACATAATTTTTCAAAGGAGTCCAGCTTCTCAGTGACACAAAAGGCAAGCCAATCAGACCAATTATACCAGGTCTAAAATTACCAGGTGTGTCCCAGTAAAATTCTGCAAATAATACCACATATTACACTGGACTCCTGCATGTCTGAAATCCACTTTTCCCCAAACCACCTACCTACTGTAATCACAGCATTGTACATTGCGTGGGTGCGCAGCATTCAGCCTGCTGAGATCTATTTCATACTCCCAGTGCATACCAGATACCAGACTGGTAGATTACAATATCTGTGTTCTCCTACCTGTCACTGTGAAGAAACCATTTAGTATACAGTTGTAGGATTAGGGCTTGATTTTTTACTTTTTTTTTTTTTTTTTTAGAAAGAAAAAGGAAGCATGTGTCTTACTAAATTGTATTCAGCTCCCAACCCTGATGTCAGAACTTTCTGAAATTGCCTTTCTGAAAATTTTAGATATTGACACATAACACAAGAATCATTTTTTTTTCTTAATAAAAATTTATTAAATCACCAAGGGTGTACAATCATCATCTGTGGAGTATCTCAGATTGATTGGATATTTTTGGAGTTTTTGTTTGACATATACATACAATGATGGTAACAGAATATTCCTGCTCAATAGGTAAACTCTTGAATATGAGGGAAAACTAGGGTTATTAAGGCAATTTAAGCCATGTTAATTTAGCTTTCTTGAGTAGATTATGAAATAGATTTTGATTACAGATGTCATATTTTTTTCCATGGGTCCTCTGCTTCATTCCATGCACAGGATGTACAGATACTCAATGAGCAGTGATCAAATGCAGTTTTTATTCTTATTGTTCTGTTGGTGTCTTCAGGCCTTATTTACTGCACAACATTCATACCCAGACATAAGGACAGAATTATTAACTTCCTCATGCATTTTCCTGTAACTCTATCTGCACCACAGATATTTACTATCTTACTTCTACAAAACCTCTGTTAGAAGAAAAGATATTTCCATATGAGTTGTTACAACATGCAAAGAAAAAAATATCTTTAGCAAGAATGCTCAATTTGAGATATGTACAACTTAATGTTCTGGAATGTATGGCACAGAATATCCCTTCATGCTCCCAGAATTGAAAGTATCTTGCAGCACTTTTGCCTATCCAGCCCCAGAGTTCCTGACTTAATGTCACAAAATGAGGAAAAAGACAAGGAATAGCCAGCTGTTTAAAACATGAGTGAATTGATACAGTGTCCTGGATCTGAAGAATCCTGGACAGACAAAAGGAGAACTATGTTATTTGGATCAGTTGCCTGATTTTTAAAATAATCTTTTTTTTTTTTTTTTTCCCCTTTAGCATTTCCTTGTGTTACTTACCACACAAGCTGTGTAATCAAAGAACCATGCTGAAGAAGACCCTTAATCAATCTCAGCCTCCCTAGAGTGGGGCCATCAGGCACTCTAGGTGTCTCTGATACTTTAGAGTTCATCAAGGAGTGCTGGGAACAGCCAAG
>VWZN01023091.1:43821-55005 GCA_013396955.1 Regulus satrapa
TGAAATGGTCATCCTGGCATCACAAGGAAAGTGTATGCTCCTAAATTCTTATTCCACTTCATTGTTTACTTTTTACTTGGAATGACCACTACTCAGTGTACTTATGATGTAATTAGTAATATCTACAAAAACACATCATATTTCACTGGGGACTAGAGGTTCAAATGCACTCCTAGAACTCNTAAATTTGAAACAGAAAATGGAACTCAAATGAGGGAAGATCACCTCAAATGAAATTAGAATGAAGTGGTAGCAGACTTTGAAAAACAGAATTACCAAATTTCACAAAACTATCTGAGCAGGAATTAATACTCTTAGATAAAGGAAGAAAACAGTAACTAAAAGAAACAATCACATTTCCTTGTGCTTTTTGATGTTTTGTTTTTTTTCTTTTCTCAAGTTCTATTAGTCTTTTATTCTTAGTGGCAAAGGTTCATATCTCTTTGTGCTAATTCACTTTGACAATAAGTTGGCAACTTCCTTGCAAAAATATGCTGGTGATGCTTTAGGTCGGCCTCACCCTTAGGGAGATAAGGGGCATGGGAAGAGTCTTTGTTTCTTGTCATGTAAAATATGGAGAGGTGTTTCTCCATTGTTTCCATAAGCAAGTATTTCTGTTTATTGCGCAGCACAGAGTACTTAAAATACACTGTAATTGGGTTCAGATTACTTTTCCATGTGGCAGGTAACCTTTAACTGGCAAATGGGTGGTGTGATATGGCTTTGAATGGCATCTCTTATATCATCTTCCCATAAAGCCCCACTGAATAAGTACCAAATAAAGAATATTCCTATCACCTGTCAGCCTGTGCACAAAGGCATTAAAGTAGTTAAAAAATCAGCTAGGCATTTTAGAAAGAAGAGATTCAAATACATAGCTTTTCTGAAGAAAAATTGAATTTTTCTAATATAAAATTCCAAAATCATAACACACATCTCAAAACAAGAAAAAAATCAAACTTAAGTAATTAAAAATTGATGACTGCTGTAATTAATATTATCTTAGTAAACCAAATATTTTCACTTTTTAAAATAGATTTTTAGATATCAGAGCAAAATAATTCATTTAGACCTTTCCTAAAAAATCTGTAATTGCATCATAAATGGTTCATTGACAAAGTATGAGCTGCATCTGCTGTCTGGTTGAGCTATATTGCATATAATACAATGCTAGGCACCATACAAGAGCAATGACAGGATACAGAAATAATCTCTCCTTTACTGAAGAATTTGCATTCTAAAAAGCGAGAATGGAACTGATAGGAAGGGGAACTGATGCATCTTTGTTCCTTTCCCTATCCTTTCTGGTCCTTGCCCATACCAGTATCTTCTGTTCAAATCTGTATCTCCATCCAGCATTTCTCCCCACCCTTGATTTCTAAGCCCACCTGGGAGTCATTCTCCAGTTTCAGCTTTGTTCAGCCCTTCCACCTCTGGGTAACTGATGTCCAGAGAAGCTGATGTCCTTCATGTCACTGCAAGGTGCCTCAGTAAAGGCTGTCTCATGTGCATGGGTTCTGCTACTGTGGTACTGGATCAGCTGTAGAGACAGACAGTCCAGACAGAAGTCAAGTCTTTTTACAGCACCTTCTTCCTGTTCTCTGTCTCTTGCCTTCTTGTGCTAGTGTGCTGCTGGTGGCTCTCACACATTAGCCAGAGTTTGTCTGATACTAGCTACTGGGAATACTTGCCCAGGGTATTCTTGAGCCATATGTTTGCATATGTTTAACAATATTTTCCTTCTTTCTGCTGACATCCATCATTTATTTTTATCATGTTCCTCTTCTTCACTGATGCTACTATATTAGGAAGGGGAGGGAAATGTGTGAGCAAGAAGATGTGGGTGTAGATGGTTATTCTTGTGTTATGTGATGGCTGGAAAACATTTTACACTTGTCAATGAAATGCCAAGTCTCAGTCCTGCATTTTTCATTGGTGCTGAATTACTGAGGGGTGTAGTTACATCACACTTCCTTGACTGCTTTTTCCTTAAAAAACTGTTTTGAAGGTTTAGGTAGTTGCTGTTGACAATGTGTTCTGGTAAACAAAATTAAAACCACTGTTGGTTATTGCATTTAACACGCACAGTGTATTTGAGTGAGAGCTGATAGTGTTTGACCCTTCCTGGATTGGCCTTTGAGGAATTAACCAAGAAGTGAACTCTAGTATTCAGCTTGCCTATATTTCTCATAACCTGCCTGCATTCACTGTGTATCTGCACAGCCTTTGGACAAAATTCACCTTGTACTCAGGACCATTCTCAGAGGAAAAAACAAAACAAAACCAAACAAAACAAACTACCCTGGTTTCCTGGAGGGAAGTATTTTATGCTTTCCTCTGGGCACACACAGAAACAGTTACACTGTTAGGACTGTCATGTTATACAGAAAAATCTATATTTTCTCTAATTTGTGCAACAGTTATTTCAGTTTTTTATTTTATCAGTAATTAAATAGCATATACTTGATTATATGATTATATACCTGAAAGAACATTTTTAACTATCAGGCAGAATTTTCTATAAATGGTCAGTAAATCACACCAGTTTCTTTTTTTCTCCTTTTTTCTTTTTCTTGATCAAGCAAATAGTATATCAATGCAAGGAAAATCTTACAGCCTGCTTAAGATGGAGCTCTTCCTTGTGTCTCTCAGATGCATGTCTTAGGGAATTGATGGATTTTGGGATCTAGTCCTGTCTCCTTTCCTTTTCCGGCATATTTCTATTTAAAGTCTCACTGGCAGATAAAGGGCCTGTATTTTGTTGCTGTGGCTCTAGAAGTTTCATCTTATGTGAAAAAGGTAAAGGCTGCATATATGAAACAAGCAGATAATAGCTACCTCATGCTGATTGTCTGTGTGGCTTAATTCTTAGGACCTCAAACAGTACTCCAAATGGACTAACCATGGGATCAAGCAAAATTCTCACAAGATTCCCTAGAGGAAGATGTGAATAATGTTCAAAGGGAAAGACTCCGTGATTATTTTTATTAAGTGTTATTATTTTTATTAGGATTACTCTTAGCATTCATATTTTATATTTCTTGAAAATCATCTCTATTGTACCAGAATAGACGTAGAAAGAATAGTCAGCTCCCCAAATGTGTTTTGGGACAAGCTGTAGTGATTATAGAGGCAACATCACATGAGCATTAGCATGATTAGGCTGCCATGTCTTAGTTATGCTGTCGTTCCCAGTACTTTGGAGCATATATATTCCTGGCAGTTGCCCTGTGAAGGAAATAGTTTGTGTGTTGATGGATACCATGCAAATTGTTCTGTCTGAAGGAGCTCTTGCACAATCGACCTATTTGAGAGGAGAAAAAAATAGATTCCCTCTGTCTGTGTAATGCAGTCACTTAAACCACACCCAAATATCAGTAGGAGACTGAAAGTTTGGCAAATTGTTGATTTTGGCTAGCAATTGCTATGCAGAGCACAACCAGATCCTGAGCTCAGTGGCATGAAGATAAATCCAAAACTCAGCTGAAATGGCTTGAATGCTCCACGTTTACATCAAAGCACTATAGTCAGCATGACCTAACAGTGTAAATGACCATCTAAGACAAAGAAAAGCACTCTAAAATTATTTGTGCAAATGCTTGTGCATAATTCTGAGGAGTATTTTCTGCTTTGCATACTTTTTATTACTCTTTACAACATTTTAAAGAAAGCTACCACCATTGTCAAAGCAAATTAACTTGTTCTTTGAAAATCAATCTTCTTTTTTTTAGGTGTATACTGTATATCCTCACACTTTTTTTTTTTTTGCCAGTGATGGTTTGACACGTTTTTATCTCCATGAACAACAAAGCCATGTATAATTCCATGCAATTGTCTTTTAAGATATGAAGGGGGAAAAAAACCATAATTTACAACACAAATATATTAGGTTTTTATATAAAAAGCATCACATGTATTGATCAAAATGACTTTCTTTACAATATTTGATGCTCAAAAGAGAACTAATTGTATTCCATGTTATAAGTACATATTATCCAATTCAAGCTGTGCCAAACAGGAAAATTGACAAGAAAGCATCTACATTAGAGTCACACACCTCCAAGTTGTAATCAGATAACAGTCTCTTTATACTGAAGTGATATTATTCTAAGGGACTTTTTCAGATGTCTTGTAGCAGGAGTTAGGAATATCTCTATTAATCTTTATGTAGATTAGAAACACCTTCCACATATATCTTGCATTTGTGTACCTCTTAGTTTACAGATATATTTGTTAAAGATGCACAGTCTTTCAACATAATGAAAATGTTACTCATATAATTCAAAACCCTAAAGCAAGGCAGTTAATCTAAAGCACATCCATACATACTTATAAACAGTAGAGGATAAAAACAAAATTGTCATGTGTGCATACACAGCGTATATATTCTATAATAATCTCTTCCTAATCAGTTGTGTACTTTATAAAACAATGTAAGAGAAATGACAATGCTGTCATTTGTATATTCTCCCTCAGTTCTCTAATGGAAAGCTTTTTTTTTTCCTTGCCAACTCATTCCTGACAATGTTAATGATTCACTATAAAGCAGCTTCTGTGCTATGATTTGTGACATTCAGGCTGGTTAGATGGGAGGACTAGGCAGGTTTCTGGGGAGTGTTTTGGATGCAGAAATGCCTTGAAGATAGCACTTTATTATATTTAGGACAAGTATGACATCCCACTTCAAGGAATAGGCCCCTATACATATTGAGAAGGGATTTCTATGGTTTAAGTGGGGAGGAGAAGGTTAGTTTAAAAGAATGCCTCTGTGTTTTTTGAGACGACATAAAGATAGGAGGTAGAGAAATGGAGGCAGGAGGCAGAAGGATTATGGATAATGGAAGAATTTTGCCTGAGGGTATGTGCCTGCTTTGCCTATTCCTGTATAACTAGAATATTTATAATTCAAATACTTATCTTTAATAATTAAAAATGAGGGAATATTAAAGACAAAAGGTAGAGAATATTATGTACACATATGTAGGCATCATGCATTAAATCCCTACACTTGCAAAATATAGCAAGAGGTAGATTTAAAAGAGGTTAAAAAAGTGAATATTTTAAAATGTCTCAAAAAAAAGGGTTTCTAATTCACTCTAGTTCTGCCAGAAATGATACCCCTTACTTCTTATTTCTACACATAACTAGTCATGGAGAGAGCTACTAAAAATACACTCACAGTGGCTTGACATCAGCACATCAACAATTAAAAAGTGGATACAAATATTTCAGGTTTTTGCAACCTTAAAAGTTTTGCTCATGATTTATGAAAACATCAGATTTGCCAGGGCAATTGCATTTTGCTTTTACAGGACACTTAGTTACATCGCTTAAGTAAACTGCTAGTTGCAACAGAATGTAATATTCTACCACCTTCAGTAGCACCCTCTGATCTGCTTTCCACAGACAGCAAAGAAACAAAGAAAAACAGCCATTGCTATGGATAGAGAAGAGTGTTTGAAAAGAGAAAGAGACCTCAAATATGCCCTTAGGTATTATAAAGCTGTCAATTACAAGCAGTAAAACAATACAAAGGCTGCAACAAATAATTTATAAAGAGAAAATTATACAAACAAATAATAACAGAAATTAATCCATTATCTTTTAATAATTTGAAAGATGCCATTTCAAATATTATAAATTAGCATAACAAAATCAAAAAGGTTGTGATTAAATAAAAGGCTATATTTCAGAAACAGAAATCTTAGACACCAAAATATGAGTAAATCAAAGATTCAAGTCATATTACTCACTAAGGGAAAAGTAGTTCAATTTTGAAGTAGCTTGGCTATATGAAATTGAATTTATGGATGATAGGTTAAACTAATGCTTGAAAATCAGAGGTGTTAATATTTACACCTTTGCTCATTACAGCAAGGAAAAGACTAATGAAGAATTAGACATCCAAGTGTCTTTACTCTTCCATCAAACAGAGTAATCTGTGGGTGAACATTATTAGAACCTGATAATAATAAGAACTATTCTTTTATATACATATATGAAATAATATTATATATAATGTAGGTTTCAAAATGGATGCTAAAACACCTGATGACAAGTTCAATATATTTATGCTGATACCAAATTATAACTATTGAATAAGACTAATTAAATCATTATTCCAAATGGAGGAAGGATTCATAATCTAAAAGTGTACCAGAAAAAGCAGTGAAATGCTACTGTTGAAATATAAGTACATTCTACATAAACTACTTCATCAAACCCGGCAGATTTAGATCAAACATATTATTTACTTAGAGCTTTTGATAGATGCCTGAAATATTACAGATGAAGTTAACATATATGAAGATCGCTGTTTTTAAAGTACAAATGTCCAAAAAAGAATTGTAATGTTTTGGGGGATGGATTGGTTGTTTGGTTTGGTTTGGTTTGGTTTGGTTTGGTTGGGTTTGGTTTGGTTTGGTTCAATTTCTTTCCCCTAGAAAATATCAGGAATTTTCTCTTAGGACATGAATGAAGTGACCATTGACTTCACTCAGGTTTAGGTTTGGCTCATTTTTATCCAATTTTTGGGAGTCTTAAAATTATCTGGACAAAGCATGTGTAGGTAATCAGGGAATACAATACCACCAACATCATCTGCTCAATGCCAAATTGACAAAGGCTTTATGTAGGACTGGGACTTGCTAGGCAGCACACGCCACTGGTGAGGGTGATGGTATCCATCAGTCCTGGGGAGGAGCCAGGACAGCGACAGCCAGCCTGATAGCGGTACCCTGAACGTAGCCTGTGTTTACCTTGCATCCACTGAGGCTCCAGGCAAGCGAAGGATAGTTGTCTTTGCCCACGTCCTGTCAGCACAGGTTGATGATGATGAGTAATAGATGGGAAAGATATGTGATGCTTAATTAATTACATTTGACTGCTGTGCTCTTTTTTTCTTTTTTTCTTGTTTTTCAATTTTTTTTTTTTGTTTTTGTTGTTGTTTTAATTGATTGCTTGTTTGCATTTGTTTGGGGCTTTTTTGTTTAATTTCTCTTTGCTATATACATTTTAAATTTCTATTAGTTTCAAGGTTTTTATTTTTGGGGCATGCTTTTGTGAAGATCTGTTGAAAGAATTTTATACTAGTTTATACAAATGCCAATGCTACCTGCTTATAAGCTTTGTATGGAAAGAGTGGTGTCTTTGGAGGTTTGCACTTTTAAATAAAAGTTAATTTCTTCATTTATGCACATCTATTAATTTGAAAAGGAAAGAAAAAGGATTTTTTAAAATTTTATACAGAACAATATAATAGATCAAGTAGATCAGGAATGAAAAGTTGTTGGACCTCAGCATATTCTGTGATCCAAACACAGCCCAGAACCCTTTCCTAAATTTGTATCTGCCTAGGGAATACTTTCATCAGCCTTTCTGTATTCAATGCCAACTAATTCTTCAGCCCAGGGAGATACCTCTAGTTCTTCTTCTTTCCAAGTATTTTTGCAATCATGACATCTTCTAAAGAAAGGCCACTTTGAGCTTCACCCTTATGGCTGCTCCAACATGCACCTACAAATACAAGAAAAGAGAATTAAAAGTAAAAAACTATTAGTGAAAAAATTTGGTTTGGTGTCCTGAAGTAAAAACAAGGTTAAATCCAAACAAACCCACTCTTTCCAATATACAAACTTGTCTGTGCTAGCTTTTCCCTCTTCTTTCTGTTTTTTTTTTTTTTTGGTGTTTTGTTGGGTTTGTTTTTTGTTTTTTGGTTGGTTTTTTTAATTAGCAAAAATGTTAAGGAATTATGAGAGTAGAATGAAAAACAGAAGAAAATAAGCCTGCATCAGCATGCATGCAGGAGGAACATAGGAGGTGAAGTGGTGTATCCATGAATGAAGTGAATATCTAACTTGTCAACCAGATGGGCTATTTGAAAAGCATCCTGTCTACAATCACAGAAAGGAGGAACTCAGTAAGTGCTGAACTAGACAGTGAGCATTAAGTAACACAAAAAGTGATTTTATCAATGCCACACAAGGTTGCAGTGGAGTGACAGAGCAGGGAAGATGAGCAGTGGACTGCAGTATCTCCGGACTTCAGCAGAGACTCCACAGTTAATATTCAGGAGAATTATAAACTGCTGGCAAGCAGTTGGTAGCACTGGAACAAAAATTATTGCTCTCTGAAAATTCTGTATTCTTTACCTGCTGAACCTGCTATCCTGTGAGTATTAAACACTGCAAAAATTGTCTTCTGAAATATGCTGTATTTTTCTGTGTGAACTTTTTCCTATGTTTGATGGCCACTTTGTAACATTCATTGATGATACACAATGGAGAAGATAACAACCTATTTTTTAAAATAAACAACATAGCCTCTGCCTGCAGCTGAATATGCTCAACTTTTAAACATCTTTCATAATTATAACATGGAACACACCTTCTTTTTAAAATTAAGTGGTTAAAGAGGCAGCAAGTGTCTGTCTGTGTGAATTCACTCAACTACATGTTCTAAGATATCTTCTAAAAAATCCAGCCTTATGAGGACGTGAATAAGCCTGCACTGTGATGGGTGCAGTCTGTTCCTGGAATTCCTCTTCAGTATTATTGCATCTTTTTTTATGTCATGCTGCAGGGTAGAGAACAGGTGATGATGTATTTTAAGCTCTTCGTTGTGGCATGGAAAAAGTGTGGTCAAGTACCACTGAACAGAGACATCCCAGAATATAAAGGTAAGTTGCTGAACATTGGACTTGCATCCTCATTTTCGTAGTACAGCTGCTACAAGTATTTGATCTATGCTCAGGAAAGCATTAGCATGGTCCAGTAGCATGTAAATGCCCTCAGCTGCTTTCCCATGGCTTAGAAGTAATATTTTCATGCTAAGTAAAATGTTAAATAAATATTTTCATGCTAAGTCATATGAATATCACCTCCAGAAATGAACAAAGAACCTTGGTATACTCCTCTGGTTATCAGACTGCAAGTATGAGTGTAATCTTTGGTTTGGCCAAGAGGATGGGGACCTGCTGTGTCTTGTGTACTTGAGCAGTGCTCATGAGAACTGGAAGCAGGGCAAAAATTACATGGCTATAAAGTTCTGTGAGAAGAGAAAATGTATAGCTATTAAAGAGGTAGAAGGACCAGAAAACACGGATACAAAGATAACTGTAAACAAAAGCTCACTAAACGCGTCTTTATAGACCAGTCCAGATATTCTTAGCAAATTACATCCAAGCTTCAAAACAATTGCAATTCCCCACGCTTTCAGGAGAGTTGGTCTGCTCAGACTTATTATGTATGACTGGCATGTATAAGGGTAGAGGGTATCAGAGTATGGATACCTACATATGTGTAGACAGATCCTCAGTTCATACACCAAATTTTATGCCAGAAACCACTGATGTCTAGAATAAAAATGAAGGAAATTGGCAGGACATCATGGATTCTGAGATATTTATAAACTTGGAAAGCTTTAACAATATAAAGCTGTGTTAAGATGAAGCCAACTACTGAGAATGCTGGCAGCCTGGAAGCTAAAAAGCTCTGTATGTTCATCTATAGTTATGTTTGAGCATGTTTCAGCATATTTGTGCTGTTCTTGTAATATACTAAAACTCAAAGTATATCTCTCAACCTGTCAAGAGCCAAGTCCATTGTTGCCTTTTGCTATTAAATTTCTGTTTTTCCTTTACACTATCTCACACACAAACTTTCAATTAGTACTGTGTTTGTATAGAAATTTAAATTACCTAAAAAATTGTGTGTTGACCAACAGAACATAATAGTGCTTTCACAACTCCTACAACACTTGTTCTTGATAAAGAGAAAAAAAACCCCAATTCTTAAATTAATGAAATTTCTTAATATTATTATCATAACATTTAAACCAACTTCTAAAAATAGCATGTTAAAAACCAGCTGAGTAATTACAGAAGCCTGTCCAATAGACAGCATACAGACACACTCTTGGGATCTTCCATGTGGTGACAAAACAGCTGAAGTAGCTGGGAAGGCTTTAGGTTTGCATCTAAAGGGATGTTGCCCACGGCTAGAACACAGTGTATATGCTCAGACATGCAGCTTTCATTGAAAACAGAATGTGTGTAAAGAATTAAGGCACCAAGAGACATAAAAAAAAAAAAAAAAAAATTGAAATATTTAGTTGCCTAATTGCCAATGCTAGTCTAAGTAATAAACAAAATGTGCTAGATACACTAATTTATAGAGAGCAATTATATATGATTAATGCCACATTCAATGGAATGATTAATATCATTAGAATGTTAAAATCACTGGCTATGAACTGTTAGGAAAGAGAAGGATAGCACAGGAAAAGCAGTGGATGATGTATACAAAAGGTAGTATTATCTGGTTTAAAATTATTAACAAAGTAAAAAAAAAAAAAAATCACAATGCTTATTGACCAACATATTAAATGACAATTCTTGAGATGGAGCAGTTATGCAGAAGATAGCAGCAGGCTACTAACTTCTTGAATTTGAATTTAGGAAGAGGATGGACAGCTCTTTAAAATCTATCTGAGATGGCTAGATAGAAAAATTGCATTGCGAGGATATTTATCAGGAGTAATGTGCAGGAGATTTTACCCACTGAAAGATCTTTAGAGTCTTTAAAAATCCTGGATAACCTTCCAATAGAAGTATTTAAAAAATTCAAGAAATTTCAAGAAGTAACTTTGATTTTATGGATAAAAAATTATCAACTATCAAGGTATTAGTGGGCACAGGACATCTTTCTATTTATGTGCAAACAAGCTACAGTTCGATTCTGTATTCAAACAGCTAGAAGTATTTAAGAAGTGATGTATCAGGTTACATTTTTCCTTCCATCTTGTCTTGTCTCTGAGTTAGGGGCTCCCAGCTCTTGCTGGTTTCAAAACTCAGTCGGTAGAAAACTGCCTTCCTGCAGATCTCATGGCTCATCATTTCTGGCGCTGGACCAACCCTGCTGTGTGAGACTCTAAACCTCTCCGTGTATCGCTCACACCGAGGATGGCTGACCCCTGGTGCAGGAGACACACACATGGACAGTATATACACGTAGTTCAAACCAGCTTTGAGCAGACTTGAGAGAAATGGAGTGTTTGAAGATGGATGCATATCATAACTGGGACGTGTTTAATAATAATTTGTGGATTTCTGAGGAAGGAAGGAAGGAAGGAAGGAAGGAAGGAAGGAGCGTAGTCAGAACAAAGCAAAATTTCAAAACTGAAAGC
>VWZN01023091.1:63108-74485 GCA_013396955.1 Regulus satrapa
AATCTTCTTTTTTTTTTTTTTTTTGGACCATTTTACACTAATATAAATGCACCAAAATGTAAAAGTAAAGTCTGATCAGAAATAATTCTCCAATGGGCAATTTACATTCTCACTTTTGCAACTGCTATATTTAGCAATGGTTAGAGAAAATAAGAAAAGTGAAATTTCTGAACAAAAATGATTGAAGCCTGATTACAGCAAAAAGCTAGATTATTGTGTAGGGCTTATTTTTTAGACTACGTATCCCTTTCATATTCTAAAAATGTATGTCTATTTTAGACATTTGTAAGGCATTTGGCAAGCACTGCTTAGAAGATGATACTGAAATTTAATTTTACATGTTTGAAAAGCATGGTTTAGGTCAGAAATGGAAGCCTATCTGAAGGTATCAGCCTCTTCTTGGTGGGACAAATCTCAAATCATGCAGACAACAGGAATTATTTTCCACTGATGCAAAATTACATAAGACAGGTTATTGTAAAGTATTTATTACATGACACTGGCAAAGCCTAAGGTCCTGTTTAGTTGACTGAATGCATTGAATGGCCATTTTGTATATTGCCTGTCCAGAGAACACCAGTTCTAGCGGGCAATACTAATGCTTAAAAATCGGTGTTATTTTGGGTGTTGTCTCAATCTCAGTTCCGTATCCACAAATCTAAAAGGCTTGATATACTTCCAATAATAAGGTGGAAGGATCTACAAATTCAGATCACGCTTTTTCTTCTTATCAACCCCTTTTTTGCATTATCCTTCTTTCTCAGGGTTCTGTATGAACACTTTGGAAATCTTGAGGGCTCCTAAAAGGGAAACATGGAGAGAAATCACTTGGAAGGGACAAAATGTGAGACGGTCCTCTGATTCATCCATATCTATTGTGGAAAACACAAATCCCAAGAGACAGCCAGCGGCTAGGGAAGCTTGAGAATGAATATGGAGGTAGCATCATTGCCAAAGGATGGAGGGAGGTGCCAAGAACCTGGAGCACAGGTGAACACATGTGATCTATCTCCTGGTTTTGAACCCTGGAATCCAGCAAGTCTGAGACATTTCTCTAACCTATTCTGCCAGAGAGCAAGAAAAGGGTGACACTCACCTGCCTGGATCAGTTCAGGAGCCTTTTCTACAGGGAAATCCTGTGGGAAATGTCGTCCCTTTAGCCTCTTCTGTAGGGTTTTTACTGCTAGAGGGGACAATCAGGTCTAGACATATTACATACAGATTATACACTTAATCTCATTTCAACAATTAATGGTTTCTCTCCTCCTGCACTTATTCCAAACAGACAAATGTATCTTCCTTTGACTGCTGAATAAAAGCATCCCTTTTCACTGCACTAATGCCTGATGTTCAACCATCAAGTTTTTCTTATAAAATAAAAGAGAAGTATATTAAATACAGAAAATCACAAATAAAATAAGCTCTGTATTAGATAAACAAAATCTTAAATGGTTGCTAGCTATTGATTTATTTTCTGACCTAATTTTCTGGCTCAAAAATTTGTTTCCATGCTTGGTGGGGAATATTCATTTAAACCCTAGGGTTTGGTCTACACTAGGGAAATTTCTCCCAAATTTTCAGTGGTTTTAGAAGTTATTTGCCTTTGCAGTTCTAAAAATGTCCGGAACTTTTGCTTAGGCTTCACTGTATTAGTATCAACTAAGAACAGTCTGATTTTTTTGGTACTTCATCTAAATAAGAACTTGAACTGGCTTCTAAGCAAGAATTCAAAAGCCCATATTAGGAAGTAATGACACTCCTGGGAGCTCTGGGTGGCACCGAACCTCTGAGTTCCCAGTGTTCCTGGGAATTTGATCATATTTCAGTGAAAGAGGAGGTGTTTCTTAAAGATGCTGCTCTTAGGCCCTAAACTTATGCAACATTTCATAAGAACAACTTGTGAGCATTTTAACACAGTGCAAGAATTTATGAATTTGTGTCCAATAGACATCTTCAACCACTAAGGAATGCCATGCATGGGCTTTCAGATTTTATAGGTAATAAAATCAATGCTATTTACAGTAGTATGGTTCTGCATTAGGTCTTCAAGTAAATTTCTGGTAAATTCTGGTAAATTTCTGATAAACATCTGCTAATATGCAAGCTTCAAATTTCAACCTCTAACCATATTTCTTTTGGTGAATATTTTTTTTAATACATCAAGAGTAATTTTATAGCACTATGGATAACTGTAATTAAACAGCTGTTGCTCTCAAAAAATCTTCTTCTGTAAACTAAACAAATTTGTGGTATTAACAGCTTTTCTATTAAAGAAAAAAAACACAAAAGAAAAAGAAAAAATATGCTTTCTGCACCTTCAGTATCATGAAAAGGACAGTTTTTCTTTAACTACCCTGAATGCAATTAGCTAGCTGCATTTCAGTGGGCATAGATGCAAAGTTTCTGTTAAATAACAGCTGTATTTCTTGGAGGGGAGGTCCTTTTATTAGAAAAAAAAAAAAAAGTTTTTAGAGCAGGCATTTAGGCTCTGCTTTCTCCAGTAGATGTCACTTGCAGTACATAATAATTCATGTAAAGAAGTCAGAGTATATAGAAATGCATTGCTCTCCCTGAAATATGCAAGCTAAATTAAAAAGCCATTTTAGTGCCCTGTGTATGTAGTAAGTTTGGCATTTGGTTTATTTTAACAGATGGCATTGAAATAACAAAAGGTAAAGCTTTTTTTTTTTCCCAATTGATCATTGAGGATTATGTCTCTTTCTCCTGTAATTTGAAATAACAGAAGGAGACAAATATACTTGTTGACACATGTGAGGTCTGGGTCACACATGATCTAATATTGTATTGACAAGTAGTTTTTGGCAAATGTTAGACTTACTCTAAAAAGAAAATGTATTATGTAATTATTTTTTACTTCAGGAGCATTAGCAATTTGGATTACATTTAGGAGGGGAAACCTATAGAACACATATGTCCCAAAAGCAGAGCTGTTTCCTTGTATAAACAAAAGAGAACTTGTGGTTATATTACATATGCAAGGGAAACTGTCTTTTGGTGCAGTTGATTAGAAATGTAAGCAATGTTCTAGGAACATTTTACCTGATTTCTAACACATTTTTATCTATTTCTTATATTATAACTATGGTATAACAACACTGTCTTCAGTCAGATCACCATGGCCTTATTTACATGCAAAACCCACGTTTCCAGGCCGTTGGGCCTCAGGGATACACTGTGATCTCACAGTCGCTGCTGACGGTAAATTATCCACAAATGTTCACATTGTGTTAACTTACATCATTTTCCTTGTCTCCAGCTGGTATGCCAGTCAAGACTACATTATAGAATTTAGGGGCTGGTTGTTCATTTGCTGGCTGATTACAGTTTTTGCTGTCTCCTGTTTTGAGTCATCCCTCCTCTGCTCACCTTAGTAGTTCTTCCTTTCAACACATATGAGATTGCTATACTGCTGTACTAATTTCCATTCCACTCTCCATTGCATAGATTAGTTGACCAGTTTTGAACTTTAGCCTTCTCCTGTTTTCTTCCTGGATTCTGATCAAAGACCCACAGAAAACCCCAAAACAGACTGACTTAGAGAGAGGAATAAAAATTAGCTATGATATCTTCTCATCTTATTCCCATCTCATTCCCCTATTTCCCCCAGACAACCACACACAAATACAATTTTGAGAGTTTTCAGAAGGAATGCCAAGAAGGTAGGAACCACAGAGTTTTGGACACGAGGCCCATTTTTACACCTTTGTTCTCTCCCAGCTGAATAAGTCAAAAGTGGATAAACCACGTCCTGCTCATGACAGGCTTTGAGGACCCTACCATGAGAGAGTAGTGGAGATCATTCAAGATTTACTGTTCACCGCCAAGCAAACCTGGTGTACACTGTAAGTTAAATGAGTAAAAGCCTAGACATACAATAGAAATAAATTTTCCCCAAAATGCAGCTGAGGGTGACTACTGCATGGGAAACTTGAACCCAGCTGCAGCAAATTTGGTCTTACTGAGAGCTACCTGTTGTCTTGGTTTTTCTGCACAAGGTGAGGAAAGGAGATGAGAAGCAAAGATATAGACAGCCAAAGGTGATGATGTAGAAAAGCTATTAAAGAGCATCCAAAGGAGGAAAAAAAAAAAAAAAGGTGAAGGGCCTTGAGGGGCAGCTGTATGAGGAGTGGCTGAGCTCACTTTGATGAGACTGAGGGAAGACCTCATCACAGTTGCAACTTCTTGTGAGGAGAAGAGAAGGGGCAGGCATTGATCTCTTCTCTTGTGACAGTGACTGGACCCCCAGGAATGGCAGGAAGTTTTATCAGGGGAGGTTTAAGTTAGCTATTAAGCAAAGGTTCTTCACCCAGAGGCTGGTTGGGCACTGGAACAGGCTTCCCAGGGAAGTGGTCTCAGCATACACCTAACAAACCTCAAGTGGTGTTTGGACAATACTCTCAGGCACAGGGGGTGACTCTTGAGGATCCAGGAGGTGGACTCAGTGATCTTGATGTGTCCCTTCCAACTCAGCTTATTCTCTGATTATGAAGAAGTGCAAGCTCTCAAAAGTAGTATTTACACTCTTGAACCAGGGAAGAGCTGCATAGAAGTGTATAAATCTAGATCACATACTGAGATCCAAGTCTCCCTTTATTTGATTTGATAATTCATAACAGAGATGTGGCATTCAAGTGGTCTAATATAAGCTTCTGTGCATTGCTTCTTTCAGGTCACATATAACACACTAGATCTGTAAATGTTCATATCCCAAGTCTTAGGCCAGAAATTGGTATCAACTGACTTATCAAAGAAGGGCTTATAAATTAACAGTAGAAGTAATCGGTTGGAAAGATAAAGAAAATTCTACAAAGAGCAAAGCAGAGAAAGAAATCTGGTTAAAAATGGGAAGTTCAAATCCTGATTAATTCAGTTAGACTTCTGTGTACTGTAGAGCCTCATGCTATCTGGTTGTGATAATTCTAGCTCACGTTTTTCCATTTTCTTCAGGAAAAAGGAATTTGCCAGAAAATAAAAATAACCCAACCCTTTGAAACTTTCACCTGAAACAGGCTGTTGGTATTGTACTGAAGTGAAGAATGGTCTGTAACACCATTGACCTATTTTTGTAAATAATGCAATATCTAGTTAAAGATGACTCTATCCAGGACAACCACATTTTTTTAGGCAGCATTCACATTACATGGTGATGCACACAATGTAAGTCTGAAAAATCTCCTTTCCTTATAGGCACACAGAAATTTTTTTACAATATTTTTTTAATATAAAGAGATTATAATTTCTCATTTAAATTAACATGCGATTAGTAAAGATGCACAAGGTTCTAAACAAGCAAACAAATATTAGTTTCATGTACTTAAAAATTAGTAGTATCATGTACATAAAAATAGAACTTGGAGCAGGGATTACAGAGTAAATGTATTGGACATATACTGGTACTTCACATCAGAGGATCTCATATTCTCTTACTAATTCCATGTTACGGAACCACAAGAAAAATTTATTGTGAGCTTTATTTTGTAGAAATGGAGGAATACATATAATTCACCTCTGATAAACCTGCTCAGTCACAGTGAGAGAGCCACAAGAAAATCTAAGACTTGATTTCAAGATCTCTGCTAAGACCAAGAGGTAACTTTCCCTTTCACTCTTGCTAAGGAGAGATTAATTTGTCTCTGGACAGATTTGTAAAGTTGAAGGGAATGTTCCTGAAAAAGCAATTGAGTCTTTTACATTCCTGAGTTACTCTTTCTAACTTATCTATTGTTTATTCATGGTGAGATATATGCAGATTTAAAGAATTTATTGCAGAAAGCTCTCTGAATTTAAGCATGGCACATACAGGTATCTTTTGATATTGTGATGGCATGAGAGACACATTATCTTCTGACAAGCTCATGTAGGGGATTGGGCAGGACATAAGGTTATCCCTTTCCTAAGTTATTTGACGTCTGTTTTTTTCCTTTTACAGTGTTTTGACAAGAGTTAATTGCCAGCTTCATTCAAGTGAGTGGATGGTTTTAAAGGCGACACTGCAAGAGGTCATGTGCTGCTTCTTATAGAACCAGAGTATCCTATATGATTTACAAATGGATATCCCTGCTTGATTTTGCCATCAGTATTGGTAAATGTACGTATTTTGTTTCACCTGACTCAGCGGAGCTTCATCTGTCATGCCAGAGAGTAAGAATGGCACATGGGATGTAAAAGTCACTGCAGAAAGGGAATGGGTTAGTATATTCGAGTCAGTGTTAAGTAATCAAAATATAAACCCTTAGGAAAAAGCAAACACCCTGGAGTAATTTTAAATGGGCAGATTACTTCTGGCAGTTTAGCCTTTTGGCTCTGTATTCTTATCAACATTTTAAACCATTCAATTTCAAATATCCACAGAACTCACAAATAAGACAGGAGACCCAATACCTTATTTATGCTTACAGCCAGAAAAATTAAGAAGCTCTGAGTTAAGTGGTCAGGCTGGCCATCCTTCAAACGATCATTCTTTTAAATCCCTGCGCTCCTGAAATTTGCTCTGAGACTTGCAAATTATCTGATTCCCACTTTTGAGAGCTAAATTCTCTGAAAGAAGTAGATACTCTCCACTGACTATGATTTTATGACAGAACTTTCATTAGCAGGTGATCCTTTAACTGAAGTCAAATTAAGTGAGTAATTATTCTTTTTTGCAGTATTGTTGACAACTGGATCTTTGTCATACTAAGCAACACAACAAAGGAGATTGGGTACTCAAAGGAAACTATAATTCTCCTGAGGGAAAAAAATTAAAAATTATATTTGGTCACTTTATACAAACCAGGCCTCCAAGTAAATGCTGAATTGCAAAAAAATAACACATTCAAAAAGAATATTTATTGTCCCTTTCTCACTACATGTGCAGTATTTTTCTCCTATGTCACAAAAACTGTAACCACAATTTACAAGTATATGCACAATCAAATTGCTATTGATTTAGCAATGCCTTTCTTTGATGTCCCTTGCCTTAACCTCATTTATAAAGCTGTTTTGCATTATTTCAAACTGTCAATGATTTGTGACTCATGAATATTCAAATCTAATTTGCACTTACCTTTTTTGTATGCATGCTTACTTGTAATTTGTCTCATTTGCCCTTTGTTTTGTGTTTATTTTCAGATTATTTAATGAAGTTAACTCTGTTTTTAAAGTAATAGCATCAAGTTAAACACAAGTTGTATAATTCTCACCTTACTAGAGTCTTATATCGCTGCAACTTCCCTAGAGCTTCTCCTGCTTAAGTGAAGAGAAGGAGGTCCATGAGCTATTTCAGAATGTTTATTCTTTGTCTGTGTTCACATCGATACAATTGAATTGCAATGGCTCTATTTAGTATTTCATTCAGAAAGAAATACTAAGATTAACTGTGTCATCCTAGTATTTTAGATTTTAGGACAATTCAGATCTCCAAATCTGAGTGAAAATTAAGGTGTTTCTCTGATTTAAAACACTTTATAATCAGAGAAAAAGAAAAATTTTCATTTTACTTATTTTTGTGGTAAATCCAGTAGAATAAATCCCCCAAAGTATACTGACTGCAGCACAGTGGGTAAAAAAATCCCATTCTTTTCATGCTTGCTAATCTTTAAAAAGTCTGATAAACTGTTAGGTGCCCCAGGAAAGCTGGGCCAACATATTTGTATGGTTTTCCCCATTTATGGAGGACTGTGTCATGAGAGCAGTGACTCTCTCAAATACTAAGAATCTTGGTAGACTTTCTTCAATGGATCAAGTATGGAAAAAAAAACAACAAAAAGAAATTTGCTATTGAATCAAAAAATATGTTCTTACTTGGGTATCAAAAGCCATTTGCCAGGGAAGATGATCTGAAGTTAAACCAGGAGCAGGGGGAAGAAAGGGAACTGATGATTTTCCATAATATTTGAAAGCTGAAATCTACCTACAGTGGCAAAACTGGTTGCTCCTGGGTTCATGCTGCAACTCTAGTTGCAAGGCCTCTGTAGGAGGTTCAGATGGCTCTTCTTTCTGATCATGTTTGTGATGACCATGTATGTGAACATTAAAGCAAGCAGGATTTTTCTCTGAACAAATATTAGATGAATGCACCTCCTTTATGGACCAAATCCTGCTTCTAATGGAAAGGAAGTAGGGTGAGGCTGTCAGTGAATACCTGCACAAAACCAGAATATGCAGGTACAGGCAGAAATATTTCTTGGGCACTTTTTTTTTTTTACTCCTAAATAATTTCAACAACATTTTGGGAAATAGAGCAAGTGTGATCAGTAATACATCAACAGTAATGAAATTAAAGGCCCAAATGTGAATGACTGGAGACTGTTTGCCTAAGCTTTACTTGGTCAGTGTTTTGAAGTAAAATGAAGAAAAATCCCCCTCATATGATGTAGGATTCCCAACTGGGAATAAGAGATCTGAGCCCAGAAAATATAGCTGCACTCATCCAAGAGTTCTTTTCAAATGAAGTTTCATCATCTCTTCCATAAAAGAGAAAAATATTTCAAATGTTTATTTTTAGCTTGGCACATGAATAATAGAAATAAAAGGATCTGAGTATTTAATGTGAAGCAATTCTTAAAAGATCTCAATATATGGGTTAATAACTGCATATCAGTGGAGCATTTTTTTCCAATACCAGTACCATGCTTTTAAATGACAAGTCTCAGCTGTTGTGAAGTCCAAGGTAGTCGTGTGCCCTGAAACACCCAAGAAATAGTATTATCCAGTATGACACATGCCTAGATATGTCTTATTGTGATCATAATATAGCCTAAAGGTAAGAATTCAGAACAATCACTTGTGTGTTATTTTTTCAATGCTGTTTATATTTGTCTACATCAAAGAAAAGCTTCTGCTAGAGCTATTTATATCATCGATCAATAGAACTATTAGTGATGGTTTATAAATGCATGAGACAAGTTTTAAATTTAGCATGTACTTTAAAAATGAAATCTATTAGTACATTAACTTGATCATGTTTCATCAGTGAAAAGCCAGTTCATCTTGAAAAATGCTTTTGAAAAAGCAAGAATGCACCACCATGATATGAAAGATACTTAAAGTGTCAAACAAAAGCCCTGACTGTGAATCACTAAAGTATGAATTAAAGGACTGATGTTTTCTTGTACTGAGGGTTTACTGGAAGGGTGGTTACTGTCCACATTTACTATCATTATGACCTAGGAAGTTGAGTACTTCACACCCGCAGAATTTGGCATCCCGCAAAACTATTTTGCAGAATCCTGTCTTGTGTTCTTCATCCATGTTCTCCTTCAGTCAATGGGACATTGGGACTGATTTGGACTTGATACTGAAGACCGCTGACTGAAGACAGCATGGAAAACATTGTTGACAGAGATTCTCAGCCCTGAGGTGTTTTCTATGAACTTGTGGTCCCCCCAATAGGTGAGGTGTATGGAATGATTGGCAGCCCTTCTGGTCAGTGAGAATTAAAACTGTTGACACGTGTGTCTAGTCTTTTAGAGCTATTTGCTGTATAGTCACTGTGTAGGACAATTTCCTTTCATCATGTACTAACATTTAAGTCCGTGGTGATTCAGCATAGATGAGCTTTCTTTTTGGGTTTTTGGCTAACAGTGATAGGAAAATCATGAAGAATAGATGTAAACGCAGTAAGATATATGTGCTTTTAAGACACAGGGCCTATTATTCAGAATTAGGGCCTTTTGACACCATTACCAAGGAGAATATCCCATCTAATTCACCATAAATAAAAACTCCTAGATCTTTTTATTCTAACATGGAAAACACGGTGATGTCTGAGAACTTGTTATGTCTAGATGTTATCCCTCTGCTTCCTCTTCATACTCTTGTGGGGACCATTTTCTTCTGTGAGAATGGGATCTTCTCTGCAGTGTTACTGTGAATCATCCTGCTCAACCTGACAAGACTCAAATGGCAGAATGAGTTTTTCAAAATTATGAGCAACAGAGGGAAAAAATAAAATTAGAACAATAATGGAGGATTCACTTTCATAAAACAGTACGTATTAATGGCTCTATATTCCCTAACTTACCTTATACCTGAGTTTCATTGCCTTCCATTAGTGAGGTAATTAATTTAGCAGGAGAGCTGAAAGGAACTAGAGATGACAGCAGACATGGGTGAGAAAGAAGTCAAGTATACGTCTGTTTAGTGGGCAGTGGAAAAGTGGTTTTGATATGCATTTTGTAAATGTTAAGAAAGTGTAAAGAACTGAATACAGAAGAGTGTGAGATATGGTACCTTTTCTACTGTTTCATGTTGGGTTGTGTCCTGGTTATTTATAAAAGGAAGGACAAGGTCCTGCAATCCAAGGCAACTCATCTAATCTTGTATAGCTTTGACCACCTGCAATGAAGGGTTAGTCTAAAACTCCCTAAACTAAAATGCTTCCTGCTTGGGTGGAAAATATATATGTACCTAAGGCTTTTTTAGAGAACTGTTGTACCCAAGAGCTGTTTTGTGGGCTGGGAATGCTGTACTGAACCTCTGGGGCAAATGTTTACGTTGAATTGTTGAAACAGACTGAGATTGGCAACGCCACCCTGCCTTTGGCTAATGAGCCTTCCCCGAGAGAATATCAAGTGCAATTACCTTTCAGGGAATAACAACATACCAAAGAACTGTGGACCCTGCAGAGGAAAACGAAACACACATTCGTAGGTAGAACCTGCTATGAATCAGCATTAATTATCCAATAGAGGGAACAGGGTTGCAATAAGTCTCAGCTCCCAACTCACAAGATAGATCATAGCAAACCTGAGCTACTTACAGAAAAAACGTTTGCCAAGTTCAGCTTGCCCTAACCCTAACCCTAACCCTTTCCACATCCACTTCTGCATTTGACTTGTGCTTGGGGGCTGCTCTTCTGGGACAACTTTCCCAACCCACAGTTTGGAGGTGACTGAGAGGTAAAAAAAGAGGGCTGGTGGCAGGGAGCGAGTCTCTCAAACATCAGCAGTACAGTGAGGCTGAGGTAAGGACTCATTCGAGGTTTCACAGGACGTGTTGTCCACGTGGCCGAGGACAACAGACCCCTCTCAGCAGTGCTCAAGTAGGTCGGGATCCCGGGAGGCTGCCTGCCTTTGCCTGCAGAGCCCCCACGGCTGGTTGTCCCAGCAAAGACAAAAAAAGAGGCAACTGTCCCGGGAGAGGGGCTTTTTTGGCCGCTCACATTCCTAAGAAGGAGTCCGAGGGAGAAGGCGGGAAGGCCGCATATTTCGGGTTGAGCTGGTGGGAAAACGGGCGGGATTGCCAGCGCTAGGCATGCGGGGGGATGCTGGCTGGCGCCTTTGTGCCGGGGCGGCGCGGCCGGCGGCGGGAGCTGCGCGGGGCGGGCGGGAGCAGCCGGGAGCAGCCCGGAGCACCGGGAGCAGCCCGGAGCGGC
>VWZN01023091.1:124000-150351 GCA_013396955.1 Regulus satrapa
TTTTGGGGGGGGGGGAGGGGGTTTGGGTTTTTTTGGTGCAACTCATAGTATTGTCAACTAATCCCACAGTGATAGATGGGGTGGTGTTGCTAAGGATGTACAATCTGTGAACCATCAACAACCAGGGCCCAGGCTTGTGTAATTTACTGCACCTTTATCACATATGAGAAAAGCCACCATTGGTACCAGAAAGCAGCAGGGTCAAGGAGAAAAGGATAGCGGTCTCACCACCTTGATATAACTTTTCTTTCCTTGCCACTATCCAGGTGAATCTGTTTTGCAAGAAATAAACAGGGTTGAAAAGGGGATTTTGTCAGTGCTTCATTACTGAGTTGTCAATGCTGGTGTTCATTTCAGCTAAATGGTCCCAGGTCTGCACTCCATGTGATAGTTCTTTCCTGCTCTCTGAGTACTCTCCATGCAAATGTGAGGGCTGGTGCCCATGTCGATGTCCTGACTGCAGAGAGACCAGCAGCCTAGGCAGATCTTTGTCCCTTGGAGCACTCCTTCCTGGGAAAGCTGGCTTGCTCCGTGTGTGTAATCCCCAAAAACAGAAACACAGCATGTGCGACAGGGCAAGTGAGGCCCAGAAAATGTTTTGTCATTGAGTTCGTCAGAGGTAGAAAGAGGAAATGACAAACCTTAATTTACCCCCGGTCTCTCAGAACAAATTCTCACATATGTGGCAGGAAAATAGATACAGGATAATAAAATTGTTCCGACTTCAGGATTTTGGTCAGTACAAAAAACTATATGGTCTCTTTACTGAAATTACAGTGCTAAGACTTGCTTTTGCTTCAAGTAACAAAAATGGAAATCCTGCTATTTAGCTGAAGGAGAAAAGAAATAAGACGTCCTTGTACATCTATTTTGATCACAAGTATTTTGTCCAAGAACCTGCCTTCTAACAGAGTATTTCAGGATGTTCTCTTTATGATACACATTTAGAAATGAAGAATTAGCAAAAACAATAGCCTTGCTCAGACTTGAAAAAAATTAAATGCTCAAATGAGTACAGGAGTGTGTTGGCGTGTTTGTATTTAAAAGTAGTACTATATAATATTCACTTATGTAAGAGCCACCACCAATATTAAGTATTACCTTCAAAGCACTTTACATTGAAAGCTGTGTGTCTTGCTTATTTGAGCAGTTAAAAAAAAAATCTTTTCCTTAAAATTTATTGAAGGTAACTTTCTGAGCCAATAACAGAATAAGGGAATAGAATATCTTGTGTTAGGTAATGGTCCTATGCCATTAACATCTAAGTTCTTATGTGCAGTATAAATCTCAGTTAAGTTTTAAAAGCTGACATAGTAAAATACAGGTAAAAATATTTAATTCTAAAATTGCAAGGTGGGGGTTAATGTCTTGGAGGGAAATCTTAATTGCTGAGATTCTATTTGGTGGGGGGGAGGGTTTAGTTCTGTGTTGGTTTTTTTGTGTGGGTGTTTTTTTGTTGTTTGTGGGGTGTTTTTTTGTTTTGTTTTGGGTTTTTTTTGTTTTTTAGTTTAGTTTTTTTTTTGGGTTTTTTTTGTTTTTTTTTTTTTTTNCTCAGCTGGGGCTGACTGACTTCTGACTATTTTGTAGGCATCAAGAAAAGGCTAATTTTCCCCATTTTACTTTTTTTTTGGGTTTTTTTTGTTTTTTAGTTTTGTTTTTTTTTTGGGTTTTTTTTTTTTTTTTTTTTTTTTTAGTACCAAGCCCTCTCATTGGCATCATTTCACCAGGTTTTTAAGAGGAGGGGGAGAAGGAGAGAGAGATGGAGAGACTGTGTGAAGTTTCTTCTAATGCATAATGTATTTAAACACAGTACTTTCTGGATTGATGCCACTAAACAGCTCAGAAATGATTCCTGTTTCCTCCTTACAGATTTGCAGTAAGGAGTCAGAGATGACCATGTCTACAGTCATTCCTAGCTGGTGTTAGAACATGACAATTCTGTTGTTCTGGGTCAGTGGTGAATAACTCACTCAAATGGTGCAAAGTCAGCCAGTTCTTAATTTTTTATCTCCTCAAGAGTGCATTCAGTGACTTTATCACTGAGAAGAATGACTCCCCTGCCTAGTGTGATCAAGATCTGGAAATTTGTTGCATCAGCACATTTAGCCTGGGCTGCTACTTGATTGGTGGGGCTTATATTTGATCTTATGGCAGACAGGTCAGCTTGCTGGCTGGCTAGGTGAACCTAGGTCCAGAGGGAAACTCCACTTTGCCCATCTGAAGGAAGGGAAGTATCATATCTTGGCAAGCTTTTCATTTGGGGTCCCTACATGTAGGCAACACTAACTCCTTTGAAGGAGGGAACAGGGTGATGTAAATTCTCTGGAGCCCAACTTGTGAAGCTCTTCCCTAGAAAGAGCTCAGGGACAAGAATCAATTTAGGAAAACTTTGTAGGCACTGCATATTTGTGTTTTGTATTATTTTCTGCAACAATGAAAGACCTGAAGGGAAATTACAGGCTATGAGCAAAAAGGCAAAGCATCAGGTGTCAGAGCGGGTGTCAGTGCTTTTCGAATTTTGTACTGTGAACTTTAAAAAAAAATAGTGTTACAAAAACTTAATACCCTGTAGTTTTGCTATTATTATGCTTTTCTTATTTTCGAAATCCACTTCACTGAAACTTTTGTCAAAAGCTTTTTCCCCTGTTTCTGCAGAATTATGTGTATGTTAATACTTTCAATCACTTGAAACAGCCCAAAGCATCTTATGGAAGAATTTGGCTGCAAAGAGAGGTGACCATAGCCATTCCTTCTTCTTTGCTTGTTTTAAAAATCTTATTATCCTGAAACAAATCAGTAGAATTATACAATGGAAAAAAAAAAAGAAAAAAGAAAAAAAATTGCTTGTCTGCCTTTCTGATATCATAAAGATAACTGTCAGGGACTAGCTAGGAGTTTAAGCTCCCTTATGCTTGATCTTTTTGTCCATCTACTGAACTTCAAAGAAAAGAAACATTCCAGGTCTTTCCAGTAACCACTTTTAAGTGTCCAATATGTACAGCATGTAAGTTATAGATAGTTTACAGTTTACAAGGCTTCTTGGAGGAAAAGATTTCTGGAAAACGGTGCCCCCAAAAATAAATACAGGCAGGTCCAAATCACACAGTTGTCATCTGGAGAATGATTCACTAGTGGGAGAAAGACTCCATCAAGTCCTTAGCTCTGAGCACCCAGTAGCATATCATTTATAAAGAGTATTAGTTGTGTTTCCAAATCATAACACCCTGTATTTAAAGTATGGGCTTTAAGTTAAACCTACAAGAGCAGACTGTCAGTGTTCCCACGTAACCCTTCACATTCTGGCATTTTCCAGACTGCCAGCCAAATGAACACTTTAGGAGGAGGTGCATATATATGTCTGCAGCACCCAGCGGGTTAATCCACCCCACTGTGCATAGGTGTTGGAGCTCTTATGGTATGTAAGACTTGCCAAGTTTGGAGTTGTTTTGTATTTTAAAATTTTTTTCTGAACTATGCATTCACAGCAAGCATCTCTTCTTATGCTGTTTGAGTGTTTGTGAATGCATATCGAGACAGTATTATTTATTTTATTTTATGTGTGTTTTATGTAACACACACATTTGTGTACATTTTATCATTTTATCACCAGAAAAGGTTTTTATGGTTCTTTTTTTTCCCCCTAAGCATTTAGCCATTCTCCACTTTTTCTTTAATACATCTTAGAATAGACCAATGTGCATTTTTGACTTGTGGCCTAACAAGTGTCCTTTTCAGTAATTGAAGCTTTTAACTTAGTATCTCTCAGGAATAACGGTCTTTTTTTTTTTTTTTTNATTTCAAGTAGTGCTTTCTTAATAACTGAACAGCCCTGAAGAGAGGTTTCCAATGTTGACAGAACATGGACTCTTGCGCTACCAGTGGGCATCGTTTTAGGGGCTGTCTCCTGAACACACAGTTGTGTCAAACAGCATAGGGTCTAAGGGGAACTGCAAGACATTAAAATATCTCAAAGTTCATAACTACGTTTAACAGCTGTAAGGAAAATTGAGATGCTCTGATTGCTATTTTCCTTTAAAAAAAACCAGTCATTTTTACCCTTAAAGAAACTACATTAATGATTTAATGAAGAAGAATGGTGCAGGATGTTAGTCATCATCTACTTTTAAGTTCTCACATTCTGCTATATATAAACAACTGCAAAATAGTAAAGGTTAAATATTGATGAGGTACAATTGAACTTAATTACTTCAACTGCAGGTAGAATTTTAACTGAACTTAGCTGATTTGCCCACATTTGATATTATTCTAATGACAAAAGTAACATGATAACAAATTTAAAAAGCTACTGAGAACAAAATATAGCTCTTCAATGTATACTTACTTTTATACAGTTGATTGAGAAAATGAAAAACACTATCCCAAAACTAAAAAAGGAAAACAGCCTCTTACAGGAGATGTGCTTTCAGCAAAAGAAAAATATTTTTTTTGTCTCCTGATTTCTTTAATGACTTGTTATTGTTGCCTCAGCTGTAGCCAGTCTGCAGCTGGTATTCTTAACAGAATTACTATGAGAATGCCAAAAATACTTTTCTAAAAATATATAAAAAAAAGATTTTAAAAGAATGCCGCTAAAACTGCAGCACAAGGACACTTTGTGTGACAGTGTTTAGTAGGATGAAAAATTTAAACAGAATAACAGCTATTTACATTCACACTGCAAAGTAATTACTGAAGCATACAGAATACTTAAACCTATTTTAATAATGTTTTCCTTCAGCCTAGATACCAAAAACTGGGAGTACACTTATCAGCTTGTACTGAGGTGGGGAGGGTGCGAATCGAAGTCGTGTGGAATAAAGTCTATTGAACACTATCCTGGTGAGGTACAATGTGAGTTTCAATTTTAAATAGAAGAGCATCATAAATCAGCATAAACCACATGTTTTAATGAGTCTATCTCCCTCGGAATTGTGCAGTGCTTGCAATTCTCTGCGAACAAGACATGGATCTGGTCTTACACTTCTTACTCAGGAAAAACTGCCACTGACATTAATGATAATTTTGCTTGAATAGAACAAAGTGCCTGATGGGAGTTGTGCCAGCATGAGGGGTGCGAGATTAGGATAAACGTGCAAAAAAGTACAACTTCAAATGGCTGTACCTTTGACTTCTACAGCTAGCATTTCCTCCAACTACAAGGATCTTAATTATGACATTTTCTGGTTCAAAGATTAACATTTAGCATTCTGGGAAAGACTTTCTGGACTTTAGTAACCTGATCAGCACGGTCTCCTTTTGGTCTCTGCCTCTTTCTGGTTCTTTGTATTGCAGGGGAGATGATAGTATCTGGCACATTCCTCGGATGTCTTGAAGATAGCAGCCTTCTGTGTTTGGGGCTGAAAGATTGTGAACTCTGTGTTACCAGAAATGCCACACAGGGGAGGTGAATAGAACATTAAAAAAGCTTTAGCTTTAGGTACTGCAGCGCAAGCAGAGTTGAATTTGAGAGCTGGGACTTAACTGGACATTTGTCCCTGCTTTCTTCCTTAATAAAATCTGAGTGTTAACTGTGGGTAAGGGCATTTGAGAGATCACTAAAAATGAATCATTGAGTGCCCAGAAGAGCTTTATTATGATATACTACAGAGAACTTTGGAATATACCTAGTACTTTTTTAGTGGTTATCAGATACACGTCAGAGTTACTATTATGGAAGTGGATTATTTTGTCCTTCACAGCAGAAGCAAAATAATTTGCCAAATTAAAATGTCAAAATAAAACTCATCAAAAACTGGATCTGTGTGGTCCTTTCTGGCCCTGTGCTCCCATCCAATTTTCTTTTGCCCCATGAAAAGCTATTGAGCAAAAAAATCACAAGCTCCAACCAGCAACGTTTGTTGTGCTTGTGTATGTGTAATCCATTTTGAAAAAGCCTGATGCAATACTGAATCTGAGAAAAAAATCTCAGTGCAGAAATCCTGACTGGCCAAATTGATTTTTAAAAAATTAGCACATTTAAAAAATCCTCAGACTGATATCAGGTTCCAGTACTGGGTTCTTGTAGGAAGAGGCAAGAGAGGTTGCTTAGTTCAGTTTGTTTGCCCCAGAAGCAATTAGATTAGAAGGAAATATTCTGCTCCCGAAGTTCCGCATAAGCGTTGCCACTGCCCAGTTAACCAGTGTGAAAATACCATGGAAAATAAATTATTAAACTATACTGTTATTACTAACTTGCCAGTTCCAGAGAAACAAATGCAGCCACATTTACATATGTGTCCATCTGTCTGTTTTTACACTTTATGTCTTCAACCAGTGGGTGAAATTGTTTTAATCCAAGCTGCAGTCTGATTTTTTTTTTTTTAATTTGTTTTTTCCTCCTGCTGATATTTTTCTCTGTGTGTATGTTATTTGTAGATGGACATGCATATTCTTGACGATAGCTAGTTCTTAATTACCCCTTTAAGTAACCTGACCTATCTGGCCATGGTAGTTTTAACTGGAGTATGCAGCGGAGTTCTCCATGGATAATTTTCGTTAGTTAGCAGATTGTTACCATCTCAATGTTGCTGAAATCCCTAATCTCAGGTCAGCGTGAAGCTGCGGTGGTTACAATCCTGTTGCCTGATGCAGTGTGAATGGAAGTGCTTTCTGTCAGAAACATGTGGTCTCTTCAGTGGAGAGCCTGCGTAAATCCTGTGTAAATAGAGGGAGGCTAACAAAGGATGAGCCCCTGCAGCTCAGAGCATTTGGAGCCATTTGGAGGCTGAATTTGCTAAATGCTGCTTATACCGCCTGAAAAGTTGAAGAGAAAGGAGCATAAAATCCCTTCTTTTTTCTCTTTCTGCTCCTACCCTGGGGGGAGGGTGTTAAGGGCCAGGGAAGCCTGAGGTAAGCCTATGAAGACTGTTTTTTCAGTGCTCTTTTGAGTGTGAAAAAGGTGGCATGGGTCACTGTCCCCTCTTTAATGTCGGAAAACCCACACAGTTAGTAAATGTTGCATGTAAACTAAAGCATTTCATCCCTTCTCCTGCACTCCACGGCAGTGGGCCATGAACTAGTCACTTGAAAATCGCAGAAAAATTTCACTTCAACATGTCCGGACAGTTTAGCACAGCAGGAACGTAAGAGAGATCAGTAATTAGCAGGTTGCTTTACTGTTGTTCCCCTTGTCTGCATTGGAACACTTTTTTCACCTGATGTGAAAAAATGTTGGATTGCAATGAACGAACCATGAATCTCCTGGCTGTAAAAAAGAGCTTAACATTTTAACTGTGGTTTATTAGTTTTCTCTTATAAAAGCTAGAAAAAAATACAATTTGGGCTTTTGGCAGATTTTCTAAGATTTCTCAATTCACTTTACAAATTAACATGAGCTCTAAACACAGACGATTAAGGACACACACACACACAAAAACGCTAGTCTTTTTTCTTATTTTTGGACAGAAAAATAATGAAAGGGGAAATGTGAAACTTAACAGTTCTGAAAATAATTTGAAAGACTTAGATCACTGATTTTTATAGCATGCATGGCTATAATAAGAGCTGAAACGTCATTTATATTTTGAATAAATAACAAAACCTTTGTGAATTCCTTTTTGCAAATAAGATATATTAGTTACTCTAGAGGGGTGCCTATCCAGAAACAGAAGAGAAACAGTTTTAATTCTGTCTCTTGTATTTACACTCACTTTATATACAAGATACCGTGCAAGTCTTTAAGCCTTTAGCACATATTGCCAGATGGCAATAGGGACTTGCTCCTGAATGACAAACTATGCTAAGTTGTAATTAGATTACGTAGAATAGCTTTGCATGTGGGGTCTGATAGCATCTTAAATTTTCTTCCTATTTGAATTTGCAATAATTATTTATGCCTTATGTGAATTCATACATGTCATCTTTACATTTATAAGCTCAGTGGAATGGCTGGGTTTTATCCTGGAAAGCAAAAGATCCTCCAAAAGAACAAGCAAGAGAGAAAGACAGGTCTTTGTCTCCTTCCTGCTTCTAGAAGGCCAAAGAATAACATCTTCCATATGAAGAGAGATGGTAGTGGTGTATGTCTGAAGTTTTCCCGTTCTCTGTAGCGCACCAGTGTCCAACCTTTCTTTCTGTCCAAAATACTCACTGAAACTTAGAACAGAGAGCCACGAGACATGTGTCTGGTGTCTCAGAGACACCAGGGCAGAGAACACAGTGGTCTGATTACAACAGCTCTCTTGAGGAGGCACCACTCCAGGAAGAAGTGATAATGCAGACTGGCACAGGCTCAGTGTGCCTGAAAGGCCCCTGAACAGCTTCTGATGGCTTCTTTTCTCCTGGAGTAAAGTAATTTACCCAAACCAGTCCAGGTACTGGCAGACATGATGGCATAGCTCTAAGCTGGGTTGCCCTCCTGAACTCTTTGTGATTTTCAAAGTCCCATATTTGCCAGTCATTAACCTATCTTAACTTAGTTCCCCTGGGCAAGAGATGCAGGAGATAAGTATGGCTCCTGTGGTGTGAGGAGACTTAAGTCAACTTCCTTGAACAGGGATCATTATGAGGAAGAGAAAAAAACCCCAACCCATAGTCAGAACTTCATTCAAAGATCTGTGATCTACTGGAGCTGTAAGGCTAAAAGCCTGATAATTGTAACAGGACTGAACGAAGATAAGGAATCTCCTGAAGAGTCTTTGATTCTGGAGCTGACCTTCTCTCTCTGTTAGTCTTCCCTTCAGCACAAATGATCTTATCTTTAAAAACATCTTCAGACACTTCTCTCTCCAGGTTTTTGGCAGTGATAATTAACCAGATTTTTAAGATTTTTCTCTGGTAGTGATATGGATTGTATTACTAAGCTGGTTGTCCTTATTCATAATGGTTTACAATGTTTATGTGTCTAGCTGGATGCATTATAAGTACAAATAAATAATTCTAATTTGTGAATATAGGGCTGCATGCAGATTTTTCTCTTCGTTTTGCATTTATATCTACATATTCCACTCCATGAAAATATTAGACTGGAAGATTAAAGTAGATTACTTAAGATCAGCATAGTGCACTGCAGCTTTCCTTTTCAGAATCCTTTAACTCGCTTTTCATATTGCATCCACTATTTTTAGAAAAATGGCGAAGTGTCTTGTCTTCCCCCGAGTTTAGATACTCCTGCTGTTCTCTCTTTTCCTATAGTGTGACAAACCTTAAAGTTGTAAGGGACCTCTGATTTTGAAGAAACTCAAACACTAGGTTCTGAAATGTATTTTTCCAGAAATCTTTTTTTTTAACTGCTCCTCTTGCTATGGTGGTAACAGATACTATTTCTAGAATTTGAATCTGGACAGTGACCATGCTTCTTTGAATTGGCCTGACTGGGTTGTCCTTTTCAGTTATCATTTTGATAGATTGGGAATTTATTATTCATCCTGTTCACAAGTAGTAAAATAACAAAATAACTTCTAAACATGCTTCTTCTGTTGCTGGGTTTCTTACTCTGTGAAGAACACAAAGACTAGGGTTGAGATAATACTGATACTGTGGAAGACTAACCAAGAAAAATTCATGGATACAATAAGGTTGGACCGGCTTTATGTAGGACTGGTCTCTGTTTCTCAAGGAGTCCCTGGCTTTGGGCTTTGCAAGCTTATCTGCCCAAGGAAATCAGCTTGCAGCAAGTTGAATAATGGTGCAATGGAAACCCTGCTAAAACTACTCATTTTATATTTTTTAAAGAAGACATAGTCTCCTTTGCTTTCAATGCGAAGGAATTTATCTTGTGTAAGGAAACCCTCAGCACATACTAAGAGTGCCTGAACACAGAGCCAGTGTGGAAGCCCAACTTCCCACTGTGTAAAGAAGACTTGCATCTTCAGCATCCTCCACAAAGTCTTCCCCTACAAGAGTAGGTCTTAAAGGAGCCCCAGGTGGGTCCCTTTGCAAGGTTTCTTGTAAACTCTCACCATCTTTTATAGGGGTTATTGAGACTATTACATAGGGTTGCTATAATCTTAAACAAGCTGGGGAAAATGCCTAATTCTCTACTGGCTCGAATCCTGCGTAGTCATTGACACCTCCACAATGAAAGTGCCACTTAAGAATTCTCCATTTTCCTACAGCACTGATAGGGTTCTGCAGTCATGAGTACTCTTTGCACAAGAATAAATGAGTGTACAGTATGGAAAGCAGGAGAAAATCACCCTTATTTTTTTGGTTCTGTGTGAAAAGGAGAGACAGTGGACCAAAATCCAAACCTTAATTTCTTCTCTAGAAATTGGGATAACTATACTTGTATAATTGCCATTTCCATAGAATTTGGAATTTGACTCCGCTCTTCTTACAAATTACTATCTAAACCAGGATATGAATAGTTAATATAAGGAGAATCTCTTGTAATGATGAATTAAATTACTTTAATTTTGATTCTTTCATACAATAGTGAAAAATATAGTTAAATCAGTCTGCCATAAAGTGACTTTCATATCTGTTAATTTTATTTTGCTTTTCATAATTTATTTTTCTTCATTGAAAGTAACTGATATTTATTTGGATAAAGAAAACTAGAACCAGAAGTAAATAATTCCATCTTGGAAAAGAGAGTTATGAGCTTTTTCTATAGTGAGATGTCTTCTCACTAGAAACTGCATCCACTAATATGAGCGGTTGTATTCCTATTAAAGGGACGGCAATATATATTAACAAGACTCTGCCTGTTGTACACCAGGAGGAACAAATCTTGCTGTATTTTTCTTCAGATATCGTTTGGAGTTGCAATATTTGAATTTCCTTTCGTGAGGTTATGGAACAGATTAGGGAAGCACCAACTTATGATTTCAACTGCTGATTAGGATAGGAAGCCAATGAGAGCTTTAGTTGAACTTTTATTTCTGCTTTTTTAAACCAAGATATTAATAACCTCATCAAAAAGTCCAAACACTGATATAGCATACTGGAGACTCCTGCTGAGGATGCTCACAAATAGGAGAATATATGCAGACAGACAGGAATTTGTCCATACAGAGAGTGAACTGGTGTTTCTGTGGTTTGAAAGGATGGTGCAGAGCAGAAGTTTTACAGTTCCACACATCCTGTGCATACACACATTACTTTTACATAAAGAGACAAAGATATCTTCATCTGCACGACAGATAGACAAACAGACTGACTGACTTCAAACTTGCACTTTCAGTAGGGATTTTTTTCCCCCCATCTCTGGGTACTGCTTTTCAAAATTGCCTGAGGCTACAGTACAGCACCTCAGATCCCCAAGGCCCATTGCCTGGCTCCTAATAGCCACTCTCCATCTGTGTCACATGAACAGCTGATGAGATAGCTCCAGTGTCTGTATTTTGGAGAGCATATCCACCCAGGTTAAAATGCTGGGGTTGCCAAGGAGCAGTCAGAAGCCATTAGTGTTTGTGAGAATTTGCCTTGCAGCAGTTCCTTGGCATACTGGAAAGTGTGTGTGCGTGTGTGTGTGTGTGCGCGCGCACGTTTCTCTGAGAGAGGGGTAGGGTGGAAAATATGGGGGGGAAGAAAGCAGCAGAAAGGAGTGCTTTCTAAATAACCCATGTATTGCAAAAGTGAACAGTTGGTTACACTGTTTAGAGCTTCCATAATCTCTTCAACTAGTTTACTGTGATTTGGCTCTCCTTTCTCTATCGTTAATAGAAAAAAAAAAAAAAAAAAAAAAAAAGAAAGCACAAGAAAGAGAGCAGCGACTTCAGGGTCTTGCTCTGGTGTTTGGGCAGATGGAAAGGAGCTGCTCTGCCTTGGGGCAGGGTGGTTGTAATGAAGTGGCCTGTCAGTCTGTAAATAGTGAGGGTCATCTCTTCCATGTGATGGAGGGTATCACATTGCAGTGAAAATGGAAATGTCAATAAAATTAATCTGCCAGCTCTTTGCTGTGGCTTTTTCTGTCTCTCCAGTCCAAAAAGGTCGGTTTTTCAGAGGGGACACAGTACAAAAAGGGTGATCTGGCATGGGAGGGAAGATGGAGCTGAAATGCAAGTTTTGAAGCAAATGGACTGTATGTAGCTGCAATGTATTTCGTTTAGTAGCACTACAGATCTAGATGAGGCTATAGGAATTAGCTCGTGAATCTATAGCATTCCTCAGGAAGCTATGGAGCGTCTAGCTCAGGCTACATTGAGCACAGAGTTTATTGTTTTAGGCTTTCTTGGACAAGGTTTTTACTTAGCATGGGATTTATGGCATTTACTGCTAATGAATGTCTATTCTTAAATTACAAAAACCACCGTCTCAGCACAATTCCCAGATGTCCTTCCAGGACCTCGGCTTCTTAAACACCAGCAGGGAGCATAAACTCTCCACTTCTCTGTTTTCCTCTTTCGTGTGGCTCCGGGCTAATGATGTGTAAGGAAAACACTGCAATCTATAAAGTCTCAGTGCTGTCCCAGTATTCTTCATTTATTTTGCATTTGATTATGCCACAAGTCGGATCTTGTTTCTTTCCTTTTTTTAAAGTTATTAGTTCAAATATTAATGTAGGAATATGGCATATATTGCTGCTCTTGATTGATGCCTTCCCAAAAACAGGAAGACGTGCTCGTATGAATTTTAAGAAAGTAGGGGTCCTGCAATGCCTTGCCAGAAGAGTTTTTCAGATACATAATTTAGATGCCCTCCAGGCAGGCTTTCAAGGCATTTTTGCTGGAGGGCAAGAAAAAATAACTATGACTGTTAAAAGTAAATGATTTTTGCTAATGCACAATTAATGCCAGGGAAAAGCACAGAAGAGAAGGATGTTGATGGAAAGTTCTGATTAAGTGAGAGCTCTACCTTGATGTGCATCTTTTTTTTTTTTTTTTAATGATAGTTATCACTGATGCAGAGATGTAGAAGTTTTCATGTCATGCAAATGCTATATGCAGGGTCACACTAGGTGTACGTGTTTGTGAGTACGTGTGTGTGTGTGTGTGTGTGTGTGTGTGTGTGTGTGTGTGTGTGTGTGTGCTGGGAGGTGGTGGTTATGGGGAGGGGCTCATCTGACAGTGTGTTATGTGCACTGAACGGTGACATGGTTACTGCCACCTCTGCAGAGGGCCTCGGATATATAGACTACAGAACATTTAACTTGATTACTTATACGTACATATTCGGAATGGTTGTAGGGATGCATTTACAGTAAATGGGTTTTCTTGTGGCAGGTTTTCCCACATTGAATCCCATAATTGAAAAAGAGCTGCTGCACTATGTCAAGCACACAATTATAATTGAATTAATGATATATGCATGTGTGAAACACAAAATTAGTATTTGGAAAGACACGGTTTTCTAATTTTTGCATATTTGTATCAGCATTCTTATATAATGAGAAACGGTATGTGCCTGATCTAACAAATAAAAACCCCCCAAACTGTGGTAGTGTCTTGGCAATTAATGATATTTTTTGGCTTCTGTATTTGGTTCATTAAACATCTCCTCCTTCCTGTTTTTCTCTTTGTTGTAGGTGATGGTTTAGACAACAGTGTAGCCTCACCTGGTACAGGAGATGATGATGACCCAGACAAGGACAAAAAGCGTCAGAAGAAAAGAGGCATTTTCCCCAAAGTAGCAACAAATATCATGAGAGCGTGGCTTTTCCAGCATCTCACAGTAAGTGGTGCCCAAAACCAAAATAAATTTCTATTCATGTGCCTAATGAGGTTTATTCATCATTATTAGAAATCAATTGTCCCCAAAAATTTTTGACTATTATTAGGTCTCAGGTTTTGTTGATTTTTTTAATTAGATTTTTTTTCCTTGGGTCTTGGAATCATGACAAATCTCAAATCTCTCTCTCTCTCTCNAAGAGAGAGATTACAACACCTTAGCATGGAACACCACTCATATATGAAGTAACCATTTTTTGGCTTTCAACTATTCAAAATCTTCCTACTGACAGCAAAAGGGGGATTCTTGCTTTAGCACATATAAAGCTCTGCCTTCTGGATTCTTTATTGCTGGCCCCTGTTTACACAAACTTCATATGTATGTGGTGAAAGAAAGAGCTCTGGTCTGTGTGCGTGTGCTGACATATACTGTGGATGTTAGAGAAGTCAAAGCAGCAGCTTGCAACCTTGTCATTGCTACCTTTTTTGTGAGGAAATAAAGAAGGCTTACATATTCTGTAATTTTTCAGTTGTGTAACAGAGAGAATAAGCACCCTTTTTGCTTTTCTTCAAGTCCATTCATATTAGAACCCAGCCGTATTCACATTTGGGGGGAGAGAGACTAAATATGTGAAAGAGCAGTGCTTTCCTTGGGCTTTTATTTGTCTGCTTGCTGTTGGTTTTGTGGTGGTGTTCTGATTTTAGCTTCGCTTAGGCATCAAAACACAGTTCCACAGAAAACCTAGTAAACCTAGTTTACTTCATGTGGAAAATGATGCAAACTGGTAAAATTATCAATTGATTTTCTTCTTTCTCGCACTTTGAAATTGTTTTTCACTTGATAAGGCTTGAAATGCTAACTGTTATTAACCACCTCTTCTTCTACCAAAGTTTTATAAATTTCCATTGTTTTATAAATTTCCTGCTGTTGGTTACAGAGTAGTGATTCCGGGACCCGATTTATTTATGATAGAGACTATCGAACTGCTCTGCCAGCAGCACAGCTAAAGGGGGGAGCGATAGATTCACATTTCTAAACCATCATTTTGATGTAAGGACATTAGTAGCAAACTAAGGTGCATTGATCTGGCCTGTGGGGTCAGGATTAGCTGAAATAGCCAGTGTCTCTGCTGGAGTAGTGGTTATTCCTGCCTCTCAGCTATGGCCATTTCAAAGGTCAGGTGCCCTGTACCCACTTGGCTCAGAGGAATTAGACAGAACATGAGTCTCTGGGCTGATTACTTAACCAAAGACAAAATAATGAGTCCTAAGCAAATACTGACTAATTGAAAGGGCTGTAAATCCATTACATATTGGTCAGGGATAATCAGGAGTATTTAATCACTTTTATCTATTCAGGAGCACTGAAGCTGCAACAGCAAAGCCCTGAACCTTGCCATGTGCTTATTATTCTCATCATTATCAAAATTACTTCACAGCTGTTCTTTGCTACATCACCTCAGCTGGAGATTTACTAACCTGTAAAATGTTTTTAATTTGGAAGTCGAGTGAGTGCGAGTGGAGGGTTTTTCGTTTAGCTGTTGGGTATCTTTAGATGAGCAGTACAGGCAGACAGTAAAAAAGCAGGGCCACAAATAAACAAGTTTGCTTTGCAGACATCTCCATGTTAACTCCATTTCCTCTTATGAAATTTGTGATATCTAGGGTTTTTTTTCCTTCCTGCTTTTCTTTCTTATGTGCTCCTTGAAAGCATTTGACAGTTGCTTATTAAACAGTCAACTGCCTCTTGCTTCTCTTGAAGAAAGTCCTTCTGGCTTTTTGAAATCCCTTTTCCTTGTTTCTATCCTCTCTCCCCTGACCCTCTCCATCCTGCATAAATTAAGGAAATTTGCCATCACTGGTGAGGATGGCCTCACAAAAATCAGATTAAATGAACGCAAAAAAGCTTCAAACCTTTTACCATCCAGGCTTTAATGAGTTTGCAGGTGTTGAAAGATTTACTGCGCTGTAATTCTCAGACCTGCAAACTGATAATGGAGACCCCTGACCAGCGCAATGTAAATTCAGAAAGATTCTTGCCATAAACACATGCAGGGAAGGAAGAAAACTCCTTTCTTTTAAAGATCTCACACTTTTTCTCAAATTAGCTTGTCCATTCAAAATGTAACTCTAGCTGAGCCAGAAGAGGGGAATCTGTGATGTACAATTTTATTGTTTCAAGTAAATATCTTTACAATGGCAGTTGATGATTCAATGTACATTCCTTCATTACTACTCTAACCTTATTTCAAATTGGTTTGTTCCTCTTTTGTGCAGTATGACCTGTTCTTGTATTACAATAATCCCCTGATGTACCCTTTTTTCTTTCTCTCTCTCTCTCTCTCTCTCGCTCTCTCTTTTTTCTTTTTTTTTTTCTTAAAGAAACTAATTGAATTATCTCATTATTTTAATTTGTTAAGCAAATGTATTTTACATCTCAGGATGTGTTCTTAAAGAAGGGGCTGCTTAGGCTTTGCCCCCTGAATGGGCCATTGGTACATTTTGACATTCATGCATTCATTAAGGAGAGGAACATAAAAGAGCTCTGGTTGTATTTTTTTTTTTCAAACACCCAACCAGCATGGAGCAACTTTTCCATAAGCCACAGGGGTCTCTCTACATATGTTCTCAACTGCAAGCCATTGTCACCTATTCTGAATACCTCAAAAGGACAAATAAAATACTAAAGGCCAACTGTAGCAATTGTTAGCTGTTAGTCTCAATATGACAAAAATCATTAACCTCTGATTTCCCTGGAAGGAAAGGCAGTGGCAGTCCATCTCTTCTGGAATGGATTAAACATAGAAGTCCTTTAGACTGTCAAATTCCAAAAGAGTAACTCAGATCTGACTAATTGTATTTACTTATGATTTTAAATAAAATGCTATTTTTTTCCTTTATTCAATCAGTTTGCAAACTCCTAAGGCAGCCAATTTTAAAAATTGAATGGCCTAAGTGGCTTTTTTGAAGAGACATACACTTGAACTCTGATGTAGAATGAATGTCTCTGACAGGCTGTGTCTTTCAAAATGATTTCTAACCCCTATCACAGCTTCCATTTCATAGTGACTTTAATTATATTTGAAATAGGATGCACATGCATGTTTTTATTGTTGAAAATCAAATGCAAGGAGTAGGAGCTTCTGTCATGTTCCCGTTCACTTACTGAGCTCTGTCTTACATTTGGAATTACAACAGTACCGGAAGATAAAAGATCTGAGGATGAATTGGTTGGAAATGTGCATGCTTTTTCTGGATAATATCCAGTGTTTAAGAAAGTAGAGGAAATCCTAGTCTGGTAGTATAATCTTTTCAATAGTACATAAAGATTACGACATCAGAAAGGTAAACCTGACATTAAGACTGTTTTTAGTTGAGTTCAAAGGTGCTAAAAGAAAAGAAACAGCAAGAAATCTGACCCAAGCTGAGAGTTTATTCATAGCTTTGGAAGACTCCTTTTCCTCTATGCTAAGGAGTTCTTAGTACACTCAATTAGCCTCTCAGACATCACTGCTTTCCTCCCTCAAGTGCTCCCCTATTTGCCCTGCAAAGAACATATTTGATCACGGAGTGAAAACAGGAAGTGCTCAAATGTATAGACACCTCCAGCTTACACCAATGCTGAATTAGGATTTCTTACCAGCAACCATAGAGCCGGTCCCCCTCCTCCCATGCCCTTTTGAAGGATGGAGGACCTTTAAAATATACATACATAATCACAAGAGAGGAAAGTTATAAAGGAAGTAATTATACCTCTTATACCACCAATGGACTTGTACCTCTGTTAGCTCATCCATTTCTGCAGCAGTGTGCCAAAGACTACATTTTTGCTACATTCTATATTTTTTCATAGAGCTGGTAGAACAGAGTCTCGTTTATGCTTTGACACTTACCTGGAGTGATGCCCTTTGTTAAAATTCTATTTTGGTTGGGGGTTTTTTTGTTACTGTCTTTAAGAAGATGTGTATCTTAACTAATAGTACCAGATTTAGCAATGGTAGCCTGCAAACTAAAGCTTTTTTAATGAAAATGCCAAATTCCCATCTGATGGTATCCCCAAAGCCAGAGGAGTTGAGATGTTTTTTCTGATTTTTTTGGCTAACTGAAGTTCTGTCTTCTAACGTTGAACAATGTCATTTTAACCTGATTTCCACAATCTTCTGGCTGAAAATCTTGCTCTTTTCACAGTCTATTGTAGAATTAATCTTGGTTTTATCTGTTTCATTGTCAGACTAGAGTAAGTTCTCCTGGAAGGTGGCAAAATGAACCAGGGGCAGCTTTTGTACTTACCTGAATTAATTTTCTTAGCTTGTCATATTGAGGCATCCAGATTGGATAATATGAATATTCTTACCGAAACAGATTTTTTTTCTTTATTTATGTGGGTGTATCCGAGAATAAAATGTGTATCTATCAAATTTTGACAAATGGCTTATCAAGCCTTTTATACAGGGCAGCTATTTTATTTATTCATTAGATTTGGTTCTAGACATGAATGTCATCAACCAAAGCCAATCTCGGAGCAAGTGTCCAAAGAAGTTGAATCCAACCTACCTTCATAAATATCTCCTTCCATATTTTATTTTAGTAATAATAGTACCCTAAACAAAGGTTACAAACATATCTGGCTATTGCACTCCACACTGAAGAGCTTACTTTCATGACAAACTCTGGAAGAACAGCTTTTCTCAGAAATGTGATCTGGGAGAAGCATTCTTCACATTGTTGTTTCTGCTCTAGTTTAAAAGACCAAAATCAAACCTGAAAATACAACAGACCTCTGTCCAGTTAAAAGGGTGACAAGAAGGCTGGGAGACTCCAGATAATGCAGGAATGTGCCCGTCATTTTAGTGAGTTTTGATGTGTGTGTGTTGGAGTGCATTATAAGATGCTATACTCTCCGATAGTACACAGAGGAGATGGGCAGTGTCCTCTGATTCTCCTGCCTGCACTACCTGCACGTGTGTTTGCGTAGCTGCCATTTCCAATCAGAGCACCACAGGGTCAGAGAGCTGGAGGAGCCTAAGCTACATTTTTATTCCAGGTCTGCTTTTAGGCAGGGCTGGCTGTGTACTGTTTTCAGCAAGGTAATAAGTTGCCTGCTGGTGTAGAACAGACCTCTTTGTGCAAACACCACCCGGTTGGAAGCATGTCCTACAAAATAATATTGTGCTCATTTTTCAGCTGGATAAACTTCTGTGAGGAGAGGTTAAATGACTTCACCCCCCAGTGCTAAAGAAAAATCAGTGCCTGAATGCTAAACTCCCATGACCTGCGGTCTTGCAGTCCTCAGGACGACAGAGTTGTGCCTCTTTGTATCCCAGAGTTGCTCTGGTGTCTCACCAGAAGGGCTGGTGGTGGCCATTAACATTGGTAGTCATTGCTCCTGGTTGTGCAGCCCTGCCTAATGTCATCAGCATCCCCCTCCTGTCCTGCCTGCCTGCACTACTGTATCACCAGCCTGGGCAGAATAAACCTGGAAATCTTTCTCCAAATGGCACTTCTGATCCCGGGCTGAAAGATTTCATCCTCTGAGTGCTCCTAGTCCTCGGCCATGAAATTCATCCTGAAGATTTAGTGAGAGACCAAACATTCACATACCTTTTAAACATCACAATCTTAAAAGAAAAGCGCTGAAACGGGATGGGGGTGGGGCTTTGTTTGTTTTAAAAATGGAATCTGAGATTAGATCTGACATTTCTACATCCACCCCCTACAGAAGAGGGAACCCAGGGTCATGGGGTGTGTGGGCCTCAAAAGCTAGCTTTGTCTGGGAGTGGTTAATCTAATCATTGTTACATAGACATCTGTTATTTCTTCTGAAAAATTGATGCTTTTGTGACACAATGATCCATCTATTTAGTACAACAGCCTGAGTAATTAAATTAAAAAAAGAATATTTTTGCGGGAGCATGTATTATAAAACTGCCATACCTCCTTGTACTAGTGAAAAGGCTGAGGAGAGGGAGTGGTAGATGGAGAGGGACAGAGGGAGAGGAGTGTTTTAAGTCTCACATTGTTTTTTGCTGGCTGGAGGAAAACATCTGTGAATTGTTTGAATTGAACCTTAGCAGGGACTGTCTGAATCTGTGTCATCTCTGTTTAATTTCAGGAAATGATGTCACAGCGCATTAAATAACAATGCTGCATGATTTATTTTTACTTGTACATGCTGTCCTAAGCATTTCGGTTACACGGCAGTGTTTCCAATTAAGTGCAAGCTTTCGGTTTTAAAAAATATACTCAGTAATGCTTGGGGGNCTGGGCCCATTTGTCATGTGCTTATTTGTAGTTGGGACTGGATGTCAGCTCTCTCGTCACCCATGGCAACCTCCAGGACCGTGGGTTTGTTACAAAGCCTGTCTGGGGGAGAAAAAAACCTAAATATTCCGAACCGATCCGTCAAAAGACCTATTAGATAGTTATAGCCAGGCCTATGTACTGTAGCTTTTGCCTCGATCAAACTTTCTGCACTCCCCCTTCTTCTGTAGAAGAATAGAGGACATAAGTCAATTCTGTCTGCCATCTGTCGCCTCTCTCCCTGCTCCTCAAATTAAAGAGACAGTCCAAAATTTAAATAATCGGATACAATCACAGGAAGCTGGCCTGGAAATTATTACATGTGCAATTGGTTGAGGGTGGGTTTTTCTGGGGTTTTTTTTNNGGTGGGTTTTTTTTTTGTTTTTTTTTTTGTTTTTTTTTTTTTTTTTTTTTTTGGTTTCGTTTTTTTTTACTTCTCATTTTATTTTGAAGAGGGGATCTTTATTGTGCTTCTTTGGAGATCAAAATATGTTGTGTGTTTCAGCTTCAAAAATAGCATGCTGAGAAATACTGGATTTGCAGTGTCACTGAGTTGTTTTCTAATAGGATTCCAAGTTATATATAGGGTGAAATTCACACACAGAGATACACACACTCCCCACCCCCCTAAAGAATCCCCAAGTTGCAAATCCTGCAAGGGACACGTAAATGAATCACACCACCCTTCCCCTCCAGCTTTCCTATCCCTTTCATCCCGTTTCTGTCCCCAAATCCATGGCAGGCTGATGAGCTGCAGCAAAATCTTTTTTCAGTGCTACTAGGACAATTTAAGCCATTGAGTCTACCTATATGGGCCTCTTCTAGATCTGCTATAAGAGTTTTTCACAGTACCTGTCTGATGTTAGCTAGTTAGGGTTTTCCTTTCCCTCTCATTGCTTTTATCTTTATACCAGCCTGCATGGTTTTGCCTCCTCCTCATCAACAGGCAACACTATGTGTCAGGACTGCAGCAAGGTGAATTTCATTCATGTGACATATGAAGTCAGCCAATGCCAAACCATCAGATAACATGGCTAGATGTTACTTTCCAATTTAGTATTTTACCAGCCATTTTCAAACAGGGGATTCCTGAGAACAACAAAAAACATGTGCATGGTTTTAACTGAGGCTTGATTAAAAAGCCTCGATTGAGCAAGCTAAATGTGGCCTAGTGAAACATAGGATCAGCCACTGTTTTCTCTGGTTGTTATTGTCAGATTACAAAGCTTTGCAGAGTCAGTATAGGAAGTAAGTGAAAAGAAAAGAAAAGAAGAGGGAACACCAAAGTCCAGTTAATGAATTCCTTAAAGTAATTGAAACAAGGAAATGATAGTGACAAGAATTCCTTTATATAGAGTTGTGGCTTCAAGGCTCGCGAGGAAAAAGGTTTGGTTTGGTTTAACCAAAGCATATGTGGATGTAAAGTGTTGAAACACTTTTAAACTCAAATAAATGTTGTAAACTGCAGCTTTTGATGATCAAGATCACAGTCAACTAGAGGAGAGAATTTTTTTGAGTGTCTTCAGGTTCCACTACCTAAAGCTGTTGTCATCAGAAAAGTCATAGCTCTTCCCTTTCTTTTTAGTGTATGCACATGATTATATGTAGATATAAAATACATTTTTAGGGAAAATACAGTTGCTGTTGTTTGTGCAGTGATACTACCTTTCCGTTTTGCCTCAGGATAAATTAAAAACTTTATTTTCAGGGTCCATGAGTAGGACAACTGGTTTCAAGGAATTTTTCAGTAAAATTAAAGTTATGTTGAAAAAAAAAAAAAAACCAAAACCAAAAAACCCAACATGTTTCTGCCAACAGTTCCACAACTGCAAAGAAATGGATATGTCAATTCTTATTGCTGCCTAATGAAGAGAGTAGTTTGTGGCAGACAATATTACTCCTGTTGTTGTGGAGTTTGCCTTGAGTTATGATACCTAGAATACCATGCATTACATATTTTAGAGTTGATTGGCAGCTCTTGTTTGTAATATCTAAAGCAATCCTTGACATCTCTAAAGATTTACAGTTATCTTTAAGCAATATGGCAATACAATTTTCATGCTTTTACATTAGATTTTTTTTTTTTAAACTGCTAGCCCCAAATCTGCCAAAACTAATTTCAGTTGTTTTGTCTAATACTGGGTGATAGGCCATAAAGACTTTTAAAAATCTTGGTCTTACTTTTTTATGATGGCATTTCAAAATATGTATTTTATTTGTAACAGTTGACTACTTATGTCCATAAAATGTTTAACATCTTATGACATACTCTTACAATCTCAGGATAATAAATATGAGTACCTCAGTAAACAGCAGCAAATATTTTGGTTTAGTGTTTAAAAAAAAAATCTGCATACATCACTTTTTTGGTACTGTAGAAATTTGACTGTTATCAGGATCGAAATCTTACTTGGTCATTTTAAAGTGGGAACTTGACATTCTGAAGTGGATATACCATGGAAATACTATCTGACTAAATCAGAGAGCAATGGGAAAGCTCTTGTTCACTTTCTAAAGATACCCTAAATATGTGAAAAGAGTAGATTTTCATAAGATCATGGCCTATTCTAGATTACTTTAAGCTTGTTATGTCAATAAAAAAAAAGCTTCAAAGATTATGTAAGCTACATTGCTGGATAATACACTATATACCTATATGAATCATTATAAAAGCAGTAATTTTTCCTCACAGATAACTTAAAAAATTAGGGTCTGATTCTTTGTGTTCAGGTATTTGCAGGTAATTCACAAATTAGTGGCTACCATTGTCACTAATTGTCACATCTCTCAGTCCTCCTTCCACGAATTCCCGTGGAACTCTGATCCCTTTGAAAAAGCCAGCAAAGATGTAGAGAAATCATAATGGGAGACAGGCAGAAAAACACTTAGTAAGTGTTAAACGCTCTAGCCACTTTATCCAAAAATTACACTTAACAACTCTTTCAATGATTCCCTATTTTATGATAGAAAGAGAAATGTCTTGAGTGCTCAACAGTTTGTCACATTCTCTTGTGACCCAGCTTTCGCTACTGTCCCCAGGATGGAGTAGCACAAGGGAGCTCTGGTAGACATGTGGAGTTTTCACTGCTCTTTCTAGCTGTGACCATGCAAGACACTGTGCCTTAGTTTCCCTGTATAAACAGTATTGCATAATCACTGTGGCAGCTTTTTGAAGTGCTCTTCACATTTACAGATGAAAAACACCGTGTAAGACCTGTGTCTTTTACTTTGCAACAGCTGAATTACAGAAAATTACACTCCTGTTGTGGTTTTGTCCTGCTGTTGAAAGAGCATGACAGTCATGCAATGCTTGTACAAATACCTGAACCTCTGTAGATTGAAAGTTCAGAACAATCTTCTTTTTATGAAGGAACATTTAATATATAATTAAGAGTGTTATGTTCTTGCTGGTCTATGCTGAAGATGACAGTATATGATTTCTGCAAGCTACTTTAGCACAAGAGTCTTGGACTTGAGTTAATTTTGTCAGCTCTTTTCCTTGCTGGTGACCTGACATAGTGATTACTGCATGTGAAGGCTATCAAATATCTGTCCCAGAAAGCACCAAGAGAAAGAACTTTGGGCATCAATTGCTGGCCAAGAGGCAGTAGGGAGAGTAAAGGGAATGTAATGGTATTAACCACTCCATCTTTGTACTTCAAGAAGCTGCTAGTGGATATTCCCCTCCTCAACAATTTGGGAGTTTCCTGATGTGAAATTGGACTTTGGCAGCTTTCCAGTCAGTCCTCATCCTTTCTGCTGCCTCTTTTGGCTCAGCCAGGTGCTTCCCACTTGTACATCCCACTCGTGCTTGAATGAGGAAACAGGAAACAAGAGGGTGACTTTGAGTAAGAGTAAGGGGCTGAAGGGACATTGCGAAGTCCCCATTCCATAGTGGAAAGGTCCCTGCCTACTGAGGATATGCAGATACGTGACAGCTGTTTAGAAAGTCCACAAATTATCTATTCAGGGTTGTGGAGTGTGAATAGGAAGAAAGATCATGATATGTGTGATAACAACAGGAATAAGGAATGTTATGCAGCCAGAAAAGTGATGTGTATATATTTGAGGGAGTCAGCAAAGGAGAGTTGCATAGCAATGGTGGTACATATTAATTACAAAGAAATTTGGCTAATTTAAGGGATAGTTCCAAATCTAAATGTTTAAAGAGTGCTTTAGTTTCAACTACAAAGGGTAATTCTGATTTTCTCTTTCAGATATAAAGTAGGAAATTAAAAAGAAACGTGCTAATTATTGTGAAAAAAAAAGGTGGGAAAATAATTTGGTTCACTTCTCCCTTCCATCTTTTGGTGGACTAGTTCAAGAGTTGTGTTACTTGGTCTTGTCTGTTTGCAACTCAATTTCTTCCAGTTACATGGGGACATACTATTACATGATTGAACATCTCTTAGGTTCTTCTTGAGTTGGTATGAATTTCTCTGTGGATGGTGGGATGAACTGTAGAGTTTTAGTGTAATCCTAAGAATTCCACATTGCTTCACATAATATGCCCACTTACACCTCAAGTTTAAACAGCCTACAAAGTATGCATGTGTTGTATGGTCTCCATGAACTGCCAAGCAAACACTTTTCAGATTAAAAACCCCACTGCTTTGTGCATATTGAACCAAAAAAAAATTGTAGACAATTTACTGCTATAATTAATCTTAACTGTCCTGGTTTTTATGAACTTACATCCCACAATGCTCTTGGAGGCAACCAACCTTCTGGGAAAAGGGGTTCTTGCCGTTTTCACTCCCTTTTATTCCTGAAAAGTTGTCCATTTAGAAAGCAATAATGCTTTCAAAGGATCCAGTGCAAAACAATATGTGCAGCAGGAGAATAAAATGTCTACAAATGAACAGGACTGTGGTGCTTTTCAAGAATATGTACAAATAAACAACCATAGAGCTGTGAAACTATCATGAGTTTGGCTCCTGGGGTCTGAATCCTGTTCAAAGCCCCAGCTGAAAAGATAAAGTATTGCACTCTCCAATTCGGCAGTGCTCTAACATCCTCTGCTGCATCCCAAACAATCTCTGCAGCAAACTTCTTGCTGAGACTGAAAACTCTTTAAAACAAGGCCTGGGGTCTCATGAGCTTTCTACTCAGTACCCTTTAGGCTCACTCCATGAAAAAGCATCTTGTCTTAAAGAGGCCATATATCACACAAAAGAGCTGGTGGGAAATTCAAACTGTTCTGAGCAAAGAAGTCAATAGAGCTGGTGTAGTGAAAGGTAATGTTCAGAGTGAGATCACCGTGTTATGATCTCATGCTGAACATCAGGACTGGTGTTTTTCTTGAGGATTATGAAACTAGCCTGAGGCCAGTCTGGTGAGAGTCTGAGAAAGATACAGAAGGATGTTTGGGGAGCATGGACTATCAGGGCCCTTATTCCCCAAAAAGGGTAACAGAGGCTGAAAAAAGATGAGAGAAATGAGAGCTGTATTGCTATTTCCAGTGCTCTTTCCATTCATCCCAAAAATACAAGATCTAGCCCTTGACAGAGAATGTGTATACTGAAGCAGTGAATAAGCACAGGCTACAAAGAGATAAGAGGAGAAATTACTGAAGAGGAACAAAACACCTTGCAGGAATAATGGAATTCAGCAGCAAAACCCCAGTCGTTTAGACTGTAGAACAATCTGGGGAAGTGCCTTTGCTTAGCACTTTTAAAACTAGCCTCCAAAAAAACATGTGAAGGTATACTGCTGAGAAACATCTTGCATTCCTGGGCTTGCACTAAACTAGTTTTGCCTGAAGCTTTTCTTATATTTTCATGTTTTCTTATTAATGATTAAAAACTGAAAATTGAAATTACAGCTGCTTTCAGAAGGAAATCTTCCCAAATTTTGGCTTCCTTCAGGTTTAAGTTTGTGTTGTATTTGTTTCAGCTTTTGTAATGGCATTTCATTTTTCTGTCAGTGGAAAAATTATTGCAAAATTAACTTACAAAGTCAAACTAGAAATGGGATTGAGACACAAATTGAAGAACTAAGCTTAAGAGAAATATTTAATTACTGTTTCTTCAGGCACTGGGAGTGGATGATGAAGGTCATGCAGGCTTGGGCTCTGTCAAACTGACAAAGAAAGTGACTTTGTGTTGAAGAACTTCTGTAAAAAACACCTTCCTTTCATATATTTAGAGGCAGAGAATATCACACAATACATACAGTGCTCTCCACTCACAACCAGTGAAGTTTCAACAATACCTGGGTAAGGTGCAGGTCCAAAATCAACCCCAACCCGGCTTAGTCTTCCCCAATATATCTGATATCTGCTCCAACATTTACTTTATGAAATGTCAATCCAAAAAACCAAAAGTTGTTTGAGCCTTCAAAACACAAAAGTTGATTTCTAAGGTCATGGATTCAAAGCAAATTTAATACAAAATGGAGTTGATTATGGATTTACACAGAAGCTTGAATGCCAAAATGGGTAAAAAACATAGCTTTTTCACCTGCTTTTCACTTACAGACATTTATGGCAATTTGATGCCA
>VWZN01023712.1:0-10192 GCA_013396955.1 Regulus satrapa
AATAATAATAATAGTTATAATAAGAACAATAAGTTGCGTATTATAGTAAATAATTATTAAGGGTTGCTTATTATTAATATTATTGATATTATTTTCTATTTTTACTGCAGAAGAAATAGAGAAGGGAACCCCTCAAATCACACTCCTGTTCCTCCCAGGGAAAGCCAGTTGCTCCCCAAAACATTTTGGGGGAGGCAATTGTGTTTTTGCTACAGCTAAGGCAAGAGATTCCTTCTCCAGGACAATTTCATCCCGAAATGAACAGGAAAACGCAAAGGAAAGTGTTTGCAGGGTGTCCCCCCCACTTTCCTGGAGCCTGCCCTTCCCGGATTAGGATGTTTTGGCCCAAAAGATGAATGAGGGAATTGGGACTAGAGCAGGAACCGCAGGAAGCCAAACCCTGGGAGCTATTTTCAGCCGTCAGGCAGGAAAAGCACCTGTTGGGGTCATTACGCCGCGGGAAAAAACAAACCTCGAGATTTTCTCCCTTGGGGGTCGGAAATAAATAGCTGGGATCTTCCCTGCTGGAGAATTGGATCTGGATACAAGGGGAACACCCCACGGGTTTCCAGATTCTGATCCCCCCTCTCAGCTCCCAGGGTCCCCACTCTGGATCCTGCGGGGAGAAGGGTTCGCCCTAAAAAGGGGGGATTCAAAGCGGTCTGAGATGCTTTTGGGTTCTGACTAGCGGTGTGCATCCCTAAATCCGGACTCTGCTGTGGATAACTGGGCTGTTGGTGCCCTCTCCCGTCCAGATGCGGTGGCTGATGGCTCCTGAATCCCTCCTGCCATCCCTGCTTCATCCCTCCTCTGTCCCTCCCGCATCCCTCCTCCCTTCTTCTGCCGTTCCTCCTGCACGGAGCAGGAGACTTGGACCTTCCCTGGTCCCATGGGACCCTCGGGGGACCCGACCAATGAACCGAGAGTTTATCCTTGGTCACAACCTCATGGCTTCACAAATTTGCCTTTCAAGGCATTTTTCCTCAGAAGCAGCGGGGGGTTGCATTTCCTCAGTGACTGAGATGGGCTGGGAGGAGCTTGGCCCCCTGAAATGGGGCACGGGGAATACCCCAAAAACACCTACACCGTTTCTGTTCCCCACACCACAACCCACCGGGCCTTCTCACCTCTCCCAGCCCATTCTCATCCTGCCGGCTCTCCTCCCCCCGTTGAGCTCTAACCTCCATCAGCTCTTTGGGAGGTGGACATCCCCGGGTGGGGCTGCCCGGGGACCCCTGTGGGGTGCAGCTCTGCCCGGCCCCGTGCCGGGATTCTCCTCCAGCCCCCGGAGCGCTGCCGGCAGCGGTGCCGGAGCAGCAACAGCTGGGAATGTGAGTGGGGGTCGGGGTTTGCTGATGCTCGGCCCCCCGAACAGGGGGGAAATCGGGGGGCGGGGAGCACGGAAAGGCTCTGCCCCTGTCAGGGGAATTTTCAGCGTGGGGCCACTCCGGAAGGGCCGGGAGCCCCTCCCTGGGGACCGGCGCGTCCGGCATCACTACTGGCATTTCAAGGAGGGGAGTCTGCTGTCCCTTGTCGCCCGGGGAATCCCACGCAGAAGCCACAAAATCGGCACAACCCTCCCTCCCTGTTTCTCTGACTTACTACGGGGTGCCCTTCATGGGGGGAGAGGAGGGTGGGTGTCACCCTCCGTGTGCCAAAATCTGCCATCACTTGGGGTGGGAGCAGAAAAATACAGGACTGACCGGTTTATGTCCTGAAAGCTCGACCAGACCTTGGTCCTGCAGCATCGGCCACAGTCAGGCCATGGAGGGAATAGAACATGCCCACCATAGGGACAAGCTGATGGTCACCCACCCAGGACACTTGGCTGGCAGTCACCCAGATCCCTCCCCACCCTCCCTGCTGGTTCTAGGCATCCCGTGTCAGGGCAGTCCCCGCCAAAGGACACTCCTGTCCCCAGGTCCCATCCCCGGGCTTCATGCCCTCCCCTGTCTGGACAGCTGTCCCCTCTCGGGGTCAAACAGCCACCACATGTCACTGCTGAATCCCTCACATTCATGGATCTTCCTCTGAACACCCACCTGTCCTGCAGCTTGCTCCCACCACAGTGTCCCACTGTGGGGAAAACAACCCCTTGTTGACAACCCCAGTCCCCCCTGCTCCTCCCTCGGTGACACATGTGGGGACAGCCCGGCTGGTGTCACCCTGCAGGGGACGGAGCAGCTGGGGACACCCCTGGCATGATGGTGGGTGGGGGCTCCAGAAGGGAAATCCCACGGTGGGGTTCATTAGTGGGGGGTCCTGCTGGGTGAATGCCTCCTCCAGCTGTAATTTGGGGCTCGGCACTGAGAAGGGGAAGGGTCGTGTCTGGTCCATGGGGTTATGGAGCAAGGGAGGCCATGGAGGGGCAGAAACACAGGAGGTTTAGTGCTGCAGTGGGACAGTGCATCCCTCCATCGGTGTGGGCAAGGGAGGGCAGGGCACCCAGTGTGGTCCCTGCACTGGGAACCAGCAGACTCGTGGGTCAGGGTACCTGGTTTGGTCCCCAAATGGGGATCCTGGTGGGTCAGGGCACACAGGGTGATTGCAGCAGGGCACCCGCTGAAATTCACAGACTGGGCCCAGTGGCTTGGTATGTTGGGGCACCCAGTATTGTCCCCAAACTGGGATCCAGTGGACTGGGAGCCACCAGCAGCTCTCTGTCAATTCCTCACCTCCCTCCCAGGTCAAACCTGCAAAGTCAGTTAATAACCTAAATTAAACTGTTCTCCAGACATGTGTTAGACCTCCATCATGATCCCTGATTTCCTGATGGGGAAACTGGGGTACCTAGATGGGAGTGAGAGGACACCAAGGGTGCTGAGCCCCGTGGGGACACAAGACCTGCCCTGTCCCACCTCCCAGCCCACCAGGGAACTCAAACTGGACGAGTCGCACTTATGGGTGAGGGAGGGGTTGTCTGCTGGCGCTGCCACCGCTGCTGCCATCCCTGCCGGGACAGACAGCAGGACATTATTCCCCATCGCTCCCCACGGACCCCAAACTAACCCCAAATCCCCAGCAGGACGAGACATGGATGTGCAAAGCCTCGGGCTGGGGCTGAACGGGGAGGTTCTGCCGAGCCCCATCCCGGCCGAGCAGCTGTCGCCGTCCCAAATCTCCGGCGAGCAGGCACGTCGGAAATCCCGGGTGTCGGAGGAGAGGTCTGCTCCACATTCCTCGGCCGAGAGCGGGGACGGGGCCAAGCATCTCCCCGCCGCCTGCAGCTGCTCCCAAATATGTTACGACTTGTCACGGCGGCAGGAACGGATGTCGACGAGCCTGGAAAGCGAGAGGGGTGTGGGACGGCGGGGTGCCCGGTGGGGGTGAGAGGTGGGTCCGACTGGAAGCGGCATTTTGGTGAGTCTCCTTTCGTGTGTTGAAATCCCAGAGGGACGGTATCTGCTGAGCCCTGGCTTTCCCCCCTTTCTCTCCATCGGTGGGACGGTCCCGGCACCCCGGCTTGTAGTTGCTGCTTGGGGCATCCAAATCTCTCCACCAGCCCCCTAAACCCGGGTTTTTCTACCTTTCCCAGCGGGAGCCAGCCGGCACCGCCGCCACCATCGCCTCACGGCGCAGCTCCGTGGCCCAGGCGGGGCTGTGCAACCCGAGCGGGCAGCTGCGAGCGGAGACCAGGAACACGCAGTGCTCATGGCTCCGTGCGCCGGGAGAGGCGCTGCCCAGGCTGCAACACGCTCACGTGTATCCCCAAAAGTCAGCAAATCCAGACCATCAGACGTGGTGGGAAAGCAAAACAGCCGAGGCCGCCCCTGAGTGTCTCTCTCCGTGACCCCGCGCCGTAGACCTGGCTCGGGAAGCTGCCCCGGAGGAGCAAGGGCAAACCCTCCTCGCTGGGATTTTCCTCAATGGAAGGGTATTTTTAGCTCAGGGCTCGTGGCTGCCGTCCCCGCCAGCTGTGTCGGGGTGAGCCGTCCCCGCGAGGCCCCCGCGGCCGGGGAAAGGTCACCCGTGACGGATCGCAGCACGTTCTGCCCGCGGCTCACACAGCGCCGCTTTGTGCTGCCTCCCAGCCGCCACCATCCATCACTGATAACCTGACAGCCGCAGCACAGCCCTAATCTCCCCTCAGCTCCGAATTACCCGGGGCGCAGCCTCGGCCGCCGTGGGCACCCACGGGACCGGGAAAAGCCAGGCTGGCCCACCCCAGCAGGTGCCTTCGTGCGGTGGGCTGGCCACAGTGGGAGGCTCCCTGTAGCCCAAGGGGATTCATTATCCTTGATTTGATATTCACCGGGATGGGCCCGCTGGACCCACAGACCCCAGACCCCACCGTGTCCCTCCTCTATGTTCAGGAGGGGCATGGCATGGCGGGGCTGAAGGAGGTGCAGAGCTGCAGTTGGGTGGGCACAGCATTCTCCCTGCTCCCACATCACTGGATGAGACCCCCAAATGGAGCTGGAGCGAGTGCAGCTGCTGGGGCAATGCAGCTGCCAGGAGGATCCCTCTTCCCAGTGCCCACCCCAGGCTGGCACTGAGCGTCCTTTCCTCCCCATCTCCATGAGTTGCCCTCTGTCTCCCCTGCCTGCTCAGCTGTGGGGACACAGCGGCCTTGGTGGGCTGTTTGGTCTGGCTTGTCCCACCTCTCTAGCTGGGGACACGCTGCCCCACCAGTGCTGCTTCTGTTTATGAACTAATAAATGCTTGACCACTCTCCTGTGCAGATCAGCCACATGTCCATGGAGCCCATTATGTCACCACCGTGTCTCTCACCCTCCAAACATGCTCCTGCAACTCCAAAAAGTCTATTTATACTGGGGTGGTTCTGACACCTCTCACCCAGGGATGTGGCTGCAGCTCAAGGGGCTCACTGGGGTCATGTCCACCAAGTGCCACTGATAAAAATTCCCATGAGTGACTCAAGATGTAGTGGTGTGGGGCTGACGTGAAGACCCCAGGCTCAGGTTATCCACTCCTAAAGCCTTCACTCCTGTCATGGGCACCTCTGCACACCCAAGGAATGAATTCTGCCTCTTCCCAACCCTTTCAGTGCTTTTTCTTTAGACAAGGGCCAGGTTGATGCTCTGATTTCTTTCTTGAATATTTTGGAGTTTGACTGACGGGGCTATGCCGAGCATGAACCTCAAGGGTGCAGGTCCTGCTTCCCTTAGCTCAGATTTTCATAGATGATAAAACCACGTGGACAACAAATCCACAGGGCTGGGACCCCAGGAGAACAGGAATTGGGGTGAGGAGTTGTTGGAAATCTCTTGGCCCCAAAGAAATCACAACAAGGAGAGAAGAGCCCACTGACAGGTTCTAACAGGGCCGGAAATCAATCCCAATTGAGCAAGGCTGTTGTTAGTGGGCATAGGGAATGTGCCACAGCACAGCCTCTCTGAGGAGGGGGAATTTGGGGAAGGAAAATCCCGGCAGGGTTTGCCCTGCACTTTGCTGACATTCTTTCCACTGACCGATCCCTCGGCTGGAATCTGGCCTGGAGCAGGAATTGGAGGAGATGTGAGATGGTTTCTGATGTTCCAGATGGAAAAAAAATCCCCTCTGAATTAAAGACAAAGCTGGAGAGGTGTAGCCAAGCCATCGGAGTCAGCAGAGAATGGCTGGGGATGAGTGTAAATTCCCCTCACACTGCTCCTGCTGGGTGTGCCTCAGTTTCCCTATTGGGAATGTGAGAGCAATTCTTTGTGTGCGTCTCTTCTGGGAGAGGCATGCATCAGGATGGCATTTGGGGCTTTGGTTACCCACAGGTACAGAGGCCAGCGCAGGAGAGCAGGTGGGATGAGGCAGTGCCAGCTGGGAGAGGGTTGAGCCCAGCCTTGCTCTGCTGGAACCTGGAGACATGTCAGAGAAGGTGTTCTTTGGGTTTGGTGCATGGGAGAAGCCACAAATGTGGATTTTGTGACAAAATTGTGATAAGAGATTTGGCTGGGCACCTTCAAGAAGCCCACGGTAGAGGAAAGGTTGGGTCTGGCTCTGTCCTGCCTGCTCCTGTCTGCTCCTGCCTGCTCCGTTCCTGCGGGACAGGCAGCAGGCACAGCAGCTGGAGCTGGGGCTAGTGAGCATGGAGAGGGGTGTCCACAGAAACAGGACTGCAGCCCGGGGCGCTCCCTGCTTTGGGATATCCCTCCCATGGTTGGATTCCGATGCTTCCCCGAGGCTTCGGCAGATAACACGGACCGGCCGGATGGGGAACAGGGGGCAGAGCGGGATCGGGAGGTCGGAAGGGCTGGGAAGGGAACGATGCTGTGTTGCTGTTGGGTCCCACAGCAGGGAAGGGACAGATATGGGATGCCGTAGGATCCTGGAGGGTGGCGTGATGGGATGGGGTGCCCTGGCCAGGCAGACTGGCCACGAGGCCACCACGGCTCCCCCACGCCAGCCTAACTGAAGGGACCAGATGACGCAGGAATGCCGGGCGGGAGCTGGCAGCCGCCCGCCGTCCCCAGCGGCACCTCGGGGCTCACACAAAGCCCTTGTTCGGGTCCAGCCGAGCCGTGCCAGCGCGCCCACCCCCCAGCCTGGCCGGGCCGGGCACTGTAATCCCCGTGGGGAGAGCACATAGAATCAGTTGGACAAGTTGTGATGTGAGGCAGCAGCTTAGGGTGGGCTCAGGTTTCCTTTGGGTTTTCTATATTTATCTCCGTGATTTAATGCCAGCGCCGGGGTTTAAATGGCACCGAGCAGTTGGCGCGGGGAGAGGGAGCAGCCGTCCCCGAGCCGCGCACAATCCCCGAGCCGCCCATGGAGCTCTTCGAGACGAACCCGTTCTTCTTCCCGGAGCAGAGGTTTTACGATGGGGAAAACTTTCTGGGCTCCCGCTTGCAGGGCTACGAGCCCGCGGCGTTCCCCGAGCGCGCCGAGGTGGCCCTGTGCGCCCAGGCCCGGGCAGCTCCGGAGGACAAGGAGGCGCTGGGCGAGCACTGTCCCGGACAGTGCCTGCCCTGGGCCTGCAAGGTGTGCAAGAGGAAATCCGTGTCCATGGACCGGCGGCGCGCGGCCACGCTGCGGGAGAAGCGGCGGCTGAAGAAGGTGAACGAGGCGTTCGAGGCTCTGAAGCGCAGCACCCTCCTGAACCCCAACCAGCGGCTGCCCAAGGTGGAGATCCTGCGCAGCGCCATCCAGTACATCGAGCGGCTCCAGAGCCTGCTCAGCTCCCTCAACCAGCAGGAGCGGGAGCAGCGGGACCTGCGCTTCCGACCCGCCGCGGCCCCGCCCGCCGTGAGTGTCCCCGGCTGTCCCCGGGCCCCCAGCCCGGGCCGGCAGCGGCTGCGGGGGTGGTGCCCCGTGGGGTGGTGCCCCGTGGGGTGAGGCGATGCCCTTTCGGGGTGACACTCCATGGGAGAAGGGCCATACGGGACTGATCCTCTGTGGGGACAATGCCCTATGGAGGTGACTTTCTATGGGTATCTCGAGGGATGATGCTCTATAGGGTGATGCCATTTAGGGGTGATGCTCTATGGGGGTGATGCCTGGTGTGGGTCATTTTGGGTTGCCATTCTATGGCAGAGATGCTCTTTGGGGACAGCGTCCTATGGAGGTTATGCCTATGGGGGTGACACTGTGGAGTTGATGCCATATGGGAATGCTGTTCTGTGGGGGTGATGTCATTTTGGGGTGCCATTCTATGCAGGTAGCACTCTATGGGACAATGCTTGAAGGGGTTGGTGCCATTTCGGGGTGAAGGCCTTTTGGGGGTGATGCCATAGGGGAGTGATTCCCTGTGGGGACATTGCTCTGTGGGGGTGATGCCCTGTGGGAGTAATCCAACAGCAGCTCTGGGGCACTGCTGGGAGGGAACAGGAGCCCAGCTCTGGGGCAAGGCAGACACTGCCCTCTTGGGACACTGGAGGGTGTGGGAATGTGTCCTGCACCAATGATCCAGCCCTGGCGAGTGCTCACATCCCTGAGAGAAAGAGGCTGCTGCCACTCTGTCCCTGTGAATGGATGCACCGTGAGTGACACGGGGGCCTGGGCTGGGGAGGAGTGCCAGTGGGGAAAATGAAAACTAAATGAAAATATAACATAACACAATAAAATAATTAAATTAATAATATTAAATACTATATACAAGAATAGAAATACAAATATTAAATATACAGAAATATAAAGCATAACATATAAAATAAAATCAACACTCCCTGCTCACACCCAGGCAGAGAATGAGAGGGATGGCACAGGGACACCTCTGGTTCCTAGCACAAAAGGGCCTGATTTGGGCATTGGCCGAGGACACTCAAGTAGTTGTGTCCTGCCACCACCCCCAGAGAGCCAGGACCAGTCACTCCACAGGGGTTTGGTCATTTAACCAAGTTTTTGAGAAGTATTTCCATCTGCTGCCTGGTTCCTGTGGATGGCTGGGCAGGTGCTTCCCTGCTGCTCTGAGGCTTGGGTCTGGGAATGCACAGAGAGCTGAAACTACAGCTACAGGTGTAAGGAGAGATGATGGATACAGATGGAATAGATAGATGTAGGAGTATGTATTCAATAGGCATGGATGATATGGGTTATATGGATCTAGAGATCATATCGATAAATCAGAGAGAGATGAAATTGGATATGATACCTATAGAGATAGATGCAAATTAGAGAAATAGATTATATAAATATATATGGATAAAATAGACAGTGATAATGATTAGCTAGATTATCTATCATATATAAATGACATACAGGTATATCTATAGATACAGATGATGTAGATATGAATGATATAGATACAGAAATAGGTGGTGTAGATATGGATATAAATATGACATATAGATATATGGAAATAGATGGAGACATGGATATAGCTATAGATGCAGATAGATTCAGATACAGATACAGACACAGATACAGATACAGATAGATACACATACCATACACATACACATGGAAGGACTTTATCAGAGTGCCAGAAGAGGGAATCCCACATCTCCTTCCAGACTAAGGGATTTAAGGTCCAAACCAGTGGGTATCCTTAAATACATCCTTAAGTAAATAAATCCTTAAATAAATAAATTTTAAATAAATAGATAAATATATAAATAAATAAACATATAAAGAAATCCTTTATTAATGCTGAATAAAGGAATGAAAAATTTTTTAGGCTCCATCCTACATATTGTGGGACTTCCCAGTATCCACTTTAATGTCAGAATCCACTTGGATACCAGAATCCAATTTTGACTTCTCAGAATCCACTTGGATTTGTAAATGTGCCCAAAATTGTGTTGAGTTGTCCCTTTGTCTCTTCTGTTCTGAGCTGCCCCTGCTCCCAGGTGTAGCTAGGCATTCACATATTGATGCAAAAGCCAATATTTTGGGGAAGAAAAAGATCATACCTGTAAGAATTTCCCTGCTTTAATGGGAAATAAGTCCAAGTGTTAATTAATTATCCTGTGCTGCCATGAGCTTGTAGAGCCAAAGTGCCATTCTAGTCTGCTACAAACAGCTGGGTCTGTGGGGTTGCTCACACAGATCACATTTGGGGTTTTACCTGAGCCAACACCCGCTCTCAAGTAGAGACAATCTCAAAAAAATGGTGAATTCTGAGCTGTGCTGAATAATGCTCTCATTTTTCATGCTGTCAGTTCTTTTATCCAAAATAACCACTCAGCCCCAAATCCAAACATCAAACTGCCAAAAGCTTTACCCAGTCCCCCTCCTCAGGATGGTCTGAGGGCAGCCAGCCCATGTATCATTTTTTATGAGCCTGATTAGGTGATTCTCAGCAAAAAGGTGTTTTGCCCAAGGACATTTGTTCGTCTACAGCCTTTTTTCATACTCAGTGGGGAAAGAGACACCTTTTACTTGCAGTGACAGGGAGCCCTGTTTCTCTGTGGCCAGTGTCCCCAAAAAAGGAGGGTTTTCAGCCTTTATGGTTAAGGAAGCACCTGACCCTGATGGGTCCTGGGGACCCTGCGTGCTGTTGGCTCCTCCAGGTGGGGAGGGACGTGCTGCCCTCCATAGGGGTGTCGTGCAGTGGGGTGGGCCCCCCGGGATGTTTCTGGGGGTGCTGGTGGGGTTCGGCCGTGCCGGAGGAGGTGACACACGGTTACTCTGGGCTCCTGCAGGCAGCCAGCGAGTGCGGCAGCTCCTCCTGCAGCCCCGAGTGGAGCAGCCAGCTGGAGTTCGGCACCAGCCCTGCAGGTAATGCCCTCCTCACCTCCCTAGGGCATCCCACGGCCTCGCTGGGCTCTGCAGGGAGTGGGAACAATGGGGACACTGCAGC
>VWZN01024004.1:0-15831 GCA_013396955.1 Regulus satrapa
GAGCAAGTCCAGAGGAAGCCATGGAAATTACCAGAGGGTTGGAATGGTTCTCCTATTAAGAAAGACTGAGAGTTTGGATTATTCAGCTTGAAGAAAGCTCTGGGGAGATCTTATTATGGCCTTTCAATACTTAAAGGGGGCGTATAAGCAAGATAGGGACACACATTTTAGCAGAGCCTGTTGCAATAGGACAAGGGGTAATAGTTTTAATCTAAAAGAGAGCATATTGAGATTAGCTATAACGAAGTTTTTTTACAATAAGGATGGTGAAACACTGGCACAGGTAGGTGCCCTAACCCTGGAAATATTCAAGGTCAGATTGGACAGGGCTCTGAGCAACCTGATGTAGTTGAAGATGTCCTTGCTTACTGCAGGGGAGGTTGGCCCAGATGGCATCTAAAGGCCCTTTCAACCCAAACTCTTCTATGACTCTAGTCTTACGAAGACTACAATGCTAAAAGCTCTGCAGCTATACTGCTCACAACTTTTGTGATCTCAATGAAGGATTACATCAAGGATTCATTAAAAACCACAAACAAACAAACAATAATCCCACCAAAAAACCCCAACCAACCAAATGCTTCTCCCCCCCCCAAAAAAAAAAAACCCTCCAAAGAAACCAACCCCAAACCAAATTTCCAAATGAAATGCTGCAACTGCCAGTAACTACCTCTTACCTCTAGATTCTCTATGTTTTGTCAGCAGCCCAAGACATGTCCTGGGCCAAGTTTCTCATGTCTTCCTTGCTGTTACTTTGTTCTTTGACAACTGCACAAAACTAATATTCTTGAAGTTGCCTATGAATACCACAGACATCTCACATATGCTCAAACTTAACATCAGAAGATTAAAAATCACCAGTCAAGACTCTGAGGATTATTAAACAAGACATATCTAGGCCTGCCAGCTGTAAATTTTTAGACAACACATCCTGGAAGATTGATGTTTCTCAGTGACACCTGGCTGAGAGGGTAGCTCTGCCCCTTTTCACCCAGCTATCAGGTGTGCACTTGTGCTTTGCTGGTTTACTTGTGCATTTTTTTGTGCTCTCATAAGGCCACTCTATCTCAAACTATTTATGCAGCAGAGCTCTGCACTGCCCTCCTGCTGGGCATAAACTGAGAGACAGGAGTGAATTACAGCCTACCTTATCCCAGTGGAGAATGGGGGGAGACAGGGCCAAGACTGGGATTTGAGAAATTACAGCCACTGCAACTCCTGTGCTCCAGAACAGGCTTTCTTAGGAACCCTCCCTGAGGAGCTCGAGGAAGATGGAGCCTCTGCTTAGTGTGAAAGGAGGCATGAGCTCCATGGCCCAGCCCAGCTGGAAGGACGTTTCAGTACCTGGAATTTGGTCCAGCAGCTGGGGCTGCAGAACTGGTAGACAACCCGGTCAGTCTTGTTGTAATAGCAGGGTTCAGATAAACTCTTTCTGCAGAAGCTGCAGGGTCTAGGGGGACCTGATGAAATAGAACAGGAATCAGTGAGGGCAGCAGCACAGGATGTGGGACTGAATTCTGAGGATGGCATGCAAGCAACTCGCTCATCCGCAGTCTGTCAAGCTATTCTCAAAAAGCAAGGAACAAGAAAACCAAGAAACGAAGAGCACCAGATTTTGCTAGGACAGAAATGTTAAACAGGTGGAGAGCAGAGTGGTTAAAGTGACCCTGGCTCTACAGGAATTTGGACAAAACAGCAGCAACACTTGTCCCACTCCTGGGCACCCCAGTACTCCATGTAATGGAAAGGGCAATGCCAGCACAATCCAGCCCTTACTACAACTGCCCCCTGCATTCTCAAGAACAGCAATGGACACTACCCTCTGAATTAAGATGTCTACATGCTGCAAGGGCTCCTCCCTCTTCACTTCCACTCGTCCCACTGGACTCCCCCCAGGCTTTTACCTTCTTTTCAGTTCCATCCAACACAAGCAATACACAGTACCAAGGAAGGAATTAAGAGTGGAGAGGTGACGATTCCCTCTACACAGGTGCTCTTACCAACTAAGCCTGACTGCTTCACTTTGTGGGAGGTAGTGCAGCAAATGGAGCAGAACAGGCCCATCTTGCCACTGCGATCCACGTTGGGCAGCATGTCAAAGTTCTTGCACAGTGTCTTGCACCACATGCAGGGGTAGACCCGAGTGTTCTTCTGCAAACAGAGCAGAACAGAGCTTCCAGGGGACCATCACAGCTTGCAAGGTCCACCTACCACATCCCACCCCACTACTGTATCCACTGCAGGACTGCTCTCCTGCAGTGACCACCTGATGCCAGGGACAGGCTCTCAGTCTGCAGATTCAGGTGGTGGTAGCAAAAAAAAAGCTGCCTTTGGCACTTCAGCTACTCATTTCAAGGGTAACCTGACAGGAATACAGAGTTTTGTGATCCCTTCCAAGACATTTAAGAGAAGACTGCTCACTGACAGAGGAACATATCCAGCCCAGCCTTAGGGAGACATCCAGAAGCCAGTCCATGCTAACTGCATATATCAATGTATCAGTGCCACTCTACCATCAGCTCACTGACTTTCTGACCCATGCTTAGGTCCATGGTGGGCCCCATGCAGATTAAATCAATTCTGTTTGCCTGCTTCAGAGAGTTTACCCACAGCAACCTTTTAACTGCTTTGTCAGCAATAAAAGACCAAGGGGATCCAAGTCACCTGCTATTTAATAAAATGCCCTGTGTCTCACCAAGCAAAATTGCTGTGTGGCCACAGAGAACCCCTCCACCCCAGGCAGTGCCCCCACGCACCTTCTTGTAACTGTTGAGACACGCCGAGTTGCAAAAGCGTTTTTGCTGGCCTTCGTGGAAGAGGTACTCCAGGGGCAAGCCCTTGTTGTAGATATAAAGTCCACAGTTGTCACAGCAGTTCGTTTTCAGCCCCTTGGTGGCTCGGAACTTGGTGAAGCAGGCATCACTGCAGATACGGTGAACCACGTTCCCATTGCTGACCTCGTGCTGGATCTGCAGAGACATCACTGCTGTCACCCCCCAAACCACCACGGGCTCCTTCCAGTGCAGCTGTACCACTACAAGCACAGCCCTTGGGATAACAGGCACGAAAATTCTGGGCAGAGCAGAAGGGCAGAAAGCGGTGAGCTTCAGGGCAAGCAAAAGCTTGGGAGTGAGCCCAAGCCAGCTCAGGGGCTGAAGCCACAGGCACACCTGGCAAATGCTGGTCTTTACCAAGACTAAGTGCTGCAGGTCCTAAGCACTTCATCCAGGACATGGGAAGGACAAGGGATTTGTTTACCTCGCCAGGTTTGTGGCAAACACTGCAGCGGCTGGTGTCCGAGGCATCTGCGGACTGAGGTGCTGGTCTGTGCTGCTGGGCCTCGTAGAGGGAAAGGCAGACAGAGGTGCAGAACTCATGGAAAGAGCCACCTGAACCAATCTGGGCAACCACAGAGTCCTTGGTGTTCCAGATCTCCCTGGGGATCAGGAGGGGATGTGTTAGTGCAGGGACATGTACGTCCTGCCACAAAGGATTAGGATGGCTCACTGCAATGCACAGGACTTTCTGGTGTCCCAACAAGCTGGCAAGAACTGTCTCACAGCAGCTTCTGTCCTGGCCTGGGGGAGTGGTGTCTGAAGACAAAGCATGCAGGAGGCTTTTTTGAGGGGAGGCTGAAATATGGGGGGACTAAGTCTGGGGACAGGCAGGGAAAGCAAGAATGTGAAGGGGGTGTAGGGAGCACGGGATAGGCAGTGTGTGAAAGAAGAGGTGGGGCAGCAGCTGGCAGTGGGCAGGAGTGATGTGGGTGAACGAAGGCCGTGGGAGGGGGACCAGCTGTGGAGCAGGTGAGCGAGGTCACAAGCACGGGAGCGCTGCGGAAAGGGGAACGAACACACACTTTTTGCAGAAGGTGCATATCTTCTTGCCAGGCGGCTTTTTTGAGAAGGTGGTGAGGCAGGAGCTGGAGCAGAAGAGCTGAGGAAGGCCTTTTCGCTGGTAGGCAGTCTGGCCCTTCTGCAGCGGGGTGCGGCAGTTGGCACAGGTCATCTTGGTGAAGGTGGAGCGGGCGGCTCGCTGCGCCATCTGAGTGCGCAGCGACATGCGCGTGGAGCGCCGCGTACGGAAAGGGACAAAATCCTCGTCGTTGGGATCGTCCACCATCGCATCCGAGTCCTCGTCAGAGACGGGAACTGCAAAGCGGCAGAGGAAGATGAGAAACCCCTCGTTAGGAAGTGAGAAATTCTGCCGTGAGACACACGCAGGGATTTCCTGAGTCACCTTTCTAGAGTCCCTCTACGTACTTTGTTCCTGTCCGGCTAGAATGATAAAGGGACTCTTAAAAGAAATCCTGTTGTAACTGGAGATGAATCAAGAGGTGTTTAAACAAACCAGGCTTAAATAAAATTCCTGCCTAGGAAATCATGATATGCCAAGGTTGAGCAGAAGCCCAAAGTGTGAACATCTACTCTGTAAGAACTGTTAGACTTCAAAGGGAATGTGCTGATCACGAGATTCCATCACAGGCAGGCAATAAAGGAGCAACACACAAATACCAGGGAATGGTAGGGTGACATTCTGTATCTCAGAGCATACACTTGATGTACTTCTCCGGGAAAATCTCCAAGATGCAACCTTCCTTCAGACAGCCTGTTCTCATAGAGAAAAAGGAAGAAAGTTTCTGGGTGAGGAGATGGAAGATGGATTTCCTGGGAAGACCCTCAAATCTCATCCTGCTACTTAGTGCTCGGTGCCTACACATCACTGTAAAAATACTACAACGCTCCCCGTTTTGACCTAAGTCCCCTGAGAAAGCAAGGCAAGTACTCCAGGATGAAGACTTGTGAGCTGAAAGGACCTGTCCTGTGTAGAAGGGAAGTCTGGGAAGTCCCACTGTACTCACACTACGAACTACCTGCCCACTCTGGCTAAAAACAGGGATTGGCCAACCCCAGTTACTCACTGCTCTCAGAGGAATTCACAGTTTCAGGCCTGGCAGTTTCTGATCTTCTGGGTCGTTCGCTTCTTTTCTGCTCCTACAAAACATTCAGAAAACAGTTAGGCTAACTATCAGTTAGGACAACCATGGATAAATATCCCAGATTATGGTGAAGTTCCAACTTCTGGGATTTGGTTTCCCAATACCTAGGCTGAAAACGTATATAAAGCTCCATGGACACCTGATCAGAGCTGGCAAGACAGAGGAGAGGGGGAAGTAGGCTTATGAGAACAACATTTCAGCTGAAGGTAGCAGGGACACACTGAAGCCACATTACAGCATAGTGGCAGTGCACAGGGATCATTCTGTCACAGGAGTCATGCAAACTCCTTTCCAGAGGGCTGACAAGACAGCCAGTGTCCCTCAGAGGGTCTGACAACAGCCAGCCACGCTCCATGCTCCTCTACCATATATACTTGACTGCATTCTCCTCACCTTCTCAGCTGGCAGCTCGCTTCCCTTCCCAGACAGGCTTTCTCCTGAAACAGAAGCACAGAAGAAGCTCGCATCTAACACCTTGCTTTTATCCAGCAGAAGAGCACAGGTGTTCTCTAAGTGCCTTCACCCTTTGGGTCAGCCAGCACATGAAGCCTCAGCCTGTCCTGGCTACCAAGTACAGTTCTGGTGGTGGAAAGCTCCTATACCCACCACCTGTAGTTGCAGATCCAAACACACAACTTGGGAGGAGCCCTGTAAGCGGGAGACCTCCCTGCATGGGAGCGGCAGGCTGGGTGGGCAACTACCTCCAAACTGCTTCTGACCAAGACTGAGCATCTCCTGGGGATGGCCAGCCCGGGCAGAGGAACTTTGGAAACACCTGCTGGTGACCCTCAGTTCCAGCAAGAACTCCAGCATGAGCTAGGCTGATGTGCAACCACAGCTTTACTGGGGAAGCTCCTTGCTTCCACAAGCACCAAAAATCAGTTAAAGCCATGAAAGCCAGAGCAAGAGCTTATACACACCAGAATACTATTCCCTTTTCACAAGAGGCTTTGCCCAAATCTGGACCATCAGAAGAGTTGGCTATTTCCACAGCAGGGGATGAACTGGAATGCAGAGCAGACTCCAGCTTCAGCAGAGTGTAGCTGGATGACCTCCTGAGCAAAAGGAAGCCAGGTTCTGCTGAGCCAACAACTTACCTGTTGGTGGTAAGGCTTCCTGTGCTTTGAGTACACTGTTTTCTTTTAGTGAGTTCTTCCCACTGCTATCATCCCCTTCCTCTGCCCGGTTTTCCTCCACAGGCTCAGGGGGCAAGGCTGCAGTTCTGTTGTCTGGGTTCAGTTGCACCTCTGCCTCCCCTGCCAGCCCTTCCCTCTGCAAAGGTGAGCTTTTCCTTGGTGCCTTCAACTTCATCTTCTTGGTTTGTTTAAGACTGAGCTGGGGTGGGGGCATTGTGGGACTCGAGGTCTGTGCTGTGGTTTCTTCTGTGGCTGGGGCACTGCTGAGTTCCCTGGAGTCAGGGATGGGTTGGTGGGGTGATTCAGGGGCATTGTCACCAGACAGTGCAGGAATAGCAGCAGCACCATCTTCCTTTACATCCCCAGAACAATCCTTTGGTGCATCCTCCCCTTTTTTCCCCGTTTCTGGACCAACGACTTCTCTAGACAGGGCAGAGGATTCTGCTGGTCCACCCTCCACGTCCTGGGAAGGTTGTGCCTTACACAGCCCATCCAGACCCTCTGGTTTATCCAGTTCCACCAAGTCAGAAGTTTTACCCAAATCATCTAAGACACCAGGTTTCTCCAGCTTATCCAAGACACCAGGTTTATCTAGAATGCGGTCATTTGATTTATTTAGCTCAGACACGCTGTCTGCTTTCACTACAAGGTCCAAGTCCTCATTTGCAGTCGTCTGCTTGGACTGATCCCAGCTAGGGGGCTGAAGAACTGAAACTTCCTGGGTAGAAGCTGTTTGGGAGCCCAGGAGATCTTCACCAAACTCCATGTCAGCAGGGAGATCACCAATGAGCGGTTTGTCAGGCAAGGACAGGGGGTCCAAAGATCCTGAAAATTCACTGGAATCCATTTAGAAGATGGCAACTGGAAACGAGAGAGAGACTTGCAAGTTAATGAAAAGTAGTCTAACAAAGAACGTGAACTGTCCACTCTTCTGAACACTGCTGGAGTAAAACAAGGCCCAGGAATGCTGCCAGGCCATAACCAGGATACCAGACACCAGCAGGTGAATCACCTCTGCTTGTAAAGGGTGCAAAAGTCAGCAGCAGGATGCAGTAGTTTGGTATAACAGACCTTTGGGAACTCTATAGCCCTCACACACCTCACCACAGCACAGCAAAGAAACTTGCTTATGCTCAATGACACACTGGGGTATCAGAAATGGCTCAAGCACCAATTCAGAAGGCTCCACACCCTTGTTCTGTGGTAATATCCCCAGCCCTGCCTTCTTCTCTATCCAAATAATCTGGTCTGTCCTTTCTCCTGATCTGTTTTTATGGAGCTAAGACATTTTAAAATTTTAAAATACATCTCTTCTCTTAAAAGTAGAGGTAGAAATAACTCCTTTCAAGCCCTGAAGTGTGTCTTAGCAAGATACAGGATGACAACACGCATTCATCTTGTCAGAGGACAGATACAAACAATGTTCCACAATAACTACAGCTACTGCACAGCCCCAAAATCATGCAGGCTAACATTCAGACATGGAACAATTGGAAAAGCTGAAGTTAGAACTAGGAGGAGTTCTGGCGAGTGGCAAGAAAAAAAAAAGGTGGTAAAGCTCTGATGTTAAAAGTTCTTGTTAAAAGAACAAGGAGCAAGAAACACACAAGCATGCAATGCAGAGTCAGGAAAAAAGATTAACTAACAGTGCACTCAAACAGGAAGGTGTGATGCACACTGCCAGCCTCAGAGGGAAAGTTACAGCCCAGCTCCTCATGGTTGACATTATCATAAGACAGAAAGGTCAAGACTTGGAGATGAGGCAAGTAATATGGTCTAAAATTGAATTATACCCCCACAAGGAGATAATGGTTGACAAACCCAAAGAGGGAAAGGGAGAAGGACCTGAAGTCTGCAAGTGGTAAGAAACTGTAAGGCCTGAAGTGACATCATGTCCCCAAACAGGCTCTAAGTAGACACTACAAAAGGCACCGGAATCAAATGCTGTGGCAACAACCTATCCCTCCCTATCAGAGTAATTCCAATTCTAAATTTAGCACTGTTTTAAGCCCTGAATGAGAAGACACAGTACTTTTGTTTATTTGGGCTTACAGTGGCATAACTTATCTATATCAATGAAGGAGGAAACCTGATATAATTTCACTGTTTAACTCTTTTTTTATATCCTTCCCTCTGAAAGGACAACCAAGTTCTCACAAATGGTTTTCTCAGAACTAAACATAACATACTTGGACAGAGAACGTACCCAACTTCTGAAACTTATACAAGCAGGAGTTTAAGGAAATCATACCCAACAACTGGATTGCAAAGCCACTACCTCCTTATTTTATCTAAGTACATAGTAATGTTTTCTGTTTCCTGGTGGCAGATAAAGCACTGTTCCCACAATCACAAACAGAAACTAAAGCAAATGTAATCTTTAGAAATGCTCTGGAAGATTAACCCCTGAAGACTTTGGTGTTTCTTTTCACTGTTAATTTAAAGATGAGACAAAACTTTTAGAATAAACCAATACCAGAGCAATATAGGCTCTAATACATGTTTTAGGCTGGCTGACAGAAGTAAGAACCAAGTGAAATAGAAAAAAAGACATCTGAAAGAAAGGTCCTAAGGATTTGAAGCAGATGAGGTGATGAATGTGGTTTTTTCTGCTGCTCAGATTATGAACAATGTCTCCTGCTCAAAGACATCCCCCACCCAGTTTCACAGACAGACAGCAGACCCTACAATAGTAAGCAAAAAACCTCAAGGCATCCAGATAGAAGAAATAAAATTTATTTATAGGTTTACTTAACAGAGCTAACATACCCCTCAAAAATCACCTCAGACACTGCACAAGTTTGCAACGAACTACTAAGGTGATACTCCTAAAGTATTTCCCACTTTTAGTTGGTCTAGTCTTAGCTTGGTAGAAACAGCCCCTGGAAACATTTGGGCTTAAGCAATCCATTCGGGCATTCCCTCCCAGAGCATAATGCAAGCAAACAATCTACAAACTCGTCCTGTAACTCATGTGCTCTGCAAGTGGACAAAAGGCATCTGGTTCCACAGGGTACACCTTAACACTGCTTTTAAACTTTGGGGGACACATTGCAAGACAAAACTCTGACTTAATGGCAACGTCCTTGACCGACAGAAAAGTCTGAAAAAGAACAAGTTCTTCTGCAGATAAGGACACTCCAAACCGTCGTGATGTGGCCGGGACAGACCTTTCTGCAGTAAGAACACTCATTCCTTTGCTCTGTTTGGAAGCACAGCCCCCTGTGCCCGAGCTCCTGTCCCCTCTCATCAGCTCTGTCTGAATCCTCCCAGCAGAACAGCTCTCACGTTCTGGAGAAGGAGCCAAAACTTTCTAGGACGTGCAAAGCTAAGGAGTGCTGCAATCAGACCAATCAAAGGACCAAGTACTCGAATATCCTGTTCCTATTCACACCAAGAATGGATACCTGAGGAGGGAGCACAAGAAACACAACTAACAGGATGTTCCTCTTCAGCACCTCCTCCAATCAAGGACTCAGCTGCTGAAGAACCACTTGGCTTGAGTTGCACTGGGCAAATCCTCTGTGAATCTGCCTAATCCCACTTGGAACCAATTTATGCTTTGGACTTCCTAAAATTCCAGTGGTTTTAAGTCCTGCGGCTTAACATTTAGTTTCTAGAAGTATTTTCCTTTTGTTTATTTTCAACCTGCTGCAGCAGAGCTCCGAGGTGATACAGGGCAGATGAATGCCAACTCTTGATATATTTAAAAGGATCTGGAAAAGCTGATGGAGTTAGGAGTTGAGGCTGGACCCAAGGTGATGCTGACAAACAGGGTGAGTGGGAAAGCACGGAATGTCCCTGACAATGAATCCTTTATAGTGCCTTTCAGCTATCAGCTGATAAGGATGAGGAAGGCGGCTCTCAAAACAGGAAAGAATGGTATTTTCCAGTTCTGTGGGTTGCTCTGAAATCCAACTCAGCCTGAAGAAACTAGAGCTGCTCCACTGAAGCAAGGTAAGGAACTCTACTTCTGTCTGCCCCAGGCAGTCAGATTTGCCTGGGCCTTCTGTCGAGCTTCACAGTGAGTTAAACTGCAAACAGAGCGTGCACTTAATCTCTGGTAAAGTCTTTTCTCACTTTCAACAACAGAAACAGAACAGCTTATTGTTTCTGGCAGGTGCTGAAATGATCCACCACAAGTCATCACTTCTCTTATTCCAGGAGCAGCTAATGCACAGCTCAGTCACTGGGGTTTGGTCACTGGTCTGCTCAAAATCTTCCTCTTTTCCAGCAGCCAGCAGAGTACAGCACAACAGGACTTGGCCAAGCCAAGAGGAGGCAGCCTGCTGAAATCCTGCACTTAGCAGTAGACTAAGTGCAGCAGCTCCATTTGGGAACTCCTTCCTTAGGAGAAAGTACTCCCTGAAGTATCCAGTAAGAGACATATCCTTGGGAAGGACGAGCTGAAGGAGCCAAGCCTCTTGGAGCAGAATGCTTCTCAGGGAGCTAAAGAGCATTTCCAAAGAAGTGATGGGGAGCTGAGGGCCCTCCCCAAGCGAGCAGGACTGGCACAGAACACGACTCAAACCCAGTACCTGTGACTATCAGACCCGCCCAGCTCTTTCTGCCAAAGAGGGACACGATCTTCTCATCTTAAAGTGGAAGCTGGAAGCTCAAAGTGCAACATCTCTGCCAGGACACTTAAGCACATCCAAGTGACTACCTGGGACTTAATCCAGCTTATTAAAGACAGCAGTGGTACTGTAACTCAGGTAACCATTAGCAGGGGAGTACGTGGCCTACCTACAGGAATGAGGATCTACCATCAGACATTTAATTAAAACCAGACAGCAATAAAAGAAGCTGTTGTTACTCCCTCCCAATCTCTCCCAAGAAGAGAACATCTCAGAAGTCTTTACACGCACAAAAAATCCCACAGCCATGCAGTTACTGCTTTCCTCTAGCAAAGGAACAGCAACTGCCCAGGTATCGGTCTTGGATTTCTGTTCACGGATGTGTATTCAGATGTTCAATACCTTTGAAGGCTGAAGGATTATAGTTTTCACTATTAGAGATCATTTGAAATATGAAAAAAAATTAACTGGTAACTACAAAAGATGCTTAAATCAACATTTGAGCCACCTCCCATCTACAAGGTCTATAAGACATAAGCGGAGTTCTGGAAGAAGCTTCCAGAACTACTTTTTTGTGCCAAATTTTTGAACAAACAGTAACACTCCACCTAGTATTTCTCAAGAAAAACAATGTCAATACACAGTTCAATCAATAAAACCTTAAGAGAGCTATATCCTGTCCTACCAGCATGGTTTCAGTCAACATATTTTCATTAACAATATTATACTTTGAGTGGTGAGTGCAGCAGAAGCCAACTCCTCTGCTGTGACCTATCCGAGTTTATCTGGACAGCTGATAGAATTCTAAATTCAAGCACTGCAAACCTTTGTTGCATATTGGCTAACTCACTTCAACTCAAATGAATTTGCAAAGAATCATCAGTAAATTAAGCACATTACCACGGACCATGTTTCAGTCCAGTCAAAATTCTCCAGAAAGGAGCAGAGAGGGTTTTGTTACTTCCTAGTGTTTTTGGAGAGACAGCTCTCTGAACTGCAGACTCAGTCTTCAAAGAGCACAAAGCCCACTTGGTGACATTCAGTACAGTGCTACTTGCACACAGCACCATGTTAGACCATCACTGTCTCATTCTTGGCTACTGTCTACAATTGATAACAGTTATAGGAAGAGTTGAGATGTTTTTAAGAATTTAAAAAAAAAAAAAAAAAAGGAAATCTGACACGGTACCACAAGAATCCTGCTGCTTTATGAATCAGCCATGGTTTAGAAAACACCCTCCAGTGCTAAATCTATTTTGTTCACTGAAAAGAAACGGGGAGACATGAACCATCTCAGAAAAATCACAAAGATCTACAGCAGACAATTCCCTAGAGATACACACAAGGATGCAAAAAGCTGGAAATCAAAGCTGGGCAAGCTCATAAACCCATGATTAAACAAATGACCATGGGATCTCTGTGACTTGGAGGTTTTACATGCAGTGACTCACTCCAAGTCAGCAACAGCTCCTGCAGCTGCCACTGGTCAAGTCCTTGTGCTTGGCAGGCAGCGTTTGGCAAATGCTGTCTCACCCCCAAATGTAGCATTGGTTCTCAATCAGTGCAAACTGCAGCAGCTTTCACACCTTCAGACCAGCCTTCACGTGTGATTGAGACTGTCTACACAACAGTAACTAGTACACGGGGTAAAAAAGGGCCTTTCCAGAATTTCACCGGCAGCATCGAGACTCCAGCAATTGGTTTTTGATAGGCTCAAAGCCAGGAAAGAAGATCCCCACTAGATTTCCCTACAGTGGGAGCCCTAGCTCAGGGCTGCAGGACTCAAATGTGGTATCACAGTCACCCTGAACCCAGAAAGCCTAAATCCTCCTCACTGAGCAGCTGGTGCTGCAAAACATGGCCACGAGTCTCCTGGGAATTCCTCAAAGGCAGGAATGACCAAACTGGATTTTGAGCTTGCGTTCCAGAAACTTCACTTCAGTTTCAAGAAAAGTGCAAGGAGGACAAATTTCAGAAAGCTCACAGAACTGCCTGCAATTAGGTTTATCAGGAGACTCCCTGCAACACTTCAACTATAACTGACAACATTCCTCAATCTCAGCATTATCTGCTGCAAACCAGAGCAGTAAATGCTAAGACAGGCAACAGGAGCATCCTCATCCATCCAGAATGGCATCCTGGCAGCAGTTTGAAACAGCTTGGATCCCCTCACATCTCCTAAGAGCAGGATCTCCCAAAGCACTGTGTCAAGGCTTTGCCATAGAGCAAGGAGTAACAAGTCTGTGTATGCCTTCAGCAGCAATGCTATCTGGAGAACAATTCAGCTTCGACTCCACTCAGCCATCAAGTCCAAGAGAAAACTCTCCTGGCGTTTGCACAGCCAAAATAGTGTTAAACGCAGGGGAAGGGGTGGGTGGGTAAAAAGGCTTTGGAAGTGCTATCAGAAGCACAACAAAAAAGGCCCAGAGGTACAGCATGCTTGAGCAGTGTGTGTGCAAACTGCCTTAATGATACCAAGACAGTGATTTTAAAATATAGAAGACCTGGAAGTGGTAAAAAACCAGATGGTCATCAGGTCTCTCTACCTGTTGCCCAAATGCTGCAGGAAGGCATCAGAACACCTGACAAAGTGTCCTGGCACATCCCATAAGCAGCTTCAGACAGCTGGAGAGGACAACTGATGGACAACAGAGAACCTGGGAACAGGCCACAGACTCCCTGGAGGTCCTCAAAACCCAGCTGGACAAAGCCCTGAACAAGGCCTCAGGTCAGCTTTGCTGTGAGCAGAAGGTCAGTTGGACCAGACACTTCTAGAGGTCTCTTACAACCCAAATCTGTCTGTGGTTCTGTGAATAAACCTTACTGCACAGGGAAGAGAGACAAGACAAAAGGGCAGAGTCTCTGAGAGGATGTATCTTTGTAGGCAAAATGTAATTTTCCTTAACAGGACTTGCAGAGCCAAAATACTGGAAGCAAAGTGTGAGCTGTCTCCTGTGCCTCACTGCCAGCCCCAGACCCCTCTGCAAGGTGCAGGAAAGGGATCTCAGCACTGGGAGGCCTCACCTCACATGCAGCAGTTCAAAGTGGCCCTGGGCAAGGCTGTGCTGCTCAGAGCAATATCCCACCCGTCTAGAGAGCAACTCCTCCCCCTCGGGCTGCCCAGGGCTGGGCCAGCAGAGCAGCTGCCAGGCGAGTGCCCAGGAGACAGCACCACGGCCAGCAGGACTGGTGAGGACGATCTCAAACACTGCCATTTCCTAACGTGTACCATCAGCAGAGGAAGACTTCAGATAAAAGACTTCAGAGGTTAAAACACAAATCCAGTCAAACCCTCAGCACTACCTTTGCTAAACCAACAAAGGCATTGTCAGAGCTGTAGCCTATTCCATACTTCCATTGGATTGCTTTGACCATAGCCCTTCTGCATCAAGGCTTCTACCAGCACACTGAGTCCATCAGAGTTGTACATCCCTGACCACAAGACACCCATACAGATATCATACAAGGGGCTTTGCCCCCAAGTGAGGCCACGGGCTCAACCTGGGCCCTTGCTCTGGCTGCCAGAGATGTGGAAGAATCTGGTGTTACTCACTGTCATCCTCCAAAGCAAGGGCACTCACAGAGAGAGGGATGTGAGCAGGTGCAGAGAGAAAAGGAGGTTGTGCAAATATGCACTATGGAGCTGTGAGGCTCAGGTTAGTCATTACAGCTCTGCAGGCTGTGGATATTCCTTTCATAAGGCTGAGCTTACAATAACAACAGGGCTATGCTCTTATAACCAGCTTTGATCCCAGGCTAGGCAGGGTTTGGTGAGAAAATGCAGATTAAAAGTTTTCTTAGGGATTGCAGCTGCAATGAAAGGGAAAGAAGTTACAGCCTAGAACAAAAGCCATACCTGCAAGCACAGCAGGAGAAGAGAAGAGCACAAACGAAGCAGCTCTCATCCTCATCAAAAGAGACTCCAGGAACCATCCCTCAGCACTCAGCTGAAAATCTTACCCCTCACCATCACCTGACAGAGCACGTCCAGCGCTGCCTCTGCCCACATGAGCATATCTGACTGCCAGGGCCTTTTCCCATGCCATGCCAGCTAGCTCCCTGCCCTGCCAGGCCTGCCTCCAGTTCTACAAACCACACTGATGTCCCCCAGGGCACCTTGCTGGCCACAGCTACACTGCCCACACTGGGAGGCTTCAGCAGATTTGCCCTCCGGCAGCAGCCCAAGGCAGCTTCAAGCCCGAGCATGTTTCTCCCGTGGGGCCAGATCCTCGAGGGCAGCACATGGTGTCCAGGGACACGCACACCCACCGTGCCTTGAGGAGGCTCCAGACTCGCCCCCACACAGGGGGAAGGCTGTCAGAAAGGCTTGTCCAGTTCACAGAGCAGCAGCTGCTGAACCCCACAGACTTCGCTCCTGCGTGTGGTGACAGCACCATCAAGGGCCCTGGGGACGCAGGGGGAGCCAAGCCCGGGCGGGTGCCGGGGCAGAGCTCTAGGGCAGAGGGTGCCAGGGCTGTTTGCTGCCACTGCTCAGCACAGCCCCTCAGCAAAGACAGGCCCCGCCGGGCTGAGCGCTCCAGGGCCTCCCAGGAGCCATGAACCCAGAGCCCGGCCGTGACACGGCTACAGGGCACAGCCAGCCACAGTCCCCCAGGAGGGCTGTGCCCCGCGCCCCCCGTGCCAGCCCACGCCAGGGATGGCGTCAGGCTGGGGCTCCCCATCCATCGCAGGGGGACCCAGAGACCACCTCCCGCAGCAGGGGCAAGGATCTCACTGGGGTCTCCATGGACGCGGGGTGGGAATGAGGGTCAGGCTGGTGGGCTCCCCAGACACCGTGGGGGAACCGAGAGCCCAGAGCCCTCCCCAAAAGGCAAATGGGTGGCGGGTCCCCGCCCCCCTCACTGCAGGGGCACGGGGGTCACATGGGGGCTCCCCATCCGTCTCGGGGGTTCCAGAGACCACCCCCCTCCAGAGCGAGGGCCGCATGGGGCTCTCCCTGCAACCGCGGCGGGGATGGAGGCCAGGCAAGCGTGCTCCCCAGCCCCAGCGGGCGGGGTGCAGAGACCACCGCCTCCCCCGCGCCGCAGCGCCAGTCGCACTGGGGTCTCTGTTGCACTGGAGCTGCACCGGGCTGGGGGCCAGGCTGGGGCTCCCCATC
>VWZN01024015.1:207-12491 GCA_013396955.1 Regulus satrapa
GGCCGGGCTGCTTGTGCCGCCCTCCCTTCGCTTGCACGGACCGGGCTCGTGCGTCTTTCCTTCCCGGTCATTTCTCGCACGAATGTTTGCCGTGGCTTCCCTTGGTTATCCAGAGCAGTCACACCGAGATGTGTTGTCAGCAGTTGGTTGTACTCGGCTGTCTTTGGTAAAGGCTCTCCGTCGCGGGAGGCGGGCGGTCGCTCGCAGTTTCGCCTTTAAACTATAATCGAATAGGACCTGGCGATGCTGAAGTCTTTCACGGTGGGTTCACCGAGTGCCTGTCAAAATCCACGTTTTACTCAGCCTGCTGGAAGTGACCTATTTTCTAAACAGGGAACTTATATGGTTGTCACGCTGTAATACACGCTGTAAATTGAACTCTCCCAAATTAATTATACCAGGTGTTGCTGTGAAAATATGTCACTCATGGGCCAACTGTTTCACATATAATGTTATCCCAGGGGATGATACTGTTTATGCCGTGTTCATTTAGTCCGGATTTCAGTGGAAACTGAAGCTGTGCTTAGCAGAGGGTTTTTATCAGTTCTCTAGCTATGGAAAGGAAAATGTGGCTTTTACTCAGAATGCCAGATCTCTGCTAGTTTGACCAGGACATGAAGTGCAATTCCAAAAAATTTGCATTGCTTAATATGCCCCGTTATCACAATCTCAACGGTGAAGAAACAGGCTGATCTTCCATCCAGAACAGCACGCAGCGTTCTAGAGAAAAACCACAGAAAAATCCTGTGGTTTGAAAGACATTTTTTGCTCTTGTCTAATTTCACTTTGTATCACTAATATTTAACAATTTCAGGCGGCACATAAGATACTAAGTAAGTCTAGTTTGTTACATCTCTGTCCTAGGTATGTGTGGCAGTGGCGCTTGCAAATCCTACTGCCAATGACTTCCTTGAATATTAATATTGCTGATTTTATGGAAGAAGTTAAGATTAAGTTGAGGGATCTGTGCTGCAGAGTTGCACTGTTCAAACTATGATGCTTTACTTTTATCACCTGAGGAGAAACAAAATCAAACTTTATTGTAAACACATTATAGCTTATGAAGTATGTATACTGCTCTGAAGAAAAGGATGATGTCTGCTTTCTATTATTTAATTTTCTTCCTCTGTTAGTCAGTTTATTTAGAAAAAATGTTCTGCGTCTTAGAGTCTCTCATTTCCAAGTAATTTTTTATCTGTGCAACTCTGGTCAGCTAAGAGCTTCCACTCTCTTGTCTCACTAAGAGGGTGAGAAATTATTCCTGTCTCCTATTTTATAGATGGTACAAATACAAGGTAGCAAATTGATGGCTATCAATAATTAAGTATTTGGAAGTATTTAATGAGCTGTAGTGTTGCTCTCATCTATCATTTGTCTGCTGGAAAGGTGACAGTAGACCTCTAGCAGAGTACTGTTGTTAGGTTTTGTTTGAGAAATGCTCAGTGTTTTTGTTCACAGGGAACTGATTTGAACAGCAGTGCCAATTTCCTACTCTTGTATGACTTTGAAGTTTTTTCTGTTCTTCCTATAAAGCCCCAGTGACTGTCAGGTGTTTTTTGTTCTTAGCTTGTCTTTTGTGTGAAGGGAGAAGATGTGATTGGGGAAGTACCTGAGCATACCTCTTTAAATGTCTCCCCTACTCCAGATTTTCTAGCAGTAAAGCACTGAAGCTGACATGGTAGCTGGTTAAAATCCATTCAGCAGGGCTGTGCATCTCTCAGTGTTTACTGGTTTGCTGCAGCAGAGCATACAGAAGATGCTACAGAAAGAACCTGAAGGATGAGATGGGTTTGATGGAATAGAATAGTACCATGATACAACTTAAGGGCTACACATCAGTGCCTGGAGTGCTGCTGATGAAGAGCGTTTAGTTCACTTGCTTCTTCTCCTACATGAAATTCAGTCTCCTGATCTTGACAATGCCTTTCTAGGCAGCAGGTACTGCAATGACACTAATGAGAACTCAGTGGCACTAGTGCCATTCATGTGGGAGACCGTGCTGTGCTCTTGGGTTAGGCTTTGCAGTCTGTGTGCCTTTATGGCCGGCACTGCTGCTGCTTTCAAATCTTAAAATTAATTCAGGTCTTTGCTGCAGTCATTTCTCCTTCTCAGTCTCAGTCTCCCTGTACATAGTCCTTTTCATCTTTTCCTTATCAATTTGTCTTTATTCGTTCCTCCCTTTCTGCCTGGTGCAGTTTCTCAGTCAGGTATTTTCTTTTTGCAAAAAATGTTTCAATGATAATTGATTCAGCAGTACTCTCCCACTGAAGTAGCCATCACCTACCATTTGGCTCAGTTGTTTTTTTGCAATGAGGATGAGTAAGAGGTTGAACATCCAGAATAAAAGGATATATTTTAACTTTCTAGGCCACTCTACTTGCTGAAATGTGAAAAGGGCACAGATAAAGCTACGTGACAGCTGAATTCTTGTGTAAGAAAAGTTCAGTTGTTCAGCTGACCTTCATTCTCTAACTTTTTTTAGATTATCCCATTTTCAACAAATAGCAGAAGATGACAAGCTGATAGATTTGTTATCTAATTATGGGGAAGACGCTTTAGCTTTCACATGAAAAGGGATTGTACTTCCTGAGTGTAGACACCGTGAACTATAATAATTTACTCTCTGGTTCAGGTTGAGCAGCTGAGTCAGTAATTCCGTATAATTTGGGGAGGAGTGGGGAGCATCTTAATATGGGAAATAAAAAAGATCAGGATAGAGAGCATGAAACTTTTTTTTTCCCCCCCCACCCCCCACCAGTTGTCTTTAGATTTACTTTGCTAATTAAGACCACTGTTGCTGGTGTTTGACCAGCTGAATGTTAGCCTTTGGACCTATTTGTCCCTTTGAACCTACTTGTCCCTGACACTAACAGGACAGCTGTGCATTTCAATGTCCAGCAGAAGAAAAATGCTGCCTGAGAAGAGTGAATTTGGAAATGAGAGGGAATGACTAAAAGCCATAAGCTCTCCATATAATGCTCAAATAACTCACTGAGAGGTATCAGAGAGAAATGGAAAGAGGATTGCTGGAAATTCAACTGCTACTCAGGCAGAAATGATTAGACCCATTGCCTCAAAGTTCTTAGATAGATGCCTGTGTGCTGGTTCAGCTGATGGGTAGGGTCACCCGCTCTGTTACAATTTCTACAGTAATTTCTTTGCTCAGCACCTTATGTGATTGTTAAGGTCTTAGTTTAACAATACATGTACTTCTTAAAAAATAGTTTTCTGCGTATTGCTTAGATGTTTGATGCTCTTCAAGTAGTGTTTGAATTTCTTTTAAACCAACACTAAGTTCTAGGATTCTTTTTAAACAAACAAGAACTTTGTATTAAATCTGCATTTTATTAAACAAAAATGCCACGGCAAAGTGAGGAATACAGGACTAAAGCCAAACAGCAGTAGATTAAATATTTTTAAAATAACATTATTTGATATTGTAGTTTATTGAATTGTCTGTAAAACTGTACAAATGTTATCTATTCTCAGAAATTCATGCTGAAGTGCAGTTGAAGAATTATGGAAAATTTCTTGAGGAATATACATCTCAGCTGAAGAGAATTGAAGATGCTTTGGATGACTCTATTGGAGATGTTTGGGACTTCAGTCTTGATCCCATTGCTTTAAAGGTCTTTATATATTTAATATACATTGCAATTTTTATTTTCCTAGTTTGTCTTTCCCTTCAAAACCTCAGAAGTAAAAGCTTGATGCATTTGTGCTCTTACATTTTGACTTTTGTGTTTGAGAAAACTATCCAATACTATCTTAATTATCAAGCGATTAATAAATTGGTGCATATCATAGGAGAAGAAGTTTTCATATTATTGTGTTCTAGTCTTATGGGTACTAGCAGAAGTGAAATGAATGTCTAATTCTTCATGTCTTGGGAAGGCTGGTTTCAGCGGGCTTCTTCCCTGTGACTGTTAGTGTTTTTGTCTGGGGGCTGAGGTTTGAGGAGAGCTCACTAATAGTTGTAAAACTGCAGAGTGAACTGTGTGTGTATTTATAGGCTGTGTTTTGACCTAATGGCCTTGGTACAGTATTGGCTGTTTTCTTGATCAGAGATTCTCTGTCCTCTGTGGAGCATTAGCTTCTCCTCTTTACTGAGTTTGCAGACATAATTTAAAAGCGCTTTTGATGCCATGTGAAACGTGTCTGTGCTGAAGATGCACTCTCAAGCAATCATCTGTCTGAATAATTTGAATAAATTATGTGTAGGGCCACCACAGTACTGCATGTTTCTGGACTAATGAAAATCAGGCTGACTTCAGTACAAATTGTCAGTGCCTGCATACAGATGTAATTTCTGCTTCCTGTTTCTAGTATTTGAGATTATTAATTCAGGTTTTCGCTTTCCTGAGCTGTTTTTCTCCTGCATACGCCATAATGACCATGCTTTTGCTTTTCAAGTTTTATAAGTAAATTATAAATGCTACGTAATATACCTAGTTATTTGCCTGTCTGCCTAAAGTGAATGGAAAGGTATTTCCACGTGAAGGGGAAGAGTGAAGGAATCCTGCAGTGCAGGTTGCCAGTAATGTGCAATTGTGGCTCTCTTATTACTGACCCTATTTGAGATCAAACTGGGAGGAATACGTGCCTAGTTGGATAAATGTATTTTTGACTAATGTTTTCTGAAGTTGCTGATTTGTTGTTTCTGTTTGGTTTTTTGTGGTTTTTTGTTTGTTTTTTATTTTAATTTTAGCTTTTGCCATATGAACAATCCTCCCTACTGGAGCTCATAAAGACAGAAAACAAGGTAAGCACATTATCCTTAAAGGAAAAAAAAGTTATTCAACCTCATCCCAAGCCCTCTAAATGTGAACTTGTTTGTAATCTGTGTAATTTTTTTCCTTTTGCTTTGAGTCTAGGTTCTAAACAAAGTTATAACTGTGTATGCTGCTCTTTGCTGTGAAATCAAGAAGTTAAAATATGAGGTAAATTCAGCTGACTTTTATTATGACTTGTATATGAAAAGGTTTGCAGTTTGGCAAGCTGATATATAGATTTATTTTTATCAGTAAAGATACAAAATATGTCTAAATAATTTTTGTAGTTTGATTACATATATCTTGTTTATTTAAAATTTTTTCTGCTTTTGTTGTCAGGCAGAAACTAAATTTTATAATGGCCTCTTGTTTTATGGAGAAGGAGGTAAGTAGCTTCCTTTACTGTGAAAGTATGTAGTTTTGTATTATTGCTTCAGGTTATGTTAAATGCTACAATAACTGTAATTTTATTATATGGATGCAAGATTTCTCTGTGATGCACACCAAATAGAGAACTTTGAGGGTATGGGGATATATGTTAGTGTCTTGTACCTGTCCTGAGCTCGCTTAATATGATAAGGCCTACCTGTAAAGCCCTGCAGTAAGTATTGTTACATGAACAGGAAATTTTGTTGCATTTTATTTACAAGGGAAGTAGGGAGTGTGAGCTGCTGGGGTTGTATCAAATGTTTTACCTACAGCTTGTCTTCTGTAGCAGCTACTTTGCAAGGTATGTCTTTGAAAATGTTTTTCTTGTGTACACGCATCCTAAACCAACTTACTTCCTTTTGGGACTAGATTTGACATTGGTTGTAGTAAAGCAATAAATCTGTGATTTAACCATAGTGAAACAGTGAAATCATTAATAACTAACTTGACCAAAGTCCTGCCCTCTTCACTTATGCAATTGGTATTCCAAGACAAGTTGGAGTCTGTTGGTGTCACCTGCCCTTCCAGTGCAGGTTGCTCACTCTACATGTTTAGACCATGGCATAAGATGGGCACAAGTAATTTTAAGTCAATTCACGAATCGTAATCATCATGAATCAAGACCCTGCTTTTGGTGAAAGCTGATTTTTTGTCTCAGAGTTAAAGTGGTAACTCCTGAATGACTGGCCTTAAGCTTCCACCTTAAGGGATGCTAGTGACAGATCTTGGTCATAGCAAACATAAGAGAGCGTGATGGAAATATCAGGGAATGTGAAATCTTTGAGCTTAGGACTGTTTATAATTCTTTTAAGTGCTATATAAGATAACTGTTGTGGTTAAGAAGCATGGAAAAGTGGGGGGATTTGTTAACTTGTTATGTGGGAGGTTTTTTGGTGTGGTTTTTCTTTTCCCCTTTTTTTCTTAGCAGACTTACACGTCTTATCAGATACGGTTTGAAATATTTTTAAGTTATGTGCTGCCAAAATGCTACTGGGAGATCCATCAGAATTTTCTATGTCTCTAGCATGAAAAAGTCATACTGTAGCAGATTAATATATTACAGCAGCAGTTTGTTCCTGCTGGGTGTTGTGCAGGGAATGCTTGGGAATGGCAGGAACTGAGAAGTTGGCCTTCTGAGGGTTAGGTAGGAATGCAGAAATTGTGTTCTCTATTTCCATATCTCTACTTGTAGCATTTTCTTTGATAACAGCAAGCTTGCTTCTTTAAACAACTGGCAAAGTTACTGGCTCAAGGATGGTTGAAATTTAAACAAATACTATGCTGGCTTTTTCCGTCTATGTAAAGAAAATTTTTTCTCCATCTTGTCTTTGCAGTGGCTAGGACTAATCTAGGAACTTCAGGTAGCTGGACAGGTTTTATTTGGGACAGATTAAAAGCCACATAAAGTGTGTGAAGGGGAAGCAAGGCAATGTTTAGTATCCTGTCCCAGAGCTCCATGTTAGAGAAGTATGTAGACACCTCTAATCTCTGACAGCTGTGAAAGAATATACTTTTTGTAGCAAGAAGTCCTGCATTTCTTAGGCAGGTAAACTTGTAATTTTAAGTGAACTTTTCTTGCTCAGAGTGACCCCAGAAGAAAGATCTCAAGTCTATAGCATCTGTCTGTTTGATAGCATCTATCACACTAAAAAGACAGTATTTTGCCAGGTGATGTTCAAAGCGCTCCAGATGACTGAAACAGTTTGGCATGGCTGATGCAATTACTGTATTCCTGTGTTCTGTGTCATACAGATAATGCTGTGAAACCATGGTGGTAAGCCTGTCCTTTTGTGCAGAAGGATATGTAGGAAAAAGAAAATTAATTCTTTCTGGTTAATCATGTAGTGTATTCTTTCAGTTGAAAACGTCTGGGTGTTTCTTGCAAGATAAATACCTAGTATTTTCATGCAAATTTCTTTAAAATGGAAACATTTATATGAAGCTACATAATACATGTTCTCTTAAAGAATTATGGGGTTTATTCTTTTTCTTTCAGATGAAGGAAACTTTTCCCAGCTTTGTATCTAATTTATAAACCATGTAATTTTTAACGAAAAAAATTCCAAAAATAAGTCCACCTTAGGAAAGCAAAATTAGGAGGCTTTGAGGCTCCATCAATGTACTTATAATAGTGCACTTTACTAGTATGACAAATAAATGGCTTGAAGGGCAAGCTTCATTGTTAGTTTAACAGGTACAACACAGGCTTTAGAAAATGTTGACAAGTGTTTCTCTTTTAAGCCACAGATTCCAGCATGGTGGAGGGAGATTGCCAAATACAGATGGGAAGATTTGTTTCTTTCTTGCAGGTAGAGTATGTTTTGATTGTTTGACAGCAATTAAAAATCTTAATTTCACTTGCAAAATGGATTTAACAGTCTGCCATATCCTGTTTGCATTTTGCTGAAAGGCATAGCAGTCATTTGATATGTTACTATGTTTTGCCAGCAGACTTGCCACAACCAGCTGACGTATCACACATTGTTTGGGGATATTTTTATACTTCTCTCTGGAAGTCTAATAAGAGAAGGAATTAGAATTTACTTTAAAAGATTTCAGTAGGAGATAATAAATTGAGGTTGCTTTCATCTGATGTTAAAGGTAGCTGTTTTTTATGAGTTTGGCTACCAAGTTTTAGTGTTCATTGAACATTGGAAATGGGTTAATTGTTTTATATGTGTGGGCTTTTTTTAGCTGGTAGAAGAAAGCAAAATCAAAGTATGTACCTGAAAGAAATTGCCCATGTCTCCTTCAAACATTTTTGGAAAAACTCTTATTTCTTACACAGTTTGGTTGTTCAGGATTCTTTGCATGAAAACAGGATTTGTTTTTATTCTGAGGATTTCCTGTGCTCTTGGGTGTCAGTCTGTTGTGGAGGTTTTTGTCCTTGATATAACTTAAGTGTCTGTCCTATTCCCCAAAATGTTTCTATTTTTATGCAATATTGCTTGTAGTGAAGTAGCTGTGGTGAAGTAGAGAATATAGGGGAAGCGTCCAGATTGTTTAAACAAATTCTGGTTTAACAAGAGTTAAAGTTCCTGTTCTGATTCTGCAGCATGGCACTAAACTTTACTATGTCATGACAAGATAAATGCTGTAGGGAAGTAATTTAGTAATAGTTTCCTTTACTATGCTAAAGTGCAGTGAATTGTAAGGATCTCTCGAGTTTTCTTTCCCATTTTCCAAGCTCTTTGTCTTATCAACTTTGTAGGTTTCATCCTTAGTTCTCTGTTTTACTTATGAAGTTGATTCTTTTTCAGCAGTTAGCTCCTAAACCCATTCAGTGTTCTACATCCCTAGATAAGGAAATTGTTCTGGTCAGTGTTATAAGCATATCCCCAGTGGTGGTATGAAAATATGAAGTTGACAAAAAGGTGAAAAGTTGCTTTCATAGATCTAATGTCCACGTTTATTGTCTCTTCTTGGCTCTCTGGATTAGCTAGATGCAGTAGCCTTAAATTTGCTAGGTCAAAAAGTTTTTAGAAAACGTTTTCAAAATAATGCGCTGAAATACTAGTTTAAAATTACAATCCTGTCTGTATTATGTAGCTGCTAATATGCCTGTGCTGTTGAATTGGACTACTTTCCAGAAATTTTTAAATGGCAGCTGGTGCTGCCTCCCCAGGAAGCATGATCTCAGCTGTCTATTAATCCATTCCTCTGGAATCTGTTGGCTTATTTCAGCTGCATTTGTTAGAGCAGTACAAGTATAAGAAGTAATGTTTTGTGAAAGCTGGTTACTAATAGAAGGCAGAAGCCCAAATTAAATCTATTTTTGATGGAGAAGAAGACAGGATTCAGCTGTTAGCCCAGTCTCCTGGCAGGCTGACTGTTCAGCCAGTGTGGGCTGCTAGAAAGCTATCTGTGTTCACTTGACTAGACTCATCACACACTGACACTTCACTGATGGGATTTGTAAGGTAAATGAATGAGCAGATATTATTGCAGCTAACGGAAACTCAGATTAATTTATCCTGTTGTTCAAGGAATGCTGTGTTAAAATCCGTTATAGAAATTAAGATACTTCTTTACATGGTCAGAGTTGGCATGTTCTTACTCATTTTGGTTACATAACCAAGCCTAAGTTCTGCTTTTGTCAGGCAAACCTTTCAAAGACATTGACTTCGTTTTTTTTAAAGGAGTATTCAGTGGCTTATCGCTCCTACAGTAGGCACAGGTTTCTGTGGTAATTTCTCATTTGAATTTGGCTGTTACCAGCATTCAGAGTGTGACTCTTGATCAAGTGGAAAAATCTGTTGCCAGGGATATTGTCCCTGAAAGTATTTGGACTCTCTCTTCTTGCTGTCTTTGATAAATTGAACCAATAGTATAAGTTGTCAGAGTTGTACTGGAAGCTTGTGTTCAGTAGTTTCTTAGCTTAGTCCCAGATCCTTTCTCAGAGCTGTTCGTAGGATGTTTTCTACCCTGCTGTAGATCTGTCCACTGACTTGGGTTTGGGATATAGTTGGAGCTTTAGCTGCATGTTCTGTAGTTTATGTTCAATGGTTTTAGTGTAATGACAACTTGTGTATGAGGAGGATCTGTATATTTATATGCATTTTATTTTCTTGTATTTCAGGAGCTGTCTTGCTTTGTTACCCGATGTTATGAAGTGGTGGTGAATGTAGTACACCAGCTGGCTGTTCTGTACACCAGCAACAAGTAATTATTCCCTAAAATGCTGTATTGTTATTCTGTAGAGTTAAACATATAAAATATTAGTGTTCTGTTTAAGGCATAGTCCTTTTTGGAATATTGTTGTCTAGAGAGAGTGCTTTGCTGTGCAAGTTTGGGCTTCATAAACGGTTATGGAAGTGGCTTTGTTTTATTTTCAGAAAAAATTGTGCTTGTATATGAGATGCAAGGATGTTATTGTTTTTCATTTTTAGTCTTTATGTTTGAGAAATATTGCTAATTTTTATCCTTAGTCTGTTTGAGAGGCTTCTGTTGCCTGATACGTAGCTTAAAAATCAGATCGCTTCTACGGTCTATTTTGAAAATGTAAATATTGGCATATATTTTTCATGGAACAGCCATGGTTTTTACACCTGATGTGTAGCTTAGTAAGGGCTGTTTGGTTTAGCTTCTTTGAAAACTGTAAAGAAGGTTTAGTTCTGGATAGGATTGCTGGAGTTATCTTTGAATATCTCTGCAGGACTCTCAATTGCATCCCCGTTCCCCAGTAGAATAGCATCATTCTTCTCAGTTTTATTTGTTGCTTTTGTTTTTGGCTTATACCACAGCATAAGGCAGACTTCCTGTGTGGTGCTGGATGTGTAGTGCTTGGACATGGCTTGATTAAATGCAAAGTGGTTTTAATCTCTATGTGTCAGGGCTATTTGCATAACTGAATTGGGAATTGCTGACACACGTGTGTACTGAATACACTTAGTGGTTTCAACCAGTCACATGCTGTACATTTAAAAATACAGTATTAAATTTGGTCAGAGCATACACATTTCATATAGAATATACTTTTAATCAGGTTTTGAAGTTCTTTTGTTTCCTGAAGTTACTATGTTAATCAAGAAAAATGTAGCCCAGGAAGTAGAGAACACAGCATGATACAGAACTGATAAATATGATCTGTTCTAAGGATTAAAAAGGCATTAAAGTATTACTTTTATTTACAGGAATGCACCTAAAATTATAGAGACATCTGGAGTTCATTTTCAGGTGGGATTGATTTGGAACTCTTTTGCTTATGTTAATATATTTATAGTCTTGATGATTAATCCTGAGAAAACCAGCATGAAAGCGACTTTTGAGTACAGCTTTCAATTTGGAAGTTTTATTTTATTGATCAGCTTTTTCTGACCTTTATATGGGGAGGCCTGATGTCTCCATGTCTGTCATATTCTAAATTTCTTAGCAAGAAAGTGTTTGCATGCTCCCTTATTGCACTGTGTGCCTCTGCATGTAGACAATTCTAAATATTGTGTGTTCATTATCAAAATAGATTAAGGAATTTAGTTTGTGTGCAAACTCCCCTTTAATATTTCTTGCATCAGTACAAGGAAAATATTTTAGCTGACACTAATTCTCCTGTATAATTCTCTAGCTGATATCTTGTTGGCTGAAAATATATTGAAATGAGTTGAACTTTTACTTGCCACATATGACTGCAGTAAACTTTCTAATAACTAGAGTTCTTTTTGGTTTTTTTTTTGTTTTTTTTCCATCACAAACAGGCAATGTATGAGCATCTAGGAGAGTTGCTCACAATCTTGATCACTCTGGATGAAATAATTGACAATCATGCCACGCTGAAAGATCACTGGACCATGTACAAGAGGTGCGTCTCTGATGTGAAAAATACTCCCACAACCTAAAAGATAAAAGCAAACCCATCTATGTTCCAAGAAAGTCAGTGTGGGAACATGGATTTTGGTAATCTCTCCAGAATTTTCAGTGAAGAGCACGCTAAACTCCCACAGTGTCCTGCTAAGAGCACCTGTAAATATTTTGTGTATCTGAGTATGAATGTTGCATTTACAGTGCAGGGTAAGCATCTTGGCAAACTATGTAATAGTTGGTGGGGATTAAAGAACATTCAGTAAAAATTTAGTTTTGTAAAGAACTGAGCTAAGACTATCCCTGTCCAGGTTGATCATGAGAATGGGCACACAGCTTTAACAAGTGATAGTACCTTAAGTACCAAGAGTCAAGTATCAAGAGTTCAAAAGCTGAAGAGTCAATAATTATAAAAGTAGTATTAGTGGAACAACAGCTCTGTTCTGGAAAACCCAAATAAATTGAAGTTACTCACATGCAAATTGTTTATACAAACCTTGTGTATTTTTGGGGTTTTTTGGGGGGTTGTTGTGAGGGTTTTTTGTTGTTTTATAATTTTGGGATTGCTGCTAAAGGCAAGAGGGAAGAATCAAAATATCTTATCAAAATAGTGCAGGATGTGATAAAACTGTGACTATGTTTGAAATGTGCTGTATGTGTGTGTTCCACACCTATCCCTTACAGGCTGCTAAAATCTGTCCATCACAACCCTTCTAAGTTTGGGATTCAGGAAGATAAACTAAAGCCATTTGAAAAACTGCTGTTAAAACTGGAATGCCAGTTGCTTGA
>VWZN01024015.1:29467-73988 GCA_013396955.1 Regulus satrapa
AAAAAAAAAAAGGAACTTGCTGAAATATTGAACCTACACTCAAGTCATTATTTTAGAAGTAGAGCTTACTAGAAATGAAGTTTTAATGATTTCTTTCACATTTCTTCTGAGAGTGGGAAAGTGAGGACTATCTCGAAAAATGCTGCTACTCGCATTATTTTTTTTGATTATGTAGATTTATTCTCTTCTCATTGTGAGTTATTTGTGCAGAAATGAGAAGTATTGAGATATGTAGGGTAGAAGTTTCTGCCCTGTGAGACAGTATTTTAGAAAACTATGAGGAAGTGAAAAAGTTGGGTCAGGAGGTTATGCAGATTGTACAGACTGAGGAAGTTGATCATGTCTGCCTGTTTCAACTTGATGTTTATATTGCTTCAAAAGAACAGTTACAGGATATTCCAGATAAACTAATGGCTGTGTAGGGCAAGTGATCAATTGAAACACTGACCTTATCCCTTGGTCACTCTGCCTTTCCTGGAGGACAGTAAGCCTTCCAGGAGAATGTTTTTCATTTTTCCTTATTATTTTGAAACAGTGAAATTGAAGTAAGTTGAGAACTTGCATTAGAAGTTACTCAGGCATGTGATGAAAACAGGGCGTTAGGTGTCTTTGTTATTTTGCTAACTTCCTGGATTTGACTGTTTTTTTTCTTTTCGCCTTCCAGGTAAATTTCACTTACCAGTTCTTGAGGAAAAAGTTTTACATTTTTAGCCAGTTCATGTATGATGAACATATCAAATCCAGGCTTATCAAAGACATCAGATTCTTCAGGGAAGTCAAGGATCAAAATGATCACAAGGTATAGTAGTTTTGGAAGGCTCAAGAGTAATTTGCTAAAAGAAGTGCTACTTTCATATGACTGAAGGTGACCAAACCATAACACTCCTGTTATTTAAGTGTCTATCCCCAGGCAAAGGGACAGCTTTGTCCTGGCAAAATGCAGTGTTTGCAATGTCTGTATTCAGGAGGGCTTGGTTTCATTCTGTCTGCTCTGTAAATGTGGAGTTGGCTAAGACCCTTCTCTCAGTGACTTAAGGATGATTTGATGGAGTTGTAGTCTACTGGAGGTTCTAAACTTCTTGTACAACTCGTGCATAGCAGTTTTCAGCTTTGAATTATAAACTTACTTGAATAGAATCCAAGAGGATGCGATCATATAGCACTCATTCTGGTATGTCAGGATTTGGGAATGAGGGTCTGTTTTTCCATGCTAGAAAATTGTCTCAAAAATGGGAGAGACAATTTATTTTGTAAAATTGACTGCTAGCTTCTTTGAATGTCAAGTGCTTATCTGTTTTAGGAATACTTTATTTTTCACAGGAAAACTATTTCACTGCCCATCTTGCAGAGGTAACATAGTAAAATTACTCTTGTGAACTAATACAGACAAGCAGGTGTATAATTTTTAAAAACATAAAGCTGTAAATGTGGCATAAAACTACATTACAAATATAATTTTATTGGTGTGATGAAAAAGTTTTTTTCTAAGGGTATGTAATAACTAAAAATAGTTGGTTTTGGTTTTTTTTTTCTAGTATCCCTTTGAAAGGGCAGATAAATTCAACCGTGGCATCAGAAAACTTGGAATAACCCCAGATGGCCAGAGTTATCTTGACCAGTTCAGACAACTCATTAGTCAAATTGGTATGAAATGCTATCTAATATGTTATAAATGTTATTAAATGGAAGAAATCTTCATCACCTAGTAACTGACATTTTAGCTCAGCCTAAGGCTAGATTTAATTCCAGTCAGGTGGAAAGCAATTCACTTGTAGCCCATGCTAAGTACCTGCTGTCAAGTTACGCAGAAATGGCATTTGCACATCTTAATCTAAAATACAGTTATAGCTTGCACAGATTCCTGTTCCCTTTTCAGTTCTTTTCTTTGTTATGGAACTGACTTTTATCCATGTTGAGTGTATTTCCTAGTAAAAACCTATTAGTGCTAAGTTCATGTATTTCAAAAATTGGCCATATATATCCAGCTGAAGTGTCCTCGAGTGATGCACGATGTGACAATGATATTTCCAGCCACTGTTGCTGTAAATGTGCAGAGTTGATCTGAACTTACAAGTGTTTAATGTGCCCAGTGGAAAGAGTTTATACAAAAGTGAACAAAACCTTGCTTGATTATAAATTTTTGTTTTATTTCTCTATGTAGACTTTTCATAGCAGGCTTCAATTTAACTTTTATAATTTGGCTTTTGGAGCCAAGTTCTGTACCAGAACTACATGGCAACTTATATTTACATTTCAGAGCCTATAGGAGCTATGAAGAGTGTGTCTGTGTGTGTGTGTGTGTGTGTATTTAAGTAATTATAAATTGTTTCCTTGCTTTTTCTCGTTTTTAAAGGCAACGCTATGGGTTATGTACGGATGATAAGATCTGGTGGACTTCACTGCTGCAGTAGTGCCATTAGGTATTTCCACAAATACTTCATTTTTCTCTTTGCTCCTTCTCTTCCCCTTGCTCTCTATTCTTGCTGATATTCCCTATGCTCTTACCTATTCCCCATAAATTTTGAAAAGCTCCATTTATATGCTTTCATTTAAGTCGAATTACTGAAGACATAATCATGGACATAAATCACTAAAAAACCCCCCTAAAAATTCTATGGAAAAACATGGCAAAAGAGTTAATAGAATGTACACATTATTAAGACATTAGTCCATAAGCCATCAATTTGTGATGTTAAATAATTTCAAGGGTGCATTAAGGAAAAATAATACAGACCTTGAGGAACTTGGAAAGCACATTCCTTTCATACTTTTTTCTGTATAGATTTTGTCTATGTTTATGAAAGGTCATTAAAACATAGTAACTTTTGCATAATAACAAATAGTTGGTTTTCTTGCAAATAATAGCGAACTTAGAGTTAAGGCAGTATCAAGTGCTAGAGGGAGGTGATGATAGCTCAGTAAAAACAGAAGTACAAATAATGATGTGTATGTGTTTAGAAAGGAGGTTAATAATGCCTGGATGAGAATGTATGACAGATGTGACATAATTTGAACTAAGTAGTTGAAGCCCAGAAGATTAATTTAAGTAAATTATAAATGAGGGTAGATACTTCAGTGAACACAGACAGTTGAGCGTAATCCTAACAAACAGTAAGTTTTCAGGTTTGTTCCTGATCTGGAAGATATTGTTAACTTTGAAGAGTTGGTGAAAGAAGAAGGACTCTCAGAAGAAACACAAAAAGCAGCAAGGTACACTAACATCATGCTTTTGAGGTCTGGGGCAGGGGTAGAACGAGAGAATTGTCATTTTATGTTTATAAATGCAGCTATTCTGCATTTATAAGGATTTTAAAATATAATATATATAGTATATATGTTTATATATACTATATATGTGTATATATTATATATTCACTATATAGTATATATAAACTATATATAATATATACTGTGTATATAACATAAATAGTATAGTATATATAATATATAGTATATATATTTACAAATATAGTTCATAAACCATGTATGTTTATAAACTATAAGGTTCTGCTGCCTTTATGCAAAAATATTTGTTTCAAAGCAAAGCAAATAGAAGCAGTTGTTTTAAAAATGTGAAGTAGCATTGATAGTAATAGACCTAGAACCTGATTGCTTGAAGAAGTCCTCGTTTAAAAGCTAAGAAGCTTTCCTCGCTGTGTGGCTGAGCTCTACTTCTAAAATTTTCTGGGTCTTAGGTGAAAAAGGTGCAAGTATTCTGTTCGGAGACCTCTTTTTGAGACAGTCAACAAACACTGTTCAAATGGGCTGTAGAGGGAGGGTGCTCTCCCAAATCCTGGGTTGTGGCTGGAGACAAAGGGCAAAGAGAGAGTTGTTATCCCAAGAGGCGGGTAAGCAAAGGGATTTTCAGAGCAGCAGCAGCAGGTAACTGACTCATTGCTCACCCCTGGCAGGCAGCTGGACTCGGTGCTCAGTGACCTGACGCGGAACTTCGCGGAGGGGACCGAGTACTTCAAAATGCTGGTGGATGTGTTTGCTCCCGAGTTCCGCAGCCCAAAGAACATGCACCTGAGGAACTTCTACATCATTGTTCCCCCCCTGGTGAGTGTTGGCATTGCTCCAGGCCTTACTTCAGAAAGGTCTTGTCAAATCCAGGGTTGTGTTCAAATGTTTTGTGTTAGACTGTAGTAGCGTATGTGATGATGCCTTGTTACGTGTGTGAGTCTCTTTGTGATTCCAAGGCAGCCTTTCATTCTTTCAGACCCTCAATTTTGTAGAGCATTCAATCAGTTGCAAGGAGAAATTGAATAAGAAGAACAAAAGTGGAGCAGCTTTCACTGATGATGGGTTTGCCATGGGTAAGTTTCAGCACCTTCACTAGCCTTTGGGTAAGCCAACATAATGGACATCTGCAAGAAAAGTTTTGTTTATGCTTTGTCTGTTCCCATAATTAAAAAATCCATAATTTATTTGGATTTGTCTTTGCTTCACCAAAATAGATTTAGGGCTATGGTTGTGTTCAGAATTTCCTAAACATGGAATAGCTGTGTATGGGAGCAGTTTTGACATACTTTAGTGTTTCCAAATTTCTCTCCAAGCTGGTGGTTCTCATCCAGATGAGACAGAATGCAAGTATTTGGAGAAGTGATGTTTTTTAAAAAAATTAAGCTTGTTCTTCATTGTGATTTTTTCCTGATAGATTAAGCATAAGTTATTAACAATTTAAATTATATTTGCATGGAATTATCAGCTTAGGAATTATCCATTAAAGACATTCACAAAATGTTTTGAAAATTGCATGTTGACTTTAGTACGTGGTTTGTTAATGACTAGGTGTGGCTTACATTCTGAAGCTTTTGGATCAGTACCAGGAGTTTGATTCTCTGCACTGGTTCCAGTCTGTTAGAGAGAAGTATGTGAAGGAAATAAGAGCAGTAGCTAAGCAACAGAACGTGCAGTCCACTAATCAAGATGAAAAGCTGCTGCAGACTATGAACCTTACCCACAAGCGACTGGAAGTTTGTTTACAGGTACAGCAGGGGCCTGGTTACGTGTTCTGGTAACAATTTCTGTTCTGTCCTGGGTTCAGCACTTACCCATCACAAATCATGTAACTGAGTTCTGNCTAACATCATGCTTTGAGGTCTGGGGCAGGGGTAGAACGAGAGAATTGTCATTTTATGTTTATAAATGCAGCTATTCTGCATTTATAAGGATTTTAAAATATAATATATATAGTATATATGTTTATATATACTATATATGTGTATATATTATATATTCACTATATAGTATATATAAACTATATATAATATATACTGTGTATATAACATAAATAGTATAGTATATATAATATATAGTATATATATTTACAAATATAGTTCATAAACCATGTATGTTTATAAACTATAAGGTTCTGCTGCCTTTATGCAAAAATATTTGTTTCAAAGCAAAGCAAATAGAAGCAGTTGTTTTAAAAATGTGAAGTAGCATTGATAGTAATAGACCTAGAACCTGATTGCTTGAAGAAGTCCTCGTTTAAAAGCTAAGAAGCTTTCCTCGCTGTGTGGCTGAGCTCTACTTCTAAAATTTTCTGGGTCTTAGGTGAAAAAGGTGCAAGTATTCTGTTCGGAGACCTCTTTTTGAGACAGTCAACAAACACTGTTCAAATGGGCTGTAGAGGGAGGGTGCTCTCCCAAATCCTGGGTTGTGGCTGGAGACAAAGGGCAAAGAGAGAGTTGTTATCCCAAGAGGCGGGNGACCCTCAATTTTGTAGAGCATTCAATCAGTTGCAAGGAGAAATTGAATAAGAAGAACAAAAGTGGAGCAGCTTTCACTGATGATGGGTTTGCCATGGGTAAGTTTCAGCACCTTCACTAGCCTTTGGGTAAGCCAACATAATGGACATCTGCAAGAAAAGTTTTGTTTATGCTTTGTCTGTTCCCATAATTAAAAAATCCATAATTTATTTGGATTTGTCTTTGCTTCACCAAAATAGATTTAGGGCTATGGTTGTGTTCAGAATTTCCTAAACATGGAATAGCTGTGTATGGGAGCAGTTTTGACATACTTTAGTGTTTCCAAATTTCTCTCCAAGCTGGTGGTTCTCATCCAGATGAGACAGAATGCAAGTATTTGGAGAAGTGATGTTTTTTAAAAAAATTAAGCTTGTTCTTCATTGTGATTTTTTCCTGATAGATTAAGCATAAGTTATTAACAATTTAAATTATATTTGCATGGAATTATCAGCTTAGGAATTATCCATTAAAGACATTCACAAAATGTTTTGAAAATTGCATGTTGACTTTAGTACGTGGTTTGTTAATGACTAGGTGTGGCTTACATTCTGAAGCTTTTGGATCAGTACCAGGAGTTTGATTCTCTGCACTGGTTCCAGTCTGTTAGAGAGAAGTATGTGAAGGAAATAAGAGCAGTAGCTAAGCAACAGAACGTGCAGTCCACTAATCAAGATGAAAAGCTGCTGCAGACTATGAACCTTACCCACAAGCGACTGGAAGTTTGTTTACAGGTACAGCAGGGGCCTGGTTACGTGTTCTGGTAACAATTTCTGTTCTGTCCTGGGTTCAGCACTTACCCATCACAAATCATGTAACTGAGTTCTGATGGAGCTCATTGAGAGCAAAAATCCAGGGTGTTATCTACAGCAACAATGTGAAAAGAGCATAAAGACTTGAGGTGTATGACCTGAAGGGAATGTTGTCAGTTTTTGTGATATTTGAAGACTTGGTTCATTGGAATTCTTTGCCCCACAGAGTTTGAAATTAAATGCAACTAAACCATAAATGCTTAAATAGGAGAGATTATCTTTTGGTTAAACTTCTTATAACAAAGATTGCACATAATGCTGTGAACCCTCAGCGTTGCCTGTGTGTTAATTCTGAGCTGCTAAATTGAATTATGTCAAATAGAGGAAAAGTGCATTTGAATTTTGAGGCACAGCAGCTCAGGTTTCATCTGTGGTGTGGTGCTTTCTGGCTCTTGATTGGAGAAGCTTATGGGAAAAATCTGTCAATGGCTATTTTTACAGCCCACAATTACATTCTGTGATGTCTTGTTGGAATAGATAAGGCCCTGTATGCCCTCATGGTTCCCAGGACTGTGCACTGTGTTTGCTCCTTTGTGTTAAAAAAACACATAACTGAACCTTGTGTAGACACTGATCAAGCTTGTGGTTGTTTAAAATTATTTGCTTGCATGATTTTCCATGGGCAAGTTGATCTAAGTTCTCATTGCTGCTACAAACCTCATTTTCAGCCTCAGTAGATCAGTGAGAGATTTATTACGGTGATGCTGCTTTGCTTAAGCTGTCCTTTAATGTAATTTGCCATTTGCTTTGTACAATGCATGTGATTTAAGGTAGGAAAGGAGGAAGACTTTCAAGAGCATTTAAGCAATTTAGATACTGAAATTTAGGTGCCTAAGATGCTCATGAAAAAATCCCATTGATATTTGTCTACAAATTTGTGATACACTATGCTCCTCTTCTTTATCTTTCCCCTTAGGAATTTGAACTCCTTTATTTCTCACTAAGCAGTGCAAGAATTTTTTTCAGAGCTGATAAAACTGCAGCAGAAGAAAGCCAGGAAAAGAAAGAAAAAGAAGGTGAGTGAATCCAATATGTAGAACATTTTGGCTAATGAGATGGTGTGCCTTAATAGAGGTTTTCTCATAGCTGCTTTCTTGCTCATAGATTGATTGAGTATTCCAGAGAGAGGTTTATGTGGTCATGGGTCATTGAGACTCAGCAAGAACAGCTCAAGATGTCCTTTTTTGGAATAGGTGAATTTCAAGCTGGGCTTCTGGGTGTAGGAAAAAAAAAGCAACACAAAAAAAAAGAAGACCCAACTGACAAAAAAAGCCTGGGACAGGGAGAATTGCATACTTGCAGTAATATTAAATTCAGTAACTTCAGCATCATACTTACCTCTTCAATTAACAGTGTTGACAATGACAACCTTAGGGGGTGTTAAAGTGGTTTTCACCTGTTGTACCAGCTGGTTTTCAACTTACATAGGACATGATGCAGTTACTGTAGATATTCTGATGTTTATGATATGCTCGGTCTCCCATTGAATTGTATAGTCAAAGGGTAAGATCTTAATGTGTGGTGTGGTCTCTTGAGTGGATAACATTGGTGTTTTGCATTTCTATTCCTGGTTGCATATTCTCCCTCGTGAACTCTCAAAGATTCTCTTGGGAAAATTCTTTCCAAAGAAATGAAAATTGCTTCTAAGAATCAAGGTATAGAAATGCAGTTTGGTCACAAGTTACTTAGAAACTCAGGGAACAGTATATCAAAAACTGAATTGGTAAATAATTCTCCACTCTAGTTCTGACAAGTAACCTGTGAGATTACAGTCACTGGAGAAAAAGATTTGTTTTCTTCTGCACTAGAAAAACAGTTTGTAAAGAAAAATTCTTTTAGCATGAATTTATATTTGATCATATTCAGTGAAGTTGCTCAGATAAATATTCAGTGCAAGAAAAAAACCAGAAACAAATCCAAAGAACTCCAAGAATTGTGGGAAGAATGGACATGCTGCTCTGGAGTCTGTAGGAGACAGACATTCTGGAGATCATCCACTAGCTATATTTTAGGGTAAATATTCTCTGTTGTGGTACCTGTTCAGTTCCCCAGAGAAGGTATTTTGCAGTGAGAAAAGCTGGAAATGCATACCAGGGTGGGAAGTTTTGAACATGGTAATAATATCTATGCCCTCTACCACGATATTTGGACTTGGACTTTGAAAAATGTGTGAGCATTGTATATGTGATTTTTAGACAAGTACTGCTGATTGAAGAACCTTTCACCCCAAATCCAAATTTCTTGATAGGTCCAGGACTTCTTGTGCTGCAAGCTCAGGTTGCTTATACTGACCATGAAAATACTGCATGAGGTGTTGCTATGACATCAACATCATATATATATGCTAGGATTTGAGGGACTTTGTTTTGAATAGAGTGTTAAACATGATCCCTGCTTTTATTTTTTATTTTTGTAGAAGAATCTGGTAAAGCAAGCAATGGAGACCTTTCCAACTCTACGCCTGCAGAGCCTGTTGTGAAATGACATGGCTGGTATGGGTGATCATTACTTACTCAAATAACTCATGTCCTTGTCTTCATCAGTAACACTCTGTAGGGGTTAAAGCTCTAGATTTGATTTACTTGCTCTGTTAAATCCAAGAGAAAATGTACAGTAGCAAACTAGCATCCACTGAGCTAGGCCTGTGTTTGTCTATATTTCCTGTAGAAACTCCTATTTTTCAGGAGTTTGCATTATTTACAGCACTTTCTTTAGATTGAAAATAATTTAATGAAATATTGACCTTGGAGGTAGTTATTTTAAAGTACAGGTGTGCAGATAAAAACATCCTTATTGATTTCTAGATGCATTCTCGCATCTCTATCATAGCATTTAAAAAAACCCAAACTCATAGGTTGTTGGTCCAATATTTGAACTGGCTTCTCTTCAACCAGAAAAAAACCATGAATCCAGATACTGGATGTATCTGTTGTCCAAAAAATAATTGAGATATGTCATTGTGCAGTCCTGTTGCATTTAATGCAGTCACAGATTACACTGGGGGTGTAACAGTGTATATGTTGTGAATGTGTGCTAAATCTATTACACAAAATGGAAGTGCTCATTACTATTTTATTTCAAACCTCCTTGTTACTCCTCTAGACTGTATTTGTACTGTGGGAACTTAGGATCCCTCAAACATTTATTTTCCCCTGGCTTTGCCCCTTTCCCCAAGAATGGGAAAACAAGAAAAGTGAACATAACAAATTACTTCTCATTTCATACTGAAGGTCTGATTTGCATCCACAGAAGTAAGGAAATCGAGAGCCAAGACAGAACCACAATCAGCTCTTCCTTTTATGACCAGACACTGTGATGGGTGTCTGTAACTATTAAGTGATCTTACAGTTCATGAATATGTTGTGCCTAATTGCAAGTTTCAGCCTCAATTCTGTATTTCCTAGCCTTTGTAGGTCTGTTGTACCTTGTGTTGTTCATACAGTCTTATATGCCTGATTATTAACAATAATTGCACTGCAGGCTCAGAAGCTGCTGAACACTGTGAGAACTCTATTTAACATCTGTCCATGCCTGCAAGTATAGGTTCTAGATTGTGCAAGAGTAACTCGGATTTCTAACTTAAGTAGCTAGACTTAGCTTAAAAGACAACACCACTTTTATTAAAATGTACAGATGTGTTTTAATCTCCCAGAACATAACACCCTTCTAGTTCTTACCAACCAGAATAAACTACTCCAGTTGGTCCAGCTGAGAGAACTACCCTTGGGGGGTTTTTTGGCACTGTTAAACTGTATTTTTAGACCAAAATTGCATTAACTTGTTTTAATGGTTCAAATTGTTCCACACACTCTTGGGTCATTGGGTTAGAACAGTTCATTATACACTTCTGATTTGCCCTTTCCTGCCAGTCACTTCAACATTCAGACAGCAAGGATGAATGTTCTGTTACAACTGGAAAGACCAGACTGATATGAATGTTCCATTTGTTGGTTCCAGAAACATGACATGCAAGCTTCATGGACTGTTAAAATCAGCTGGGCTCATTAAAGTTTTTATTTTTAATTCATTATAACTGCCCTAAAGAATGCTGCATTACTTGATTTATATTTTTGCTTTTTTTACTTTGATACGGGGTTGTTTCTTTTTTGTTTTTTAATTTGTGTACACTTTTTTTTTGACCAAACTGTGCCGGCACTGAGTGCTCAGTAGCACTGCCGAGATCAGCATTCCCGCTGCTGCTTCCCATCCTGCTGCAGTTGCTGTGCACATCCTTCCACATTCCCATCTCTGCTGAAGTCATGTAAGTTCATGGAGTGGAATGGCCAAGTGCTGCATTTCCTTCTTCCACAGCAACGGCAGAATCACCCATAGATGGTGTTCCTTTCCCCAGGATGGCCTTGCTAGGGAGCTCTGTACAGTCAAGACACAGCTCACACTCTAGTTTGCACTTGATTTTCCCTTCTTATTTTGTTGGGTTTTTTTTTTCCTTTTGGAAAGACATTATCTTGCTAAGGTAAGACTTTGCAGTTGAACATAACGTGAACTGAGCACTGCTCATTTGCAGAATTCACGTGGTTCTGGTGATGGAAATTCTAGAGGAAAGACATAGCCTATTTTTATAGATGCCTGTTTAATCTGGGAGAACTGAATGTATACTCTATGTGACAAAAATATATACATACACAAATATGTACAGTGGTAATAGAGCTATTCTTGCTAATACAGGACTGTAGTTTGTATTTCCTTTTTTCTCTTTGTCATGTAGCAGCATAGACATGCAGAAAGATTTTTCTCATCTGAAATTTAAGGTGGGTCCTGGGTTTGGATGTCACATGTGACACTAAGTTGTATTAAATCCTTTTTCCCCTTCATAAGGATATGGAGGGGCAGGGGCAAAATTCATGCTGTGGTGCTACTACTCTTTCTGTTGCTTTTGGCCTCCTGTTGCAATTACAGGAACCAAATGGACCCTAACTGGTTGTCTGGAGATGAGACAATGGAGCTGAAACAAAAAAATCCCCTAAACTAAACCAAACCAAACGTGCTCACTCAGAAATTCCCTGGGGTGATAGAAGTGAGGGTGATGGTGAATTTGCTGCAGGGACAGGAAACATGTGTAGGGTTTTTTTTCCTTCAGGACAGGGTTGGAACAGGCTCTCACTCCCAGCAGGCAGTTGCCACCCCCAGGTGTTCAGCCTTGTGCCAAGGCTGCTGGAAGTGGCAGCAGCTGCTCTCCCAGGGGTTGTGTCAGCCCTGCCACCAAGGGTTTGCATGGCCCCAGCAGCACCCAGCTGCTGCAAACTCCTGGTGCTGAAGGGCACGTTCTGCAGGTCCTAATGCAGCCTGGAACCAGAAGGAAATTTGAGTTGCATCAGATGTCCATCAACAACAGCTGTTTTCAGCTTCTCAGGTACAAAGGACCAAATGTAATACTTACTGTTTCCTAACTCATTGTACAAAAGGGTATTTTGTTACTCCAGTCTCTTTGGTTTGTGAGCAGAGAACATTATGTACATAAAACTGTGTTAATAAATTCAATTTTGAGAACCTCATTCCCAGTGTTTTCAGTAACACCAGTTCAGTGGGTGTGCATTTTTTAATAAGACGGCTTCAGCTTTTATTTACGAAGAAGTTTCTTGTGTCAGTTACTAACAGTTTTCTTCCACGGTACTTTTAAGCATTCAATAACCAGTTAAATTAGATTTATTCTACATCAAACACTTCTATTCTGGGATCTGTTGCACAGATTCTGCTTATGGAAAATCTAGTTTCTTGGTGACTGAGAAGACTTAATTTAACTTTGAGGAATTTCAGCCATTTTTTTCTAAGCGCCTTATCTTGATTAATAGAAACTATAATACAAATTACACCCCTCCCCCCAGTAACAGCTCTTTATTTTGTCTATTTTGTTTGTTCTTACAAAGTTATATTGTTGATGTTTTCAGGACAAAAAAAAAAAAAAAAAGTAAACTTATTAGCCAAATCTCTCTAGTGTCTAATCTCAGGAAGGTACTATGAGACTTGTCAATACACTGTAGGCTTGTAATCTAACATTTTATTGCTCAGTTTCTTAAAACCAAAGGTTGCTGGTAGACTCAGCTGTTGCATGTCACGACAATGTTAAAAATACAAAGAATTCTTACTATAAAAGCACTTACTTGTCCTAATGTTACCATCTCTGGCAAGAAACCTAACCATAGAAAAACTGCACACAACTAACATGCCACATTCATTGCCTACTTCTGAGGTTTGCATGTCAGTGGTATTTAGAGTAATAAATCAAGGAGGTACATTTTGTCCATTATTTAGTTACAGAATGTGAGAGTGCGGTCCCCTGGAAGGTAAGAGTAGGCACTTAGATTTGTTTTGTAAGCTTATTCTAGATGCAATATAAAAATAGATGATATTAATAGGAAAAATTTAGTGTTTAACAAATTGTTTTGTAAATAGGCTAACACAAAAGGTAAATCTTGTTACACATAAACTAGTCTAAAAATAACTTCATCTGAAATAAAGTAGATAGTGCATTTTTAACCTTCATTCAGATGCACATAATCATGCAAACTATGACAATTGACTATGGTAGGAAACTTGAGGCCTGATATTTGTCAGAGGAGCTGGCAGCTCACACGAATTTCAGTGGAATGAGAGGCTGCTGGCCCTGGAAAAGTAAGAAATGCCATAAACCCTCGGTGGCTGACAGCTGTGCTCTCCTGCCCACCAGCAGCACCCACCGGGCTCCGGCAGAAACACTGCTCAGGATTGTCAGCTTCCCAAGACAGCTCCACCCTAACACATTCACAAATGCAAAATGCCTCGAGGGCACAGCCCTGTTGTGCTTCCACTGGAAATCCAGAGGGACTCAGCTGCAAAGACACCACTGCTCTCCAGCAGGAAAGGGCAGCTGGCCTCAGGTGTGTGCAGGTGACCGAAAACCAGAGATTCTTGCAAAACGACTCCCTGCTTTTCTGCTCCCACACAGGCTGCAGGAAGTGACAGGAGCTCCTTATGCTTCTGATTCCTCCCCTCCTTCATGCATGGTTCCATCCTCTTCTGACGCGTCATTCAGAAGCATGAACTTCCCATCATTTGTTAACGGCACAGACTTCATTAGCTGAGCTAATGCTTCTGGATCCTGAAAAGAAGAGAGGTCAGCAAGCTGCAGCAGCCTTTGAGGAACACACCTTTCCCAGTACTTAAGTTTTTGCAACTTTGTGGGGTTTTTTTTAAACAACCTTTAGAATAAAGATTTGAAACCCAAATAATACCCTTTGGTTAAGTAAAGATAGCCCTTTGGTATTTAAGGGAAAAAAAAATAATTTTGAGCCTTTACTGTGCTGTTCCTTAGGTCCTGAAAAGCAACTATCTAAAGAATTTATTATACACTTGCTTAGTGGTTGTGACTTAAAGCTCATTCCCCAACTTGTTCTGAAATCTTAGCAGCAAAAATATACAACAAATAATAATGTCACATCTATATAGATAAAATGTATTTACAAGGGACAGGGTAACTCTGCCATTCACGTTAAGTGGAAAAACACTGTGATTTTCATTCCGAGGTGAGGAAGAATTCTAAGTTTCTCTAAGTGAAACAGCAGTGTGTGTGATTTACACAGCACCCCAAAGAGCTGGTTTGTTTTTTGAAAAGTTTGCTCACAGCTTTCTTTCAGGCATGAACATTTGGATTTGTGTTATTTTGAATCTGAATTGGAGTGGCACATTTTATCTCAAATCACCTTACTGAGAATTCAAACTGAATTTATTTTTGCTATTATTTGTGTTAAATAATGTCTGCAAAAGTTTGTCTTCAGGAGGAGTAGCAGTTCTTTTTTCTTATGCATACCAGAGGTACCTGGACAGTGCAGCCAAAAAGCAGAACAATATATCCTACAGATGTGGGGAATTAAACAAACTTACCTTCTGTGCCTCAATAATTTCTTTTCCCAAGCTAATGGCATAGCAAATCTACAAAGAAAAAAATATGTGTAAAGTTCCATTCAGTTCTGGTTTGGTTTTTTGCTCCTTAAGTAAGAATAAACCACACAACTGTCAGTGCAGACAGTCTTAAAACCAGGCCTAAAAAGAGAGGTGGAATACCAATTTGCTATGCTAACTACCAATAAAGAAAACTACCTCGGGTTCAGCTTCAAAGCTCACAGAGGCTGGTAAATCTTTGTACTCAGCTTGGTTAGTTTTAGTCACCAGACTATGCTCTCACTTGGGGGATTGTGTGTGTTTGTAGGACAAAAGTTCTCCATCCCACTCCTTATTTCTGTTACAGCAGGCAGCAGCCAGTAGTGTTAGTGCGTGTGGCTGCCCCATGAAGCTGTGAAAGCTCCACATCTGTACACATCTCAACATATTCCTTTTGTTAGTGCTGCTGTTGGACAGCACTTTCCCATCCCTCTTAATGCTGGGATTAGCAATCCCATCCTTTCCTCCTTATACATGCTGCTGCATTATCTGTTCATTTGGCCCTTTTTAGACTTAAGCCAGTAAAGGCTTGCATGTTAACACAGGTTTTCTAGGCCAGAAACTGAGCTGCTCTTGTTTCTATAGCACTGTTTCACAGATGTGTAAGCCAAAAAGCCACAGATCTGTTTTTCTAAATAAAAAATTTTACAAATGTTATGCAAACCTTTTCCCCTTCTGTGTTGCTCTCAAAAACATATGCGCTCATGGATTCTTCACCCAGAGTCTCACTGAGGTGGATCACAAAGCCAATCAGTCTCCTGTTCTCCTGATGGGCAGCAAACTGTGTCACAGTGGTGAGTTCAAACTGGAAAAGTAAAAGAAATAATTTATTTGTTTTAACCAGCTCAAGTTAGTAGGTTAGCTCAGGTTCATGGGACTGAGTAGTTACTGCTGTGATAGAAAAAGTTACTTACACTTGCTCGTGTAACTTGGGTTTGAGGATCTATTAACCTGCAATTACATGTAGGGGAAAAAAAGAACATTATTTTAGAGTGATTCCTGGTAATTTCATGGGGTTTTATAATAGGAAGGCAATTTTACAGATGAAGAAACAAATGCACAGAATCAGATGCTTTAGCTGTGATTGCAAAGGCTCAAATCTAGGCCTTGACTCTCAGCTGTCTGCCAGGTACAGGTCAGAGCACCTTTCTGAGTCACTTGGAAGGGATGCTGAGTGCCTGGGCTAACTCAAAATACAGAGGGACATAAACACACCACAGCTAAAGGGAATGTCTGATATCAGCACATTCTACAATGATACTACCATGAAAGGACATTGTTAGGAAAGAGACTCTTCCAATCCCTTGGTTTGCATCTTTTTTTCATATCTTTGCAGGGTCTTATAGCCCCACTGCACCCCTTAGGTTTTGATAGGACATTCTTAACAACTTAGTCTAGAGGATCATTTCTAGGTACCACAGAATAAGAAAAGATAAAGTGACTAGGTAAAGCTGACTCTTGGGATTTTGCTTCCTCAAAGGGTGTGTGTCTTAGAAAAACAACCAACAATACATAATTAATACAAATTGCATTAAAAGAACAGAATATTGCCAAGTTGAGGCTTTTACAGTACCTCAGGTTCTTGCTGGTGACCATGAGGTGGGATTCAGTCATGCGGAAGATGTTGTGAATGGCTCGAGCAGCCAGCACTTGTCTCATGGCTTCATAAATCACCTCGCACGTCTCATCAGACTGAACAGCCATGGACCCCAAAAACCGAACTACAAACATCTGCTGCAGCAGGGAATCTGCAAGAGAAAAGCCACGACCTCCTTCACTGTGCTACTTCCATTTTCCAGTTGCTCGAAGTATCAATGGAATTATTTTATTCACTTTGGAAATTCAACAGTAAGCCTGTGGTTGGTGACTGTCATGAGTGGTGGCTTTCTGCCATGAGTCACACAGTGCCTGACCCAGTTTCAAACTCTGTGAACAGGCAGCAGTGTGGAGGTGGGGAAGGAAGTTACTGCAGTTGCCTGGAAGCTTTAGAAGTGTGACTGGTCCTTTATGCTTCACTTGATTAGCTAGTAAAATTCCCTTGCCTATTTCACTATTGGGTGCATATAAACTGTGATCAATTTAGGACCGTGCCCAAGCCTTGGCTGTCCTTAAGCCTTGTGTATTCTCCCCTTTCTTCGATGTCCTTCTGACCTTGCATGCAGCTGGGCCCAGTGAGGTTTTCACCAAATTATTCCTTGCTCCTTGACTGTCACCACAAGAATTAATGACAACTAAGCAGCCATTATGCAGCAAAGCAATCACTTGATGCGGCTCCCTTTATGGGCAGAGGTGAGCAAGGGAAAGCAGGGTGAATATTCAGAGCAGTAGGTACTGCTTTGGTTCTGAGAACAGGTTTCTGACAGGGCTGTGGGTTCCAGGCACAGGGGAAGAGGAGAACAGCCAGGGCCAAGCCCTACATGTGCTTGTACAGGAAGATCACTTTACTGTGGATCTGTTACTTCTGCTCCGCAGTGTCAGGTGCTTTTCTTAAGAGACATTGGATGGCTAAAATAATAACTAATTTTATCTGGATGAGAGAAGCACTGACCTTCCCCCTCATCTTTGCTGCTGTCTTCAGATTCCCCAAATGGGTTTGCACGCCTGTGAAGTAAGAATTAAAACTTAATTACAGATTCTGGTTATCACCACTAACGGATGCTGCCATACCTCATCTTGCCTAAATTCACACTGTTACAGTGATGGATCACTGTCTCTGGCCATACCTGCCACCTCTGTTTTGGTCCAGAAATTCCATGGCAGGTAGTACAATATCAAATTGAATTGGTGTTCCAGGAGCAATGAGTTGTGTGGAGTCTTGAAGGCCAGCTGATTCACTGGGAATTATTTTGTCATTTTCCATATTCTTTACAGTCTGGCTAAAGTGCAAATATAAGAAAAAATATGTTTCTATCCATCAGTGACACTCTACCTTTGCTGTGGAAGGAAGACTAGGTTATTCAAAAATGTAAACCAGGACTGAAGCACTATGCAGACACATAAGGTATTTTCCTATTTACCTGTTACTGAGGACTCTAATTTTTTTTTTTTAACCTAACATTATTTAGGACAAAGATAAATGTTGGAATATTAAACCTGAATGCAGGTCAACTCTGAGAGTGGGCTTTCTGCAATAGGTGGCCATTTGTCTCCCTGCCCTGTCCATATTCACAGCTGCATTACCAGCAGAGACCTGGACTTGTGTCTACACTTCTCAGTGACAATCCCAACATCTTAAGACCCCTCAGCCCCAGGCTCAATACAATTGCACACAGTCCCTGCTCCATACAAGGGAGAACATTACCTGGGGTGCTGAACTTCGTGTTTTTTTCCCAAGCTGGTGATGGGAGTCACTGCTTGCAGGGCTGTCTGATTTAATTTGATTGCAGCTGCCTATGAAAACAAGACAGAACAGCTCTTTTAGACATGCAGTTTACCTTAGTATGTGAAGAATAATGGGAGAGCAAGTTGAAGGAATGGACTGAAGGATGGAAACAAGCTCCCACCTCTGGATTGTCAGTGAGATAGATCTGTCTGGAGATGTTGTTGATGGCACATATCCACTGGAAGGGAAATATGAAATTGAAGTCTTCAAGCTTACTTGTATGTAAGAATAATAACATTAAGAAAATATTTTTACCTCCTCATATTCTTTCTTGCTTTCTGCTTGAAGAGTTATACCCCTAAAATATAAACACAGTGTATAAGTGCTAACAGTGGACACCAGGACTGTTTGGCTCCAGTGCTTATAGTAATATCACCAAGCTTTACATCTATTAACCACCAAAGGAACAAGAATCATGAATATGCTGCAGCTAAAAGACACCACATGTGCCATTCAGGCACTTGTGGGGGAGGAGTGGAAGGAATATGCTTTTAATTTGGAAACACCCTTCTGGAAACCCAGAAAAGCTTACTATTACACCAAGTAAGTTTTACAGAAAAGAGCATCTGAAGGGGTAGGTGTGACTGGCTGTTCTCAAACAACACTTGTCTCATACGCTTTGCCTGTAGGAGTAGTGATCTGAAAGCAGTATCGTCTGTCTTCACAGTCCACAGCCATAACAGAGCAGTTATCCAGGTCCTGAATCAGTCCTCCAGCTACTGCTCCCCTTGGTTGACACATCAAGTTGCCACCTTGAGTGAAGAAATAGAGTCTTTCCCAAGTTGTAGTCACCAGACCTGTTTTACTGATGAGAAGATATTGTGATAAGGACTTGTTACTGTTTAGAAGTAACTCCAAACAAGTATGAAATTGAAAACATATCCTGATGCTAATCAGAACTTTACATTCACCCTGGCATTTTTAAAATGATGGGTCTCTGTTATGAAGAAAAAGCAGCACCCATTCCTAGCAGAAACTAATCCTTAATGAAAGCTGGAAAACTAAATTAATTCCAAACACTCAAGTTAAAAATTGTATCTTCTAGTTAAGGAATAAAAGAGTATTGAGTAACTGACATGAAATACTATGAGCAATTTCAGCACAAAGAATCATAATATAAAAAAGTATTATTGCAGTAGTATTTCAGAGTGCATCTCTTGCTTAGCTATAGAGTCCTATTACAGTGTAATCCAGCTTTTGGAATACTATGAGAAATTAATATATGTACACTCACAAAGAAAAAAATTACTGGACAAAAATGGATATTTCATCAGTCACATAAATGGGGTTATTATATGCCACCAATATACCTAACTCCTATGGAATTTTATGGAAAATTTTATATGCAAAATCTGCAGAGGTAATTCTACATATGATACACATTCAAAGTTACAAACCTGCATTGTCCATAAAGCTTTTATTTAAAAAGAGGTCATTTATGAAAATATGTGTTAACTACAAAACACAGCTGTTTTTGTAAACATCGTATCTTCTCTAAGATCTGGGAACAATCTGAACACAGCCTCATCAGCTTCTAATTTTTAGCCACTTGAATACAGGAAATTATTCCTGTAGGTAAATTCAATCAGAAGCAAAATTCTGTTTTCAGAAAAATAGTTTCAAATACCTCAAATTTGGCTAAAGCTTCAAAAACACATTTCCAAAGATGACAAAGGTACTCAGAGGATGAGAAATTTAGAGCTAAACTGATTTATGACCCTCAAACACCAATACCTGAGGAGACTTTATGACCCTCCCCCCAAAAATTGTAGCCACTAAACAAACCAGCAGATAACAACAATCTTCTTACTTCCTAAGATTAAGGTAGCCAGCCTTCTGGATGAGGTTTCTGTTGATGGCAGGTGAAGTTACATCAGAATCTGGGGTGTAAACGGATTCATTAACTGCAATTAAATCCTGCTGGGATATTCTCATTTTTTCAGCTTCGGCATCCAGCTCTCCTTGTATGCTGGGAAAAAAAAACCCCAACAACACAAAAAGAAACCCAAAGCCATCATTAGCCACTTATACCAGGATATACAGGTAACATCTGTAAGCCAAAATAAACAAAAATACCATCTGAGATTACCTTGGAGGGAAGTGCAAAGCTGAAATTTATTTTTCTAATAGACTTCTTAGAAAATACTGTTTTATAGGAGTGAAATGAGCACATGAGAAGTGTTGAGAAAGAAGAGTTAAGTTTATTTTTTGAGAGACAGCTTCTAAAAGTAATGCTTCTATGAATTTACACTGCTGAACACATACAGACATTGCCCTAGTATAGTGGCATAGTTCAAAGCAGGCTGTAGTAGAGCATCTCTTGGCTTTCACAGAACTTTTTCTAATGCCTCCAAGTCTCTAACACACAGGAATTCCTGCCTTGACACCTCCTATAAACTGGTCATGGATTTTCATTAATTCAGAACAATGCAGTAACAAAACCTATAGCTCAAATGTCACCTTAGCTTTAATTTTTTGTTTATAATACTGTGTTTTCTGTATTACCTGAATCAGATCTGAATAAAATTAGACCAAATTTTGCAAGCTAATGCCTTTCCACATCATCATGGAATCCCAGAATAAGAATAATTTCAATTCCATTCTTAAGTACAATGGAACTATGCCGTCAGTTTTTACTTCAGTGTTATTTCAATGAATCTTTTGATCTGTCATTTTTGTTGCACCACAAAATGCTTTTGACAAAACCTCCCTTGGCATCTTCATGGTTTCTGAGACTGTATTCCTCTTCCAAGATGTCCAAGGCAGGAAGAAAAGTGCTGACAATTGTGAAGACATATGTATTTGTGGCAATTAGGCCTAGTGGTTGCTAAGAATGTGTTAGTGTAGGTACCACCTGTGTTTTTACACTGTTAGCAATATTCACTGTATAAATGAAAAGGCTTTTAAGTGCCATGGAAATTTTGTAGTTGCACAATGGGTCACATCAGCTGGTTGTTCCAAAATAACAAATCTGACAAGTGAAAAGCTTTCAGCTTGACTAGCAAGCAGACCTGACTCACTGAGGCCTTGTTATCCCCAGCACCAAGAAAGGAGTGGACAGCACAGTTTTCAGTGGCTGTGCAAACTGAAATCACAAAATCCTGTTCTGAGTCAGTAATTCTGTGCTGCACAGTGCCATTCAGAATTTTACAAGCTTCTCTTTTGGTTTTTCCAAGGACATCACACTCCTTTGCTAGTTACATTTGAGTTGTACTTTCAAACTTTACTGTGGGACAGACTTTAAACACAAAAAACAGACTCAGCAAAATAACTGAGCAGCCTATTTTCGTTTCCATTTTACTGTGCACAGTCCAGAACTCAAATCCATCAGACTGTGGAAAACAAGGGCTTATTCTATGGTGAGGATCCAATGGCAGGATCCTCCCTGCGCCTGTAAGACACAAGTAAGATGCCTTAGACTTACTAAACAATAGACACTATTTCATTTAAAATCTGTCCTCCAGTCTACACAAATGCTGTGTAGAGGGATTTACTTCACAAGTGAGTGTGCAAAGATATGTAAGTATAAAAGTACAGAAAGTACAGAAAGTACAAAAAGAATAATTTAGTGAAATGACAGAAATAGAAATAATCTATTGTACAGAGCACTTGTTTGTAGCATGGTTCTCAAATTAACACGTATGCATTATTTAAAGTGCCACCAGAGTGAGAATAAGTAATGATTTGGCTACAGCTTGATATGAAAGGAATGAAGCATTAAAATCAAGGACTCAGCTGGGACTATATTATCTTTATGGTCCATTCCAGCCCCTTAACACTTTATGATTCTATGAATAATACTCTATTACGGTTACATGTCAAATGTAAAGTTTACATTTACAGGGACTTAATTTTAAAGAAACTCTTCACTACAAGTAGAAGATGTGGAGGGAAGGTGTAAGAAAATTATCACAAAATTAGGAGTATGAAAGCAGTTTACTGAAATTTAGGACTTGGCCAAAGAAGGTTGAACTCAGTGGACTAAAACAGCCTACACTGGATGCAATGAATATGTTCCCTAGGGTGAGGAGTTTTGTTTGCCTTGCGTAGCTACACCATCAAACGTTTCAGGCCCTAAATTCTTATTTGAGAGGTTAATGGGTTATTGTTGCTGTATTATTACAGAAGACACAGTAAATATAAATACCTGTAATTCAGAAAGCACCTTAAGTCTATTATATTAATACTATTAATATAATTTCTAGCCCAAATTCCATGCTTTTCTGTTCATGAAGAGACACAGATATGTAAGAAAGCATGTGAACACTTTTTTTAGTTTCCAGCTATACTCTCTACAGTGTACAGAATGCATTTTCTTTTCCATGTACAAACATTTCCTTTCTACCTGTTGCTTCAACAAAATATGCCCAACAATGCAATGTATGCAAGGAAGGAATCTAATTAGAAGGAAAAAGAGGCACTCCCTGGTACGTGCTGAAGGTTAGAGCGCTACTGCTTGGACTCCAATGGAATGACAAAAGCAAACAAAAGCACTAGGTTACCTCTGAACCATGTCTGAAACAGATGACAAAAAGCTGTCCATTCTTTTGGAAAACATCTCTGCTCCTTTCTTAAAGAAGTTGATCTGAAAAATACCAAGAAAAAGGGCACTGAAGGTTCTCTTGGCTTTGTCAGACAAGCAGCAGATTGTGGGAGTGTTAACAGTGCTCCCATTATGACTGGGAGATTTGGCGGGCGATCAAACACATGGGCAAAACAGCTGCGTTGCCTTTCTTGCTACTTCCCACTTTTGCAACTCTCCACCCTTTCACACACAGATAAACTGCTGGCTGCTGACAGGTATGTTTCCAAAGAACTTGCTAAATGACTCAAATCATGAAACAGGTATCTTCTCCCACACTAGCACTGGGCAGAGCTGGGGTTCATGGTGTTGGGAACTGCTGTGTGCAATGCCACCCTATCAAAGGGAATGGGACACGAATCACCCATGAGATGTAGCAGTCCAGCCTGAAGTACCAACTCCACCATGAAAGTTTGTCAAAGTGCTGTAGCACAGTCAGTCAGGAAAGTGTAGCTGTGCTTGCAGTAGCCTCCAGGGCAATTGGTTGTATCAACCACGGTTTTACCATGGGTTTTGTTCTACTGAAGGAGCTGAAAAAAAGCTACTAGGGCCAAAGTGCACATTTTGTGACAGAAGATTCATTCTCTTAGCCGGTGTGGCTCAGCAGGCACACAATAGAAGCAAAATACTTGGTGTAGACTTGACCTTGTCTTATCTCCTGCGGGGCACAGTCATCATTAGAGCCTACTGGTAACTGAGTGAAACATGGATACTGCTAGGATGCATGTGCAGGTAATTAGGGTAAACACATAAAAATCAGTGATCTACTCTGTGAAGAGATGTAAAAGCAAATTCTTAGATGTTAAGCAATTTATTAGCTATTTCATCCACTTTTACCTATGGTTTCATTCCCTTTCTCTAACCTTGGGACCTAGGATTGCCAAGATTCAGATTTCTGCAACCTTGTTATAGACCTGAGCCTACCTTTACAAAGGAGAGAAGGAATGCCCTCCTAAAGAATGATTCACCTATTCTATTTCTGAAGCCTGCTTCAGGAGGAAAGAGCTCTAAATTCCACTGATGATAAATGTTGATGCCATTTTTCAGTCAAATGAACCCTCTCTCAGCCACTGCTTCTTCCAAAAATTCCATTTGACCTACTTATTTGTTGGAAATGTGAAATTGGAGACACACGTTTGAGTAATTAATTAAGAAAATACATATTTGTGCTGAAAGGCAGTTCACAATATTTAAGCATCAACATCGACTAGCTTCTGGCTATTCAGTCATTCCCATGACAACCTGAGACTTCCCTGTATAAAGCACAGAGATAAGGCAGTTTTGCCAGATGAATATGGGGAGAGAAAGTTCTGTCTGGCTTCCAGTAAAGGAAACCAATGCAGTTCTTTCCCTTAGGATAATTACAGCAGAGAAGCAGTGTGAACTCCCATGGTGGGAAAAGTGACTGAATCCTCATTTACTAGCTATTTTAAATAAGGCATATGGGCTGCAAAAGACAGGATGATGTAGATGATGATGAGCCACACTCATCAATCTCAAGCAGAGCACCAGATCCATTTTTCCTCTTTTCGTAGCCCAATTCTCACTTCTCAAACACTTTCTTTCATCAAAATCTAAGACCCTTAAAATGGGTGATAGTGAGAATCAAGTGCTGTGATAATACTGCTTTATTGATCCTCCTGATATCCTGGAGGGTGGGACTATCTGTCTTACAATTTTCCAGACTCGAGAAATGCTCTATCAAATTACTGTTAAAATAAAACTCAGAAAAAGGATTTTCCAGCCTTTTAAGCTCAATCCTCTCTACTGTTCTGTCCTTCCAGCTCTCCAGAGCATGCTCTGTTCCTCACCCAGCACACTCCTCATCAGTATGCTGAACATTATGTGCCAGGAAGGGAACTGCTGCATAGGAGAGTTTGTGCAGACTGAGTAAACAGTGGAAGTAAATGCTACTGCACTGATAGCTCAGCTGTGAAAAAACTAACCCTAGGCTGATTTTGCATAGAAGTGTATTGGATTTTCTTTTCATTAGTGTCTTTTCTAAACATTCAACTATCTGCCATGAACAAAGTCTGTTGTTATAATCTAGACAAGCTGAATGCAAATTGTTTGTCCCCCACCCTCACTGTAATTTGTCAGTTCTCAAAATAAATCCAGAACGTCAATGTTTTACCTTTCCCAGGAACATGTCTAAAGTGATACAGACCCTTTACTGTCAGTACCTGTCCTCGTGTATATCCTAGCATAGGTTCCATCATCGCCACTCTCTTCCTGTACTGCAGAGCATTCAGGGCACAGTAGTATTGCAAGGATGAAAGGTGCTGCTTTCTTCTTGCATTTGCCACTTCTTTTGCCACTTCTGCCTTAAGCTGAACAAAAATGATAAAGACATGATGTTGACAGAGTGTTACTGCATATATGGATATATGTATTGATAATCTTCAAGTTATTTTTAAATCACTCTCATCACAGAACTTCTCCAGGTTAAAATGAAGGATGAGAAACAAAGAAAGCAAATCAAAATCCCAAGGCAAGTACTTCAAGCCCTTCTCTGTTATGACAGTTAAACATTTGGGGAGCCCCTGTAACTACAAACTACATAACTACCACCACTAAAAATTTGGATCAGACCTCTGCACAGAAAATTTATTTGCAGCTGAGATCACAACACAAGTCTGTAAGTGCAGACCCCAGAGGTGAATAATTCACAGTATGCTATATCCCACTGCGTTCCATAAGGCATTTCCTTTCAAGGACCATCCTGTAAAATGAATTCACTCTCAGGAGAGGGCCAGCCATGCACTTTTTGACAAAAGGATGTATTTTAGAACAGGAGTCCAGTGGGCAAAGAAGGAGGAATGTAGAGCAATCCCACCAAGAGAGTTATGTGCATGGTTAAGTGGAGTGACAGCCCATACAGAGTAATTTAGCAGGAAGGTACATGCGAAGAAATGGAATGCTTTAGGAACAGCAGACACAAGGCTTCATGGCAGCTCACAATGAATTGTCCTCAGTGAGACTGCATCACCACCTCAGCTGTACAACAGTAGGCCTATACAAAGCTATTTATAGTCACTTGGATTGCCTCTATCTGAAAAGCTTCCATGGATCTGGAGTGCCCTAGTTGAGCACAATATTTGACCACTTGCCTAACTTGGAGAAAACAGGTGTAACTACTGAGTTGATGTTTAAAAGCTTTGTGTCTGCTTGGAAATGAAATCACAAGTATTCTTGATCTACTGTGAATTTAAGCAATGAACTCTCCAAAGTTCACAGTGAACAATGATGCAGACAGAACGGCTGATTAAAACATTTCATTTTCCCTTTCACATTTGTTACCTTTTCATTTTCTTTCCTTTTCGGTAACCTGCTATACTTTGCCATGGACACGTCATGTTCTGTAGAGAAGGAATATTATTTTTTTAGACATGGGATGTGTACGTGCACAGATTAAATGTCTTCTGTGCTCTAAAAGCTGCACATGAATACAAACAAACAGAAGAGGGACACATACCATTGCTAGCAAGGCCAAAGAGATCCTTCAGTGTGCTTACTTCTGGAAAAGAGAAATCAAATATTCAAAGTAAAACCAGCTGATAACACTTTGTTCAACTGAGACCATTTATAGCATATTTCCTGCCCAAGTCACTCTAGTCCTTCCATAGCAGAGATGTATACATTGTGCTTGTCTTTAAAATGCTAAATCAGATCAGAGAAATTATCTAAACCTGCTAGAGAAATGAATAGGCAGATAGCTAATTAAGGGTGGAGTGAGTTTATTTTATGAAGCAAGTTGTCTTTTCTGAGAAAGATGCCTTACCTGCCAATGTCATTTCTCCAAAGAAGCACCATTTCAGTATGTTTATTCTGACAAAAGGCCCACCACTATCCTACAAGATCAGCAATTCTGAACAACCTGACAGCGCTTACGTGATACCGAGAAATTTATGACCTGGGGACATATGAACTAAAGCCTTTTTCCTGTACATGAATCTTCCTCGGTGTGGAACATTCTTTGCTAAGCTGCTCTGTGAAAAGAAATCTGTATCTAACACACCTGTCTGCTGGGAACGATGCTCGCATTACAAACACTGGCCCTGAGATTCTGGCACAGGTAGAGAGAAGATGAACTAAAACTTAAGGCAACTTAACTTCACAAATGTCAGGCACAAGCTACTCTTAGTGTCCCCACCAACATATGCTGCAACTGGCAAAGCTCTCCCAAAAAGCTACAAAGAAAGCACATTTACAAGAACAGACATTATGCAACTGTGAAAAAACCAAGGGGAAACTGTAGGATGTCATCGTGGTCTCTGATTATTTTTAACACCCTACCCATTAATCAGTTTCACTCCACCTTTTTTTCCCCAGAATGCTTCGTTATGACTCAGATGCAGAAAGCCAGAAGATTTTTCCACTTGTAACTAACTAATTTGTGTCTAGAGGTTTCTACAATATTTCATGCATAGATGTAACAGGATCAAAAGTAAAAATAGTAACACAGTCATTCTTCCTTGCTTCCTTGTTAAATCCCTTTAAGAAATTCTGATGTGGCCAGGTCTCTACTAAAAATGCTATTCTGTAAACTGCATCAGAAAAAGTGAAGGATAGAATTAAAAAATAAAAAAACCCCTGACACCCAGGGAAGTTGAAGAAACTTTCGTTTTTTGTCATGTAGCAGCTGAAGCTTTGGGTGCAGGCTTCATATGCATTTTTCAATCTTTTTTAATGAACAAGAGGGAAGAACCCATAAATATGGAAAAATAATTACTATCTCTGAGGCCACATGAAAGTGGTGAGGAAGCATTTATAGAATCAGCATCTTACCATGCAAATTCTGCTTTATATTTGACATGATATGTCAAATATATGATAAACAATGTATTTGTTAACACAGACACCTGTATGTCTTCAAAATTTCCATTCAGACACTATAAGGAACTTAAACCAGTCAATATTTTCCAGTCATTTTGTCTCACATCAAAATGAGGTCTACAAAAAGGACATAAGTGGGACTGCGACGAGTGAAATGAGCAATGGGATTTAAAAGAAAAAAAGAAAAGAAAGAAAGAAATGCTGCTGCAAAAACTCACATTTCTGTTGCATAAGTAGGTAAGAGTGTCCTTGACCATGAATATGAGCTTGTTTCTTTTGAAATGACATCAAATGTTTCCTTTACTGCCTTGCTGCTTAAGTAATGAAATCCCAAATTTGTGGAGTCAGATAACTTGGAACTACCCTTGCATGGCAAGGATTTTAAGGAGGGAAATCCTTAGAAAGGATGCTATTCTCTGAAATTAAAACAACATTCTTGCTTATGCTTGTCAAACAGTCCCAAACTTCTGAAGTAGAATAAATACTGTTTGCAAGCCCAGTTCACTGCTAAATTTCCCTTCTGGCAATTTTAACATCAATGACTTCAGTGAATTTACACTGGTGTAAAAGCACAGTGACCCAACAAAGAACAAAGCTGTCTATTTTTAAACTTCCACCATATGGTGCATAAAATGATATGTGGTGAACTTGAACTGGTTTTGTCTGAGTAAAAGCATGCACCTGTCAATGAAATTCTGTAGCGGAAAAAAGAAAAAGTAAAAACTTTTCTGTGAATCATCAAAGAAAAAATTAATACATGGCATTATGTCTCAGTTTATGATGAAATAAACAAGAAGGAACACATAAAGAAAATTGAAACTTAGAATAAAATTTACCTGTGAGATCCTTTTCTCGAAATTGTATTATTGGGAGAACCATTGTATCTGCAAGCTGTTTTGCCAGTTCAGAATGAAGAATATTGAGCTGAAACAGAGAATTGTTCTAAGACACAATGTAAATAAAAAAACCCAGACCACAGAGAACATCAAAACAAGCCAGCCATTTCTGCCCAGCAGATACAATGTACTTCAACGCTTAAAATACACTCCTCAAGGTATCTGAGACAGATGGAGATGTCTCCCTAAATGCTTCATTCCTGCCTGGTATTTCCCAAGGACCCAAGAACATTTCAGTTCCCACATATGGATTAGGACAATTCACTTGATCATTAATTCTAATGCTTAGCCCAACAGGATTTAAATTGTAATTATCCTTTATTAACCTGTTTTTGTTAAGTCTCGCTGCCATGGAGTTACACTCCCACCACCACAACTAGTGTCTTTCCGTGAACAAGGGTTACCCAGGACACAATCACAACAGGGGACAGCCACAAAGGAAGGTCCCATTCAAATGTTTTACCTTCATAGCATTCCCCATTCCTATTTTTGTTTCTAAACTTCAACACACAGCTGTTTTAAAGCACCCATGGGACACCATTTAGGGTGAAGGCAGGCAAGGCGCTCACGTCAACAGTGGCCTGCTAAGAATATGAGATGGGTACATGTAGGACAACTATCAATCACGCTGCTGGAGCACCAGGGGGGTGCCACACGTTGAGGTGACATCCTGCACGTCTGCTCAGTGTCCTGGATACCTCCAGGCAGCCTCAAGCAGGTAAGGATGAAGTCAGGATTTCCCAGGAGACAACACAATTCAATGCTGATAGGAAAGACAACTAAAACAGGCACAAGGGGAAGCTAACACACAGAAAATGAGGCCGAGGGATGGAACAAGTTCTCGTGAGGGAAAATGTGGCTGACAGAACTGAGCAAAGGCTTTCAGCTTTCTGCCCCCAAAGGGTAGCACTCTCTTGAACCTGGGAAGGAGAAAGTTCTTGTTTTGATCTATTTCGAGCTCACATAAGCAACTACAAGATTTGTGGTAACATATTCTCCTTTCAGGTATCCTGAGAACACACATATAACAAGAAAAGCCTAAAAAAAAAATATATATATATATAAACCTTTGGGATTTCTCTCACTACATCATTAGAGTTATCCATGGGCTCTAAAATTTTTAACTTACTTTTTGTCCCACAACCTTCTCTCCTCCCCCAAACAGCAGACCTCAGTACAACCTTTTGCCTTCTAAATCAAAATTGGAAGTAGACCAACATAAACAGACTTTTCTGATGGCACAGCACTGCTCACAGCAGAGACTGATGTGACAAATGAAACCTAAGCAAGAAGGATCTAGATACCATAAGGCCTTATTGAAATGTTATATGGGCACGTCTAACAAAAGCATTCACAAAACCTCCCAGTATGTAGCAGAAACCTCCAGGGCATGGGGGTATTCACTGCACACAGCTTCACTGTCTTCACCACACACTACTGCAGCCTTCCCCAGACATCTCTGGATTCTGCATGATCTCACCGCAACTAAAATGCAACTTTACCAATTCACAGCTGCCCTGCACCCATACCTGGCAAGCTTTGGCTCAAACTGCAGTTTAAAGTTTAGAAATGTGTCATTTTAATATGGAATTAAATTAAAGATTACCCCAGCCTAAATGACACATGCTGGTTTAGTCTCTTTTTAAGTTCCCTTAGGAAGTTTAGCTTTGCTCTGAGGAAAGAATATGGGATGAAGCCACAGAAACATCTCTAACCATTATGGAAGGGTGGTATCAAACTTCTTTGAGAAGAAGATCATGCAAAATTAAACTACTCTAAAACCCAGGCACAATCTAGGCTTCAGTGGGAAAGCTCTGAATTGAAAGGAAAGACCAAAAGAAAAACCATTAATATACTGTATTGCAAAAAAAGGATATCAACAATACAAATTACCTCATCCACAACTTTTGAAAAATAATGGAGGGTGGATATCACTTCTTCATCTCCTTTACCTAAGGCAAAATGCTGGAAATAGAAACACACATTTGGTACATAAATCAATAAGATTAATATAAAATACAACATGTTTTACTACAAAGCTAATGACTATTTCTAGGAAATTCAACAAGCGATAAAAATAAATGTAAAATCAGAAACTCATTAATATACATTCTGTTACCCTGCTCTTCTTGTGTTAAATGAATGGATTTTGGACAATACTTAATTCTTATTATACTCATTTAAAAGTCATAGAACTGGAACTGTATCTTCATAAATTCATAAAACTGACCTGTATCTTCATAAATTTATGAACTCAGATTTTGTACTTTTTCGGGGTTTTTTAAACTTGCTTGGCTGGTTCTCTTTTCTTTTTTTAGGATTCTCAGAAAGGACGCAACTCCCTTGAATATCCTGGGGAAATTCACAACTGCCTTCACATGAAACCAAGTAAATGCCTGAGCACTTCCAGAAAACACACTGTTTACAGACCTCTTCACAAGTGTTGAGGCAATCAAAGGCATGGGCTGAACATACCTGCTTTTCATAGGCAAGGAGCTGCTTCGAAAGCTGTTGTGTGGCAAGACACATTTCATTCTACAAAAAAAATGACATGTTAATAGCAATAAAGAAAGGTCCCTAGTGCTGCTGTTACCACTACTTTGTTACCAGCTTCTTGACTGAATCTGAAACTATTTACAAACATTAAGCTGTGTGCAAACAGCTAGTCCCAAAATACCTGCACAGATGCCCTGCTTTCAGTTAGCTCAGAGTTAATTTCTTCTCAGCAGCTGTTACAGTGCTGTGTTTTGGATTCGGAGTAAGAATGGTGCTGATAACACACCATGTTTTGGATTTTTGTGAAGTCATGTTTATCCTAAGTAAAGGATTTTTTTATCTTGTCTTGCGTTTGGCCAGTGAGAGGGCATGCAAAAGAAACTGGGAGGGAGCACAGCTGGGACAGATGACCCAAAATGACCAAAGGGATACTCCACACCATGGAACATGGCCAGTAAATAAACTGGGGCGAGTACCCTAAAGGGAGGCCAATCTGGGTTCAGGGAGGGAGCTCTGGCAGCAGTTAATGGGTGGGGAACAATTGCAATGTGCATCACTTTTTTGCTTTCCTTTTTATTATCATTATTATAATTTACCATGATTATTATATTTTACTTTATATTCAATTATGAAGCTTCTTTTATCTCAGGAAAAGTTTTACTTTGATTCTTCTCCCTATTCCACTGGGGTGAGAGGGACAGAAATAGGGTTGAGCAAGCCCATGGAATTGACAGAATTTCCAGCTCGGCTTAAACCATGACAACAGAGAAGGAGCACATACTTCAGATCTACAGTTTAACTCCTCTGAACAGAACAAAGATTTGGGGGTTTTGTTTTATGCTTGGGTTTCCCCCTGCCACAAGAAAATAGCAAAACTAGAACAACCTCAAACATGTAGGCTGCTGTACCGGCATAAGAATGTTTCATGCTGGTTAATCATCTTTCCCCAAAACCTACATCAATAAAGTGAACCAGAAGAGGTGCCTCCATAATGCATCCATGCTCAGGAAAGGCACCAATGCACAGCATTTTAAGTGGCCACAGGAGCACAAACCAGCACGTCTCTTCTCCTGAAAGTACACACACACTTAACATGTGCTTACACCAGGTAAGATTTGTAGGGAAGGTGTGTCATTTTACTTGACAACTGGAAAAACCAGACAACCACTTGGATATGTCAACCTTTAATCAAAGTATTCCTAACTCTAGCATATCAACTGCTCTGTCTCTGATTTATTAACAAGGACTTACAACAAGGATAAAAGAAAAAAAGAAGGGGATAACCAACATCTTTCTTAACCCCTATCAAATCATTCTCATACTCAGAAATAAAGAAAACTAGTAACTTTAGATTTAATTTTGAACTAAACAAACTATTCCTGTCTCCAAGTAGATAAGGCTATCTTATCTTAAGAGAGTTTGTAAAACTATGTTTAAATCTCCGAGCTGCTTTAACAGAGCTCTTTATACTAGGGCTGATACAGAAAACCATTAAAACTGGGACAGAGCTTGTGCGCTCTCTTATTGTCCCTTGTCATCCTGAGCAAGCAGAGCCCAGCACAGCGAACTATCTGGGCCAGAGAGCCTGAAACAGGCTTTGCTCTGGCCAGCTGCCACCTGTGACATACTGCATCAGAGCCTGGTGCCTCCGCACCACCTCGGCACGCCAGGAACGGGGGCTCACGTGGGCAGCAGGGCCCAACTTCTAACAGTGCTAAAGTGTGCCCAAGGGCTCAGGGGAGAAATACAAAAAGCCTAACCAAACCAGCCACAGCCTAGGTACCAGCAGCTGCATGTGAATACAGGACAGGAAAAGCTGAACGAGGTAGTTTTGACCATCTGAACGGTGATAAGACTCACAGGCAGGAGGAGATGGCACAGCAGAGGCCTTCCGAGGTACCAACAGGAGCTCAGTGCTCAGATAATGTGGGCCCATGCTCGGATCATGCACACCCCATGACTATTCTCACTTCACAGTGACAGATTAGTCTTATTTCTCCTCTCAGCCCAATTAGTAATGAGCACCACACTTCCACACAACAATAATGCCAATGACTATTGTACAATTTGCAGGCTGATTATGCAGATTATGTAGTTTTTAAAATGAAAAAGCTTTACACAAACACTCCGTATTTCAGTATTTCCCATGCTAGAAGACGGAAGAAGATGTTCTTCTGCCTTACAAAAACAAACCCTGTTAAGGGCATGGATAGGATGAGCCTTAATTATCTGGCCCCAAGTAGTAAGAACACCAGAGAGCCTTTGCCACCTTCAAAGTGGGAACAAGCAAGCAATGAGTTTATGACAGGGAGGACAGGAGTCCTTGCAATTACACAGAAGACATTAAAAGGGCATGTTTGTATGCATGTGGAAGGAAATTAAGATTACAAAAAGAAGCAAAGGTTCTCAGACTTGGCATCTTTTTCATAACACAACCTCAAAGATAGTGTTCCTGCAGCGCTTACCCAGCTCTAAGTCCTCAAACAGCGACTATGATGCCACCTGTAAGTTGTACAACTGGATCAGGGTGAGAGAAATATTTTGAAATAAACCAAGTATCAGAAACATGCCTGTTTTCCCTGTTTGTTTCAATTTACTTATTACTGCAAAATCTGCAGTTTTCTGATCTGCTCTGAATCTGAAAAATACATGTTTCTTGCTTAAATTTTCTAACACTAGAAGAAGCTTCAGAATAATTGGCTGATAAAAACAAAAAAAATCCCCAACCCCAAAAAAACCCTGGTCAAAGGGGTTTTTTGTGTCCTGTTCTTTTGTGTTCACCATACACAAAGCTTCTACCAGTTTGGTTTTTAGATTCAATCCCCAATTTCCTCATTTAATATTCCAAGGGCATATCTTCTCATCTATATAGGGTGGTTTGAAGATGGGCAGTGTAAAGAGGTGTGTGGAATAAGCACATCCAAGGAGTGGTCTCCAGGATGTGACAGGATAAAGGCAGAATTTATAAATCCTGAGGATCTCAAAGGAGTGTAAATTAACAACACCTTACCAAGTACACAATCAGGTCACAACAGTTAATTGCAGACCCCAAGTGGACATTCATAGCCTACTACTCCAGATACAGAAAAAATTAGAGGTGTGCCTGACACAAAAGTTACTTTGGGATTTTAGGCTGATTTGGGGACAACAGTTCCATGTATTACTCACAACCCACTGCTACCAGCTGGTCACAATTTTTTCACTTATTGGCTCAGTTCTTTGTGTAAGAACACCACAAACTTGTTACACAATCCCTACCCATGTGGAAAAATTACTCCTGGGTCCTTCATCCTCCCTCCCAACCCCTGCCAGATTTAGCTCCCATTAGAGCTACAAAATCATTCATTGTATCATTTAGTAAAAAAAAAAGTGAACAAAACTTCAAAACAAAACAGACACACACCCAAAACCTGTAAACAAATCAAGTTAAGCTAGCAAGTTGAAACACAGTCCATTGCATAAGGAACAGGAAGCAGGCAAAGTGCTCTGCTGACCTAGTGGTAATACTGCATTGCTAAGCACACTAATCTGGGAAAGTTTGGTTTAATCCTCCTCTCATTTCTTCCTAATCAGCCTTTTCCCCTCCCCCTGCCCTGTTGCCATTCAGTTCCAAGACTTAGAAGTTATTTGCATTGCTTCAGTTGACAGATCCACTAAATCCAGGAAAATTATTCTAACAGGTTTTAATCTATTTCCAAGGCATTTTCCCATGGATACAGCAACATTGATTTCCTTTGTCCTGAAGTGACTTGAACTGAATACACCACAGCAAAAGAAAAACTACAATACATTCCTGACTCCATATCTCTTCCACATTATCTTGACATTTCAGAATTCATCACACGTTTCTGGAGTGGGAGAGCGATCAATGGGATGATGTATCAAGCAAAAACTCAATAAAATCCTGAACAGAAACGGAAGCCTTCTAAATGAAGGCAAACTTAACCAGTACTGGGCCTTGCAAATACATTCATTTGCACTAGGTAGTTTTACATAACAGAGAAGACCTCTCTGCAGCATTAATGTAGAAAAAAATTGTACCAGAAGGAAGGAAAAAACCACATGTAAATAAGTATAACTAAATCAGTAGTGAGTAAAGATGTTCTTTTTTTCTCCTTTTCTTTAACCCTGGCTTGCATGATAGCTCTAGATTTCTAGATTTCTATAAGTCCAGTTCAAATGAATAAGGTAATGGAAGTGGTGTCTTGGATCTACCAGAAATGAAAACCAACTAATTTCAAAAATATTGTTTAATTTTCGGGTAACTTCAATACCTAAGCCAGACTTCAAATAAGTCAGTGGAAAAAAAACCAAAAGTCCATCTTGTTTTCTGAGCTAGTGCCCGGAGTAAAGACATGTAGTTGATTCCACCTTCTTCATTAACACTTTTATTCACTAAGCTGTTCCTATCATCAGAAGAGACTGATTTTTCTATAACCTCTGTAACACAATATCTATGCCATTTACAATTTCCCAGTGAAGCAGTCCATTCGTTTTTAGGAACTCTGTATTTTTCCAAAACAAACTCTGAGGACTAATCTGCTGAAATCCAAAGATATTTCTGTAGACAGCTCTCTAACAGACTACAGATTTGAGGGCATGTAAAGGATTAAGTCGAGCTATAAATTAACTTCTAAAGACACAGAACTATTCCAGCATGCCCAATTCCAACTGCAGTATAATAAAGCTTTCTGCAAAGCAACTTTCCTACTCTAGCTATAGCAGGCATTTTTAAAACTACAAGTAACTAGCCCACAGAACTGCCAAAAGCTGCTTCATATAAAAAACCAAAACACTGGTTTTATCCACACAATCTGTACGTACGTGCAGAATGACATGTAATAAATTTTGGCTTACATCTGGGAAAACTTAATGCCTCATAAAAAAGATAAAGGACCCAGGCACATGGTTGAAGTGGAAGACCCAACAGGCAGCTGCAGCCTGTCCACCCCTTCAGAACTAGGCAACACATTTACCTTCAAAATCAGGCACAGCACAGAAAGAATTGGGTCTTGATACAACAGTTTTATGCAGCTCCATTTACATATGCTTATCTTCCTACAAACAGAATTATCCAGCAATCTAGCAAATGGCACAGTCCTACAGGCTTAGGTTTGCATATTAAAGGGCTTGGAAACATGAACCCAGGTTTGCAGAAGCTAAGCCTCACCAGAGTGCTCAGGCTGCACAGCACTTTACAAGATCAGGCTAACATATGGCTTGTCCTGCTGCTGATTCACAGCACGGCATCCCATCCTGGCAAACAGGAACAGTTCAGCAAAGGATCATCCAATAGCTCCCAGGAACAGAAGCCACCAGTCAAAGCTCTGCTGAAAAGCACCACAAAGAGCTACAATAGGATGGTTAGCTCAGCGCAGAAAGAACCTTTTCTGTCAAAACAATCACTATCAGCAGGGTATCCATACATTTATGCTGCCTCAGATCCCCAGATCCTCCTTAGCACAATGTCAACTTGCTTCCAGGCACGGTGACAACTCTGACGTTATAGTCAGCACTAAACCCAACTCCCATGCTTTTGTAAATACATTAACTCTCATGTGGTAATCTCCTGCTTATCTCTGTCAGCAACGTATGGTGAATATGCCTCAGGAAGGTAAGAGGTATTAAAGAGGTATGATGCAAACTTACAAGTATGGAATAATAAGAGACACAGTATTTCACAGAAGTCAGTGATGACAACTGTAATTTATTGCAAATGTTTGTCCTCTTCTAACACTGTTGAAGCTTCTCAATGTTGAACTAAAAGTTTCTAAAATGCTAACTTAATTTTTATTCCATCAAAATGTTTTAGGAAAAAAAGGTCTTGTAATTTGAAAAGGCAACACAATTGTTCCCTTAGACATGGAAAGAAAACAATTAAAAGAAAAGCTGCATCACTGCTTACTTGTTAATTAAACAAGAACTCTCAGCACTTGGGGTTAGCTATGCAACATAATAAATATGAAAGTCCATGCATAGCCTAAAGAGCCTGACACCCAACTACTGAGCTCCAGCGTACTGAAGGCAATGCACAGGAAAATCGAACAAGCAGCACTGTTGAAAAATGCAGACATGAGGAATCATGATTTTGCAAGGAGAAGTAATGCTTATGAAGCACTACCTAAACAAGCTTGGCAGATCCAAGCTGTCCTGACACCCATGGAATGTGGTACCTATAAACCAAGACTATTCCATAACTGTCAAAAGTTTCCCTAAGAGTCTGGATGTAAAAAGGCCATGAGCCACAGAGGTTGTTGCAGCTTTGCCTGTGTGCCTCTGAAATCACAAGACAACTGCTCACAGGGACAGAAATGCTGCACAAGATCATGATTCACAATTCCAAAGCTGTTCCCTCTCCAGATATATTGATAAAGACAATGTGGGCTTTTTTTACTCCTCTTGTGACATCACTGCCCCTGTATCTGGATGGGTTTGTCAGGACTCATGAGATGAAACGTCTTCACAATGACAAAATACTGCATCTTACTCTCACCTGCTCAACTGTTTATCCCTTCTAAATGTCAGTAGAGACACAATAATCTCCTAAGTTTCCTAAAGGCATTTTGCTCCAAGCGAAGATTCCCAGCTCAGCCATTTCTAGAGCATGATGGACAACTGGAAATGATAGTAAAGCTCTGAAAACAACTTACTATGACAGTGGTCAGGAAGATAAACTGGGCACACTTTGCTCATACACCATTGCAAGAACCTCAGCATTGTAAATAAAGCAAATTAAATTTTCTAACAGTCCTTGCTTGCTGCTGCATTATAATATTGCTCAGGTAACAAACACAGCATTGACAGAAATCAGCAGTAATGCTAGATGCAACATCTGGGCTTGCATGCAAGAAGGAAGCACTACAGGAATAAACTCTGTAAGGAAGATTTCCTGTACAAGACCACTACTGTGGTAACTATTTCAGGGTACTACAGCACAGCTGGGAGATCTACAGCAGGAAGTTTAATATGTATTCACACGGGTGTGGTTTATTTGATGAACATAAAAATGCCTCACTATGCTTTACTGTATTTAATCACATTGGTTTGCCAGATCAACCAAAGCTCACTCCTCCAGTGCTACTTTTAGGTTCTGTGACTTCTACTTAATCAGGGCATCAGGGCAACTTCACTCCTCAAGTGCCACTTTTGGGTCCTGTGACTCCTCCTTAATCAGGGCATCGCACACTGCATCTGCCTCGCAGCCTCTTTTTTACTTGAGAGCTCCACATGCAGAAGAGTCACCACCCGATCCCTTGTGGTGTGGGTGCCCAGGAAGGTGACAGTACTGTCCTCTTACTGCAGGGCAACCAGAGGCTTGTAAAACTCCAAGGGCCTTGCAGTCAAGGCAATCTGCTACCCAAGCATCAGCCAGCTGCAGCCCGGGCAGCAGAACCACTGCTACACCCCTCTTTTTACAGTCGGGCTCAAATACATGTAAGTCTGAAAAGATGCTTAAAAAGATTTTCCTAGATGTCTTTTAAAGAGTATGAGTAAGTATTTACTTATCACACTCCTTTCAAATGCACTGATTCAAGTGCTTAAAGCATGTTTGAGCTGTCACTTCACAAATTTACTGTGGCTCTGCACACAGAGTTGTGTTTTGAGACAGCTACATGCATATATCCTCATGGTTAGTTAACAACATGCAGTTGGTACTAATTGCTACTCCACTGAGACTTTGCACTGAATCCATTCAGAACCGTTAACTATTGTTATTTTATCACTGTGGTTTGAATTACATGAAAATCTGAGTTTTCATCACAATAAACACCAAACTTCTAGGAAGCTAGCACAAAAAAGCATTGAAAACATGGTTAAGACATCTGGGAAATGTTAAAGTTCAGAACAAACTATGGAAGAACACAAAAATAACAGATTTTTTAACCATCATTAGTGTTTGGAGGGGGCATAAACCCTGAATTTTCAATATTGGAGAGTGGTACAGTGCACTGCTTCTTTGTCTGACTGCCATGACTGTGACCCCAGTCATTTTATGGTCATTGCTTTAAAGTAGGTCAGTAACTGTAATTCTTATCTTTCAGATATGGAAATCAGAGCAGGAGATGACAATGACTTTGCAAAGAGAAAATTTGACTTTGCAGAGACAAAATTTAAGTCAAGAAAATAAAAAGATAATTTCAGAAAGTGGCTTCTCAATACTCTCAGCTTTTACAGAGCTGGTAACTCCTCCTAACATGCTGCTATTGAGACGCAGATAACACAGCAACAAAAGGGCTTTTTGTCTCAAGTTGTGCAGCCAAGAAATATACCACTCATTTTTCTTAACTGTCCATTTATGTTTAGTAAGCTACTCAGCATTAACCTTCTATTTCTACATCTCAAAATTGCATCAAACTCCAAAGACTTATTTCAAAGAATGTGTCCAATATTCACAAGTAACTGAATATTTACATTAAACTAAAGCAGTGTTCAGGAAAGAAGTAAAAAAGTGCTGGAAAAATGAAGTAGACTCACTACTACTACTACTACTTTTGCAGTAGTACTGCAAACTAGTGACAGGTAAAATGTACTGAAACAATGAGAAGAAAAAAGAAATGTAATTGTGGCAAAAGAGAAATGGAGAAGGCTAAAAACCAAGATGAAATGGAAGAGGCAAACAAAAGCAGATAAAGCTTTTTTTATTCTTGAATTCACAGACCACAGCCTAAAATGACCACTTCCCAAAATGACATCCTAAAATGTCACCAGCAGCAGAAAGGGACATGCAGCCCACAAGCTAGACATTGAAAATCACATTCATTTCCTGATTCCCTTCTTCACCCATTTCAATCCTACCCAGTCTTTGCTGTCAGACTCCTATCACCCAACATGCCCATACTCTGTTACTCTTAAAGCACAGAGACTCTACCAAAATTCCCTGACTTTCTGTGCTGATTTCATGTCACCTTTCGAGCCCTTGGCCATGCCCTGCATCATTTCCTGTGCACCTAAGCTGTGCTGCAAACCTCTGGCTGCTCTGCATTTCCACAACTTCCAGGACATGAAGACTCTGAAGCTCTCCAAAGTTGGATCTTCCAAGTGTAGGTAGCTAGATCCTGGGCAACTGATTCTTCCATGTCAAACTATCAGTCACCCAAAGAGCAATGCCACCAAATGGACATATATACCTGCAGCAAACTTACAGCTGAGCTGATTTGCAATAATGCAAAAATCAGACACTCTTCAGAGAAATTCAAAATACCCCTGAGCTCTTAATCTCTCTGTGTACTCCGATTCACTGGTTTAAGAATAGAAAAGTTGTTTCTGGTGAACTCAGGAATTTAACCTACATAAATGCAAAACTTCCATGAGACACCGTGTATGTCTTTCAAGACCCAGATACGGCATTTTGAAACACCTAGTTTTATGCACATGGGAATCAGCTTCACTGAAAATCACTCAGATTTACATTTTCCAAAGCACTGGATATAATTTCTCTTTACAGGTTTTACTTTCAAAGGGATTTAGTCATCTAGGTCATGTAAACACTCTAGAAAATGTTATTTTTCCTGCTCATGTTTTTTTCACAACTACTGTAGGCACTTGACTTTAGTATGACCCAAAGTGTACATCTGCTCTGTAACCAATGGACATGGGCAGTTCTCTCCCTGCCCATGAGGTGAGTCACAGCATCAAAGGTAGGTGCCTAAAGTCAGCGTGCAGAACTGGAAACTGTGTCTTCATTCTGGCAAGCAATTTTCTCAAGGCTGACTTCCCAATGCACCATAAGGTAAGGATACAGCACAGTTTTACTTTGATTAATTGTTTGGAGACAAAATAAACAACTCATTTTTTTCATGAATACGAGTTTTCTGAGCATCAAGGCAGGAGGAGATTGAGCTATCAGATGAAAAACACCAACTCTTCTTAAAGCACAGAAGGTACACGTACTTATCAACTTTAATGTAAATAACAGCATTATAATAGCAATTTATCTTCTAGTCCACACTGAACAAAAGAAATACACATGAAAAATTACCTGGGCGCCATAGACTCGTTGCATTGCCTGAAGCAACTGGTTTGTGTATTCAGTAAGGGTTCCTGCATCTTCTTCAAAGACACTGAGCAAAGAACGAGTCTTCAATAAAAGGAAAAAAAAAGCAAAGTTTTTAGTCCTGAGTGGAAAGAACCATAAACAACCACAAAGAGATGGTAGTAAAAAGTAAAAATCAATCAGAAGTAATATGCCCTTGACTTGCACGATTCTATTTATTCAGGATATGTAAAGACAAGGAAATTAGTTCTTTCATTATGGATAGGTAAACTGAGGCACAAGGCAGCAAACTGATATAATGCTACAGCCACATCCCAACTCCCAGGCTCTTGCTCCTACTAATAGACAGTCCTTCCAACATAATTAGGAATGTAAAAAATCCTGACTATCTTCCTGCTGACAACAGTAATTCAAACCACGTTAAGGACTGGGGGGTCAAACACCACTGCTTGCTCACTTTACTTCTCCAGTGTCAGACTGCAATGAAAGCAGCCCTTTCCACTGAGATAATTTACACTCTGTTATCCACTCCCCACTGTCTTGAGCAACCCTTAAGGGGCCACAGCCAAAGCGAGCTGATGTCACCGGACCAAACAACTGAGTGTTCATCTCCAAGAGGCACACAAGGAAGGATACACCCACAAGGAGATAGCCTGTACTTTCTTCACTCTGCTAACTCATCCTTGTCAGCGAGCAGGAAGAGGAAAGAAGAACTTGTGTTATCTTAAGGACGCAAAATTCCCTCTGCTTGTTTGGGTGGAATTGCCAGGAATAAAGAATTCTGTTGCTGACACAGCTCCCAAGATGGAAAAGAAAAGATACTTCAGAATGATGCTGGGCTCCAGAGGTTGCTAGGTCTTTACAATAATTAAAGAGGAAAGATTGTCCCTTTAACAAAGTCATGATCCATACTTAGTCTTAGCTTTGATAAATCCAATCTCTTTGAAGCTAACTGGAAATGTCTCTCCATCTGTACAGCTAACTCATATGACATTAATGAGCTTCATCTGCTTACATGAGGGGCATACATAAACTCCAGTACTTTTATAGACATGTCAGTCCTGTACAAGAGCAGGTGCTTTACTTATCCTCCTGTTACGGGAATCTCTAATGTACCTGAAGTATCCAGGTTCAAATGTGGGAAATTTATTTTCTAAGTTTTAAGATACTCCACTACTTTAACAAAAGGCACATGCATTTCCCCAAGGAATTTTTTTCTTCTCTCCAAAACTCACAGCCCAGACTTTCTTTGTCGTGAAAACGTCAGCACCAGCATCCTTCAAGAACACTGGCCTGTGATTAACTATCATTTCATCTCTGCTGAGAAGTGTCTAAGCCAGAAACTAGTGCTGTTCAGCAGCTAAAACACATGACCTGGGAGTCAGTCCTTAAGTTCTCTTCTGTATCTTCTTACTCTGAATAACTTTTAAAACTTTTAACTCTGCTGATGGGCTGAGCTGCTACAACACCTCCTACCTGAGAGATGCTGGCAGGATAGGAAGCTAGTTTGAATCCTAGCGTGTAAGGGAATACGCATTACAAAGTACTGTTTTCAAATAAAGTGAACATAAAAACCAGAGAAGGGAGAGAAGTCCAAGTCAATGAAATGGATACCAGGAACCCAAATGTTTAAAGGACCTTTGTACAGAACTTCCCTGTAAGGACAGCGGCACGATTTTGAGAGTTTTCCACATTAAGATACTATTTCACTAACTGAAAACATACTGATCGGCAAAAATATCTGGTTTCAAATGTTTTATCTTCAATGATGTATCGAAACAAGCAAAATAATGTCAACAAACTATCTTGGATCTATACAGCGCTCAACTTGTGTTACAATTGCACCTGTTTTGTGTTACAATGGCACCTGAAAAGTACAGGATACAAAGCTAGTTAAAAAATAAATCCGGGGAAAGTAAAATTATAAAACTTGTCACAACATTCATCAAGCCAAATCTCAAGCCAAAACTCAAAGGTTATAAAGAAATTGCCTGAAGTAGACTACAAATCACACACTTCTGCCTGCTGGAAAAGGTTCCCAAATACAGAAACATCAGCTACATTTGTAAATTTTACTGAATTTTTTGCAGACTCAGATTTTTCATTTGTCTAAATATGGCTTGAGGTAGAACAGCTCTGGGAACCAACTTCTGAAAGTCTTGGCCTCTCTTATTAGCATATTGTTCAAAAATAATAAAAACAATACATGATTCAGACAGTTTGGAAGTTATTCTTGGAAACTTTTACATGTAAGAATACCATATGAAATCACTGCAACAAAATACCAGCATATGTGTATTTTCTTTGTTGCTGTTTTGACAAATCTTGGAATAGCAGCTAATGCTGCTGAAATAAACCAGTAATACAAATATTAAGCTAACATTTAGGAGGCCCCATTATTATCAACATTATCTCAGCTTCTGGAAAGATAGGAAAAAAAATTTCTAGTTTCATGTAAGTGCTTCCCTTGATTTTAGAATGACTGCTGATATAAATCTCTCCGTAGCCAAACACCTCAAAATTAAGACACTTGTTATGGCCTCTTTCAGACAATGCCTGGAGAAAAATCAAGACCAAAGCACTGTATTGATGGGGAGAGATAAATCAAGTTCCAGAAACCTGATGAAGAAATAACTTTAGTCTAATACTCCTCGGTCTTGCATGTACTTCCACAGATTGTGGAAATCACGTACTTCCCACAGATTGTATTATACAGAGTGAGGTTACATCCTCATTTCACCATCCCTTTGCACTCCTGTGACTGCAAAGAGCAGGAGAGAATCAAGTTCCTTCTTGCAGAATAAGTGATCCTATAAGAAGCTATGTTGCTTATTTCTGTGGAACAGAGACTAACTTTTTGCCTTGACTTTGTGAATCTAAAGCTCTGCCCAGTAAAAAAAGTTATAAAAATATAAAAGACTAAGAAAACCCACTCCTGCTTCCTTGCATCAAAAAGAGTATGTTTTAGCAATACTACACAATTATAAAAATTAAACAATATTCCTCCCTCTGAAAGTTGCAGAACTCGAAGAAAAAAGCAATGACCAAATCAAGGCAAAACACCCTGCCAGGTTTATGCACTGCCTGGCATTCCAGTGATTGCAAAGGAGACGTTGTCAGCCTTCATTTCAGGACTCAGGAAAGACGACGAACTCCAAACTCAGTTGAGTGCATTGTTCAGGGCATTGTTCAGTCAGTGTTACATATTTAATCATTGAGGGAGGTGCTGACTGAAGAGTAAATTAATTCCTTCTCCTGCATGTCAGTTTCTTCAAGTTTAGGACAGAATGGACAGGTTAACACTAAAAATGTTGCTAACTACCCATAATAAATCAAGCATATTTTGATAAACTGTGAAATACAGAAAAGTTCAGGCTGGTAAGGAACTCTGCAGGTCACCTTGACCAAACCTCCGCTGCAAGCACGGCTGACTTTGGTGTAACATCGCGTTACTCAACACTTTGTCCAGCCCAGTGTTTAAAATTCCCAAGGATGATGACAAATACGCCACATGAAACAGATGATGGAAATCCTTCTTACTCGAATAGGATTTTGCTAAATTAAAANAACACGTGGTTGTCTGGGAGCTGGACCCATACTGATCCATCCCACACCCTCATTTGTTCTTTCCCTGCTTCACCAACTACTTTTATCTCTCTCTCTGCACCACACTTTGTCCACAAGTGAACCTTCCGCATCCCTCAATGGAATTTCCATTCTTTCCTTTTACTTCTCTCTTTCTCTCGACCAGCCCCTGAAGACATGGCATGTTCTTCCCTGCGCGGCTTCCACAGTGCCAGGGGTCCCCCGCGCACACGGCGGCTCCCGGCCGCCC
>VWZN01024015.1:75220-86539 GCA_013396955.1 Regulus satrapa
AGCTCGGCGGGCCCCGGTGGCGGGCGGCCCCTGCCCTCCTCCCCGCGCCGCTGGCAGCCTGGAGCGGCCTCCCGCAGCTCCGCTCCGGAGGGCGGGGATGCGGCCGGGGCCCTGGATACCCCCTCAGCTGAGAGAGGCTGTGAGGGTGTGATGAAAGCCAGGGGCAGGTCCCCCCCTCCAGCCTGAGTTCGTGGGGCTCGCGGACCTCCCGCCGGGGGCGAGCCCTTTGCTGTGCTCTGCTCAGTGCACGGCAGGGACACGTCCTGGCAGCCGCCTGCTTATCTGTGACCCTCGTTTGTGGCGTCCGCGTTTGTTCTGGTCCGTGGACAGGTGAAACTGGGGGACCTCGTTGTGCTCCGGACAGCAAATCCCCGCACAGCCATAGCCCCTACAGCCATAGCCCCATAGCACCTGGTGGGTTAGAGGGATGCGTTTTAAATTACTAGTTCTTCATATACTGAGCTCTGTTTCCATGACTGTCTTGATGCTGTCTTATTGTGCTGAATAACACCAGCATTTGGACATTAATTCGGATACTTAGTTGAACAAAATTAATATTTACAAAGTAAGCACGGCTTGATCTGTAAGTATTTGATTGTGTACATGCTTTTGAAGGGTGTCCATTACTTTCAGGTGCCTTAGCTTCTCCAAAGGCCCAGGGTTACAGACCTTGCAGGGAAGTTGCTCCATTCTTGTGAGCTGTAGCTTTTGTTGCTCCAGTATGCCTTGAGATAAAAATGGATACTCAAATCCAGAATCCCACTTAAGGGAAAACAAAACAAAACAAAAACAAAACCAAAACCAAAACTCACATATGAAGACTTTAGGAAGAATCCTGCCAATTAAGCAGAATATACAACCAACCATACTGGCTGTAAGATCTTCGGAGAAATGTCATAATCTTCAGATAACTCACACTGCTGTCCTCTTTTAAAAGAAGAAAAATAATTTTTTTTAAGTGTAGGTTGAGTTGTAAAATAGCCACAAACATTAATATTGGCCAGCTTCTTGCATCCAAGTCCCAGTGGTTTTTTTCCATTTCTGTCATTCTTAAGCAATAGCAAACATTTTATATGAGAAGGTGATTGCTAATAAAGATTGAGGGATTTTTTTTTCTGATTAAAAGACTTCTTGCAGTTTGGCTGGATGATTTATTTGCTTTAATTATGTATGAGAAAGACTACTGAACCCTGTAATTTTGGCCAAGGTATTTCTGTGTGTCTGACTTTGATTGGTATTGCTTCTGAGGCTTGCGATGGGACCTTTAACCCAATGTGCCAAGCCTTAACAGTGGGACTGCTCCACCCACCCCAAAGCTGGACTCCCTGTCCCAGGCCTTTGAGTAAGAACAGAGGTCTCACATTCAGTTCCTTTTCCTGCCTGAATAAAGACAACCATAATAAAAATCTCTAGCTAATACCAAAAATACCAAGGATGACAGTATGTATTTACATAAGGAGAAAATAAAAATAGATATGGATTTATCATAATAACATTTCAGAGAATTTTAGAATGGTAAAAAGAAGGCAAAGATTTTATTTTTTTCTACAGAATTGAAATAGGGCACCAGTAGACATTAGGCTTAAGAATCCATGAACACATCTGAGCCAATTTTGTCAGTCTGTGTTAAGTCTTATTTTTCTTTCATCAGAGATTTTGAAAACGTTACTTGAAATTCATGGAGATAAGAAAACCATGCTTAATCAGATTTTCTGTATCTGTTAAAGTAGTTTCAGGGCATTTTCTAATATTTCCCAAATACTTTGTTTTAGTTATGACTCTTCTCTCTTTCTTTCTCCCTTTTTGTCTTGCAATAGTTCAGCAACAGCTCTTACCATTGAGTTGAAGTGTTTCCTTCACCAGAAAAGCATCGAGGTGGTTTGTGGTTTTATTTCACATCAGTGCAATAACCTGGAAGGTTTTGTCTTCTTCCTTTTGATGGCTTTGATTAGTCTGAAATTCAAGAGTGGAAGCCTATTGTCATTCCAAAGTTAAGAATAGTTATTTCCAGAACAGGTTCTACTAGTTTTATTTAAAGAATATAAAAAGCACTTCATTAGCTTACTGAAGGATGATGCTTTTTGCTAGTTGTCATTCTTTGTTGCATAATTTCTGACAGAGGTACAAGCTTGGCAGATTGCTTACTTTTAGTGATCAAAATCCTTTCCCAGTACAGTCCACGTGGTTTTGAATTTCAAAAAGTTGTCTATTATAACTGAAAATAATTTCCCAGTCACTTAAGTTTTATTTGGTCTCAAGAGTTACTCTTCAGTTTTGGTAACTCTAAGAAACATTTCTTAAAGAATTAAAATAATGCACAGTACTACCACTAAACACTTCAACAATTTATTTATACAGCATTAGCAGTGTTACAAAAAGAAGTTAAGTACCTTTTGCATGGGCATTCCTTTGGGTAGAGGTGTCTCATTCTTTGAAACAAGAAAACAGAGTTTCTGGGTTTCCTGAGTTTCCATGTTCTCTATCCAGGTATTGAATGCAATAACCTACTACAAAAAGTCCCGCTAGTGAAAAGCTCTCTTACAGCCATTCTAGGAATATTGAACAAATGGAAAGAGAATAAGGAAACAGTAGGCACAGTACCCAGAATCAGTCACCTGACTGCTCAAAAGACCTGCAGTGGAAGTGTGACCTGAGCTGGAGATCACTTCGAGGAAGCAGCCCAATTAATTTGTATATGTGTATTCTATAACCTACAGAAGACTTGATCATGTTAAGCAAAATGGCTCTTAGAGTGTGAAAACTCAAGGGAAAAAACCTCGGATTGGCTACAATTAAACTGATCCATAATGCTTATAAAACTAGTAAGAAATCATAGTATCAGGTAAAATCAATAAATAATCGAGCGTTGAGTATGAAATAATTCATTATAAAAGCTAATTGTACTGCTTCTAATAAAAGATGATGCTTCCTTCCAGCAAGAGGCTGACTGTAGCCAAAAAATCTCATAACTGGGAGAATGATCAATTTTAAAGGAAAGAAGAAGTTTGAATTCATCTGGAGGTTCAAGATTTGTCTGCTAAACAAATCTCTTTGCAAAGTGATATAAAATCTTTCAGTATTACTGTAGGTCCACAGAAATTGGTGCATCTTTCAACCTGAAATTGGGGTTTTACACAGGACATCCTGTTTGAGGATGGCCAGGAACATCCCTTGTTAACCAGCCAGTCAAGTCTGGCCATGTGACAGAAGGGATCAGGGCGTGAGGTGGCAGCTGGGACTGTGCATTGTGCAGGACTGAAGGTGTCAGTTCCACACTTCCAGGTTTGCCCAGGTGCTTTCCCCTGTAACTGCCCAGCACCAGCTCAGGGCTGGAAGCAGCAGTGCCAGGCCTGGATGGTGCTGTGCCTGAGTTAATAAGCCCTGCCAGCTTTAATTGGACTGTTTGGAAACAAGGCAGCTGTTGTGCATCCATAGCCTAATTTATTTCCAAATTTGATAATCCACCCAGTATTAATGGAGAGCTGGCTGTAATTATTTTTTTCTGGTTAGACTAGTTATAGAGTAAGTCATACTGCATTGTGTTCTCTTTCTCATATGTTCCATGATGACTTTAAGAACATATTGCATTATGCTTCCTTTTTGGCTTCCTACCTTATACTTTACAAGAAATTTCTGAGCAGTGGTGTGGTAGTCACATGTTTGCTAAGTCAGCTGAGTCTATTTATGCATTTAACAAAGTGTTTCATATTCTTCTTTATGCTCAGTAACAAATCTTTGAACTACAGATGACTTTTAGACATATTATAATTTCCCAGAACTTGTGCAGCTTTGTATAAATATATATATAAATATAAAGGATATGTTATATGATAGTAGCAATAAATTGCTTCAAATTAATACAAGTGAAAGATGTAAAGACTCTTAGTACTTTCACTACCAGAAGCATGCCAAACCACTATTTTTTTTTATAGTATCTGAATAAATTACTGGTTAAATTAATAATAGGACATGTCTTGGACACATAGAAAATGAGTATCTTGTGATTTTGTCTATGACCTATAACATAAAATTAGACTGAACTAAAATTCCACTGAAATTATTAATTGCTGTGGGACCAAGATGTCATGTTCTTTGTTTCAACATAAAACACATGGCTTTGTTTATTTCCATTAAACACGTTATTAATATGCCAAAATGGATATGCACAGATGGACTGGCTGGTGGGATGGATCTAATTAAAACCTCATTGAAGGTGAAGGGTATAACTGCCATCTTTAATTTCATGCAATTTAAGGACAATTAAGTCCCCTTCTGTAACCAAGCACAGCAGCAGCCTTCACCCAGATCGAGAATAAAAATATGGTTTCAAATGCTGGAGTCAGTGATGGCAATACTAGCCAGAGGTGTTGCCACCACTTCTGCCACGTCTGCCTCTGCCCTGTGCTGTGTGGACTCGGATACTATTGCTGTGACTTTTTGTTTGGGGTACTCTGATGGAGGGCATCTGATTTAGCAGTTTGCTTTTGCTTTGCAAGAAACAGGAACAATGAGAGAGTTGGTAGTTTGTTGGAGAATTAGTGGTATATTTTAAGCTAAAGATTTTATGGTTTTGCAGTGCAAATGTTAATATACAGGATCCTTCCTCCTTCTATCTGTGCTTTTTGTGATGTATGTTGCTGCCTAACCTGCTTCAGGTGATGGTTCAATGGAGTTCAGGGCTGTCTGAGGAATGCTGAAAAATCTTAGGGTGAAATGCAAGAAGTGGCAGAAAGAATCATACAGGTACTTCATCAAAGAAATGCATGATTCTGTACTTTAATATGAGAGACCTCTAATGCCTGATATATGATGATGAAGTGCCAATAAATAACCTGTTAGGCTTAAAAGTTACCAAAACTCAGAATACCACATTCAAATGCAGGCTGGATCTGCAGAAAAGACCGTCAGAGGGAACCTGCTGTTTTAGTGTTTGCAGCATCAATACAAATTTCAAAAGCAAATGCACTTAATGTCACTGTGTCTAAAGCCAGCTTTTGGTCTAATTTTTTATCATGAAATCACAGGAACCAATCAAGCCCTGCACTTTTGTGTTTCTTTCTGAGCAAGACAACTGAAATATTCATGTGGCCTTAAATTCTGATCACTCCCTTTGATTCACTTTCCCTTCATCTTCCTATAGCTGGTTAGGCTAAAAAGGCTGAATGATAATGTCTTAACATTTATATATAGCAGAACATACCTTAAGGCCTATTCGAAGTCCATGAAAATTTGCCAGCATGATTATATCCTTTTGGGTCATCCTGTTTTCTGTTTGGACTCCTTTTGCTCTCCATATGCAGTGTAGCACAAAGGGGTCTGGGTACATAACTGAGGCTCCTGCAGACCACAGAAGCCCCAAGCAGCTCTCCTGCCATTTTCCCCTTGAGCAGAGCCTGTCTGTGCTGCCCGGGGTAAAGACAGGGCAGGATGTGGTGATGCAATGGGACGTCACTTTGTATTTTTAGAGAAACGGCAAAAATCCCCAGAGAATGATACAGAAAGCAATAAGGGAATTCTAGGCAGCACCCAAATGGGCACTGATACCACAATCTGTTTGTTTCCTGCTGGGCAGTGACTCCTCCTAGCAAGCTGCCAAGACAACGTCAAGAGCACAAGTACACGAGCAAGTGCAGTCATACAAAGAAAATGCAGTGCTGCATTGCTGCCCAGGCAGCAGGTCTGGGCACCTCCAGTCCAGCTCAGCAGGAACCCTCTCCTGAGCTCTGTGTTCCTCCACAGTGCTCGGATGTTTCCAGTGTCGCAAGATCAGATGTTTCCAATTTTTCTTCCTGTGGCGGCTATTTAGAAGTTCTTCTGCTGTCTGGAGAAAGCCAAATGCTGGGAATCCTTTCCTGTCATATGACTGGACCTACTGCTGCAAATTAAGGGCTTGCCAGAAAGCTGGAATTCTGCAGCATGTGCACTGAGGCACTCCATCCAGCACTGCTGCTGGAGGCAGGGTTGTCACTGTGGTGACTTGCTGGTGACTCGCTTTAGTAGGGGCCAGCGAGGAGTGTGGGGGAAGCAGAGTTGAATCATTATAGGAGAGGTCGCAAGCCACATATTGTCATTGCTTTTTGCAGCTTTGTAGCTCTTGGAGTCTTCTCAGAGGTGTGCTGCCCTTACAGCATCGGTGAGAGAGCACAACCCCATGGAGGCTGACAGCAGGGCCCGACTGCTGCTGTTAGCAAAGTAATTCTGCCAGTTGGCAAACCTCTCCCAGTATTTTCCTAGGATAAAGGTCACTGTGAGCAAGGTACAAGCAAGGCTAACTCACCAGGCTGTGGACAGCTTTTGGGCTATAAACTGCCCACCATATGTGACTCTTCAAGCACCTGAACTTGTGCAGAATTTGCCTGGCAGCCGGGAAGCTGCCCCGCCCTTTTGCTTTCCATCGTGTGATTCGCCTTGCAGGCAGGTGGTTTGTAACCCTGCAGCAGTGCCTCATGTTACCTGTGCACTTGACAACCCAGCTCCAGTCCTGCAAACTTAGAAACTTCTGTTTAGCCTGTCAGATTCCTGGAGATTAATCAGGCATATAAATGTTGGCTGGATCAGTAAATAGTTTCCCAGTTCTTTCAAATTCATTTATGGCAACACATTGCTTTTTCTTGTTTTTCTTTCACATTTTAAAACCAGAACATTTAGTTCAAGGGTTACATACAGTCATTATATTTAAATACTCTGTAAACATAAGTGCTGACAAGATCCTAGGTCAGCAAGTATCCCTCAGTGAAAACCATGAAGCATGCAGACAGCATGTACTGCAGTCAGAGTCAACAGCACTTAGTAATATGCACAGGTTTTTCTTAAAAGTTAGAATGGTTAGAACCATTTCTTAGAATTGTTTCTAATTAGTTTTCACCCACTCAAATCACACTTTTATGGAACAGCAAAAAGAAAAAAGGCCCAAACAGAAGAGCAGTATCATATCAGTGACTGTGAGAACATGAATAATAATGCAATGGAAAATGTTCATCAGTGTTTAAACTAACTTAAAAGCTTTGAAAGAAATCTGTGACAGAAGTTGCCAGAATTTTTCATCCCTCCCCTGAACAGAACTGCTTGTGCATACAGAATTTCAGAGCTTTTGTTAGATTTGATTTACACTGTGTTGCAGCGTTGCCAAATGGAGCAATGTTCAGTACTTTGAAAACTAAATCAAACTTTGTTTCAAATAAGTGCTCTGGTCATTGTTAGGTTTGAGTCCAGATCTTTTCTTGTTTATGCCTTTGCACATTTGTACTGGTGCTGCCAGCACCTGTGGTTTCACCATGTCACAGCCTTCTAGGGCAGGTTTGCTGTGAGGCTGTCAGCTCCCCATGAGACCTTCCCCAAGTGACATGTGCTGCTTATTATGAGATGGGAGAAGTTTGGGATTGATTGGAAAATGTTTGGTCCTTCTCATTCTGGAGGAAAGAGAAAAGCAAGTCCTTGAATCCTAAATGCTCTCTGTCAGAAATCAAAAAATTGAATCTCCGCAGCTATTATTTTAAGCTATGTTCATATTTTCACACAATTCTGTGCATTTTAGGAGCCCCAAGTCATGAATTTTGAAATGCAATGCAAATACTAATAAACAAAATACCAGTATTTTGGAAGTAATTCCAGGTATATATTAAGGAACAGATGGTTTGGGTGTGCTGCCTCCATTTTGCTGTTTAACTTGAAATAAATGAAACTAGATAAAGTAATGCAGAAATTCCCAAACTGTCCATTTCTGTGTCTGTCTCTACCATTTGCCTCTACTTGTGGATCCAAAAGCTGATTCTGTGTTTAACAAAGGTGAATTGCTTAATCTTTATTAATATACATGAGAGGAGTTTGTCACCCTTATATAGGTGCTAAAAGGACGTCTCCTATGAGAACATCATGTGAGGTTATCATGTAACTACTATGGATTGCTTACAGTTTGTTTTATTTCATGGGTACAAATATTCTGCTCTTACAAATATTTTAAATGATTCCTACAAGAGCCTTCCTTAAATGCTTAAAAATTACTAGTACTTTATCTGTCAAGAATCACATTCTGTGTGTTGAAAGCAGCCAAAGCACAATATATAGTTGGTATTTGTGGGTGCATTTTTCTTCTTAATGACCTAACACACATTGCTTCCATATTGCTAATGGTAAGAACTTCTGTTTACTGTATGCCTAGTTTGACAGAAGTTTTGATTAATCAAAACTTTTTTAGCATACTCTTGTATTAAACCCATATTTAGATATGTGCTGTTTTGATGTACGTTTATCTTTTCTTAGTCTGGAGGGTATTTGCCAAAGCAGAATTCTATTATTTCAAAAAAATGGCACATGCAAGTTATGAAAGTCAGTCAGTGTGAGTTATATATAACTAATGTAAAAAGACTGGCAAATTTTAGCTTCCCTAGGTTTTCAAAAGCTAAGGTTTTAATTAAGCAGAAGTGGATAAATATACAGCTTTGATGAAGATGTTTTCTGTCATGAGGATGTGTCTTCTGCTTCCATAGTCTTCAGGCACACTGCATGCAAAAACAAGGCAGCAACTGTGCTGGTTGACATCGTTACCAATATAGGGCAAAAGCAATTATTATGTGTGGAAAACTGTTATGGAAACTTATATCAACAACAGAGGAAGAATTGGCATCTGAAACAGTGCTTGAAAATAAGGGGATAAGAGCTACGTGTGCAGAAGGACCTCTTGAAATAAAAGTGTGTGACTCCAAACGAGATGTGTCGTTCTCATACATACACAGTTCTCAGGCAGAGAGAGTTTCCTCCCATGGGCTAAATGCAGTTTTCTTACACTCGAGTACTAATTTAGGCTTTTCAAATGGAGCAAGTGTGTTTTAGGTACACGTGTGCCTGAAGTGATGCACATACTTTGTTTCCAAAAGATGCAGTGCTGCACTGACATCTTCAAGACAGTGCAGTATAAAGGTCCTTTCTCTTGCATTTTGCCAATTTTTCATCTTTTCATTTTGTGATGCTGTCATTGTAAAGCTGATTTAGCTGCATCTTGCAAATTAATTTATGAAGTGAGAGACAGGGAAGAGATTAATCTGTCTGCACAGTATATTAAAATAAGAGAGTAAGATGCTTTTCTCCTCTGGAATAGAGCTTTGGGAGGCTGTTTGTAGAGACAGTAAAAGAAGCTTGAGTGATCTCAGAGGTAAGAAGCACCCTTACTTATTTCCTGTATTTTTGTGGAACCTCTAACAGAAGAATCTACTACATCCTATATATCAACCTTTTGGGAACAGAAAGGATTCCAAACTTTCTTAGAATCAAATGTAAGCATTTGGCCATTTTTAATTTTCAAGAGCACCTGAAAATAACTCTGAAAGATAAATCTTTGCAGGGAGGGGGGGATAGCTGAGCTCAACAGTAAATTCTTCAGGTTTCTGTTATAAAGTCCAGACTTTTTAGAAACAGATATAACACTGGCATGAACAGAGTAGCATTGAATTGTGACTTATTTCTCCTCCATGAACTCACCTCTGAAAGTTTTAGTCCTGAACTCCATTTCTACTTTGTGAATCAGCTAAGAATCATATGCCCCATAAGCTTTTAAAAACAAAGGGGGTTTCATGATTATGGACAATAATCACATTCAGAAAAAAAAATTTCCAAAATTAATTGTTATTTATTCTGTCAGAGATTGGAGAGGAGAGGGGTGCAGAAATTTCTGTAAAGCTGGCATATCCACTAACAGAATTTTCACATTTTTTTGTCTCTTATTGATGGGCCAATGGGTTCCTTGTTCATTGTTTACTAGATGTTGTAGGAGAAATCATTGATTTTGTCTTAATTAATGTCTTATTTGCCCCAATAATGAGAATTATATTAGTGACTTTCATGACAGCAGGAACAGATAGATAAATTAAAATCTTGAGTTAAGATGAAAGAAAACCCTTGGTCTTGGCAAATACTCCTTTTTTTGCTAAACTGAGGTATTTAAATAATATTTTTAAAGTTTGCTTCCACAGACCATTATAAACCTATATTTTCTATTGTTTTATGGGGTTTTTTTTTAAATAGAATGAGAAATCATTTTCATTTAAAAGAAATATTCAAGTCAAATTTTCCACTGTGACTGCAAGGAAAAAGACAAATTGCTTTTCCTCTTAAGCTCTCGCAGTTTGAATCTGTTCCTCGCTGTGCTGCCCTGATAAATAACGCCATGTGGATCATTAAAGCTTAGATCGTAGCTGGCCCATCTGTGGGGTGCTCACTATGGTGTGAGCTCAAGGTGAGGCAAGACCAGCTCAGAGCTGAGAGGAGTGTAGGGCGGGTGCTGAAAGTCTCCCATGGTGAGTGTGGGGCTGCCAGGCAGCCAAAAAAAGGGAGAGAGGGGCATGTAGAAAGCTCTGTACCACATTTCCTCATTGCTAGCAAGGAATGCAAGGGGGCACACACGGTATGGATGACAGTAAGTGTATGATGGGCAAAGAAATTTGGCTGCTCCCTCCTTACAGGGTCCCTGCACTGCTTCTCGTATAAACTTGGTATTACTAGCAGAACCTAGTCTCTAGAATGGGGTTTCTAAATCCTTTCACAGAAAATCTCTTTCAAAGTGTTTTAACTACCTATTGATCAACTGCCAGAAAATGACGACTTGCTATCAGTGCTGCTAACTAAAGGTGAGGATAGGGGAGATGACATATTGATTCTTTGGTGTTTATTCTACTATGAGGAACAAGAAACCAGAAATGGTGTGAGGTGGGGAATTGATTTTTCAGTGTTTATCCTGATACAAGGAACAAACCACCAACAGCTGAAGTGGGCAGGAGCCAGGCTCAAAGCATACAAAAGTAGGTTCTTCAATTCACATGTGGCTGAGAGGTGGAACACAGGATGCTTTGAGTGCCAGGGTCTTATATGTTCAAGGATTGGTGGAACAGGTTCAGAGAAGAGAAATGTGTTAAGGGTTGTTAAGTACATGGCAACCACATCTGCCTCAGGCAGACTGTGACCTGCAAATGCTGGAAGATGGGAGACTTTTGGGACACATACCATATGAGTTTCATATGTTCTTTTCAGCTGCTGTCAGAGACAGAATCTTGAATAAGGTGAATCTTTCCTTTGACCTGATACAGCCTTTTTTTTCTTTTTTTTTTTCTTGTTAGGCACATCCATTTTATAAATAGTAATGCTATCTCACTGATTCCTACTTTGGCTTCTCTATTATCTCATCCATCAGCTATTTCTTGTCTTTCTGACTGCCAGCAAAGATGAACATTCATTATGTGTCCAGATAGTACCTTGTACCAAGTTGGGGGTCATTTGGTGTGACCAAGTGCTTTCACAATATAGCCATTATTAAGAAATAGTGCCAAAACA